>BEHA01050433.1:136237-172230 GCA_002897215.1 Eschscholzia californica subsp. californica
TAGCATACCTAGTATTCTGGGAGAAAAGTACTAATTATTACAAGAATAAGTGGGAGAAAAATACAAGTCGAATTAATTCGATCATGAGAAAAATCATGAAGAGTCATGAAACAATCATGAAAATTGTACATGCCGATTAAATTCGACCAAGAGCAACAAAACTGTTAAAAGACAGTAAAAATCGCGGTTCCTCAGAAAAAGGAAAAGGTGGAGATTGGATCTTAAAACCTACCGCACAAAAGCGAATGTAATTCGCAGGAGAACTCTCAAAGTAGTTGAAAGTGTCTCTAAAGGAAAAATCTCGAAGTAGTGGAAACATTCGAGTTTCCCGAAACTAGACAAAAGGAATTGGATTTCCCCAGTCCAGTTATGTCCATACGCACGCTTAAAGAATCCATCGACGGATTAAAGCACGCAAGAGTCAGAATCTTCGATTCATAAAGGCAATCAAAATGGTTTTGATCCCTGAGGAATGAAGAAATTCTTGAATAACGTACTTCAAGAAGGTAAGTGGGAGCAACAAACCTTTCGGGTCAGTATGCAGAGTACATACAAAAGATTGAGTACGACATAAGATGTTGTGTAACAGTAAACGTACTGACTCAATAAAAGGACCACACACAAGGATAAAATTCCATTTTGGGCATCTAAAGGTCTATAAGCGTAGATCATGAAAGATGATAGGATTAGAAAGACTCAGTACGCTGAGACGCTTGAGATCCAAAACCGAAAATCTAAGACTCGAAAAATCTAAAAGAATTTCAACCCAAAAACTCATGACAAAGAGCGTTGCAAAACCCAGAGTCTAAAAAGACACCGATGAGCAAGCACGTATGAGAGAGACACTTATGTTTGAAAACATAAAGTCAATCATGTTGGACATGATCAACATTTAGACATCCAAATTCGAATTGGAAAACCAAAACACTACTTAAAACATCCTAGAAGGCTAAAGGATGAAGTAGTACAAGAGTTGAAACAAGTCATCGTAGCAAACTTTCAGACATGGAAGGAAAGTAGGCTAAAAGTGTTTAGGCCGGGAACTGTTGCAAATAGTACATGAGAGTTAAAAGCCTTAACTCTAGTAAAGGTTACTAGAAATTATCAAGGTTGAAGATAGCAATCTTCAAATTAATTGATAATTAGCAAAGTTTAAAACGGACTACATCGGTAGTCAAACTGAAGTGTCACCTAATACAAAGTATGAGACTCATACACAAGTCTAAAGGCATGGGGTACATTTAGAATAGACCTTGACAAGTAAATTGAGCGGGTAAAAATGAGTTTTACAGAAGAGGCTCAAATTTACAAACTCTCGTTATCGGAAATAAAGTTAATTATTTCACAGTCGTCTAAGTTTGGTTTAGTACTTAAACGACAGTCCACAGATAATAAAGCATTCCGAATAGGTTTGTCGGATACGTTATCTGATGAATGAAACCCTATTAAGTGAACTTGGAATATTTATTATCATCTCCCTAGTCCAGGTCGTTGCATGGACAACAATGATTAAGGAAGACTAGCACGGGATGTCGATGAGATAGCGCAGTTTCATGGCTATAGAATAAGAGTATTTAATTCGACTACGTGGGTGTGTAAAAGGTTATACACTGGATAACCCTCGATATGAGAAGTACATCACTCGTGATGAAATGTCAAAATACTTCTCATAAAAGATAATTGGAGAGATTCCTAAAAACATGAGTGCTCCACTCATCTTATGTAAGGAATGCCCGACTTTGGTTCCGTTAAACGCCGAGCCGCAAAAGGAGGTTATAAAGGCGGATACTGGAAAGGACAGATAGACATGAAGTTACGTGGGAGCGCAAGAACGGATTGTGTCATCCTAATCACATTAGGTACAAGGTGTCTCAAGGACACTTAATGAGTAGCAACTGAAAATTAGTGGCCACGCTCAAAAGGATTAGGAGTTAATCGTTTGTCTTTTACAGTTTTACTCGAAGATCAAGAAAGTCTGAATGACGTGACGTATCAGATGGGATACTAAATTAACACGAGAATCAAGCAATGCACTTGTTCTAAGTGCAAGTGGGAGTCTGAAGGAGTTGAAGGAGATGTGCTTCGAGCAAGGTGACAATGCGAACAATTTTTCGGATAGCATAATTGATGTAGAAGGTCATCAAGTCCGATTGATTTAGGGATCGTAGAGGTTAAGCTAGAGACCAACTACGATCGTCGAATTACGAAGTAATTCGCGGCTAACTTCGATCGGATCTTACAACGGGTTACACATAAGAGTGACAATTTTATCAAGGATATGACTAGTGGGAGTGATATATAATAATGGGAGTGTCCCATAAACATATCTCATAGGCCTAAAGAGAAATTAGGCAAAGATAGTACAAAAAGCCCCAAAACGGGGTTTTGGGCCTAAACCGATTCGGGCACTTTTAGGGCTCGGATTGGGCTGATTTTTGGATGGACGTTTCCTTATGTTATTAAAATTAAATATGCCAATTTTGGTTGGGTGTGGACGTCATGTCCTTCGGGAATTGAGAAAATATCAACTAGTTGCTATTTTCGACAATTTCCTTAAATCTTATTCTAAGGGGTCATTTAGAAAACCTAATTGGAGGTGGATTCTTATTAGGTTTCTATATTAAGACTATTAGGACAGAGAATAAGGTGTGGAATTTCTCTCTAAGCTTTCTTACTCTACCACATCAAGTAGAGAGGAGAAAGTGAGCTAATTCCCATTACTATCTATCTAGTCAAAGAAGAAAGGTGTTCTTCTTCCAACCACCATTGGTGTGCTAGCTAACAACAAGGTGGGACATCAAGTTGATTGCTCATGTCCCAAGTAGAGGAGCTACGTTTGAAGCTCTTGGTCTTCTCAAAAGCAATTGGAAAGGTTCGAGGGAAAAACTAGCGAATAAAGTATTCATCTTCTAGTTTTGCTTAGTATTATGGGCTTATGCATGTGATCCTGGGAATACTAATGTAGACATTAGATGTCTTATTTCCCCCATTAACATCAGTATAAGGGTGTAAAATCCAACACTTGTAACCCATTGTTGTTTGAGAGAGTTTGTGCGATTTTTGGAGCTCTGCACTTCTGGAAGTGTTTTTCATTTGTTCTTCACGTTCTTCGTGATCTTCATCCCAATTTCTTCAAGTAGGTTCATTCTTCAATTTTTGTAATTTCGATTTCAGCACTCCTCCTAAGGAAACTATTCCCCTTATTGATGGCACACATAGCGTGGAAACATCTCACCTGTCGACGAGATCGTGTACTCGCACACTGAGAGCATCTACCATATAATACACACAATTGTTGTGCATGTACAACCAGTGTACACGTTACCCTATTTTAGGTATCACGCCATGCATCCACTTCGTAATGGTCATCTATTAATCCTCCCAACAGATCACTCCTTATGCCTATATAAAGAGGAACACCTCCATTTCTCAGATCATGCAAGGCAGAGCAAAGTAATAATACTTCTTCTTCTCTACTCGTTCTCTTTTCTTCTATCGTTGTTGAGACATTTGCATACCAGTTATCTGATCACTAGACGTCTTCTCCATAGTTTACATACTCCTCTAGTTTTAGTCATTTACACTACTCAGATCGACTAGACGTCATCAAGGAGATTGAAGTTTCTTACTTACTTGACGCTTTCAGACATCTTCGAGGATGTCATAGCTTTCTTCTTGCTCGGCGCTTTTGTAACATCTAAACCCACACTTCTAATCATTATCGCTACCGTAGACTCGAGCTCCGACCTTGTTACGAGCCTCGTCATTCTCTGATTACACGTCAACGGTGACACCCTCAACATTCGTTCATTTTTTATCATTATATTTTGCTGACTTGACAGTCAGGGCCCTTTTGAAAGGCACCATCCTGGGGTCCCCCAAACCTTCATGGGTTTGTTTGTGTCTGTTCATCTTCTTTTGCAGGTTTCTTCTAGACGTTGTTGGTGTCCATCAATCAAGATAACCTTGAGAATTCTAGAAACCGTTCACGCCTCCGACCTTCAGACTTCCGACCCGTAGAATTTCGACCGCCTACAATTACCTAATTGTAGCAGCTCGTCATGTTAATGGTGATGAATATTTCACTCCTATGCATGTAAAAAAAACCCATCATTATATCTGTTTTTAAAAAAAATTGAGACTAACCTCCAAACGTCTACCACCAGTTCGTGTCCATTTCCTCTATGATATCCGTACTCCTCTGCTTGCAGTTATCAATCCCATATGTTCTGATGGTGAGAAAGAGATAAAGATAAGTTATCAGAAATTCCCTGGGGCTATTTGCCAAATTTGTCGCATCATCGAACACCCGATAAGTAACTGTCCTATCTTTGAAAACTCAACAGAAGAAGAGAACAGCTCCAATGATGACCATATGGATGATATTCTTGTGGATATTGATTCTGAAGCTCAGGAACCACCTCTGTTATTGGCCCCTCCTCCTTCTCCAGTTCAGGGGGTGATCCCACCTCATCTTCTCTTTCCTACTTCGGGAAAGAGAATTCGAGATCACCCAAGACCATCTTCAGAGGGTGTCTCTATTGTTTCTGACGAAAACTCTTTCGATGATAATCCGATGATAGAGAATTTGGAAGTGAGGAGACTTCTCCAAGAATCGTTGCTATTGGATCAAAGTTTGAACATCATAACGCATGCTGGCGACAGGGATGAAGCAGCACTTTCCATCTCGTCTTCTCACTGACAGAGTTGCTTGGGTGCTTGGGGGTATTAGGGTCTGGGAGTCTTGCTTGTAGTTGTGTGTCGGTGTTTTTTTTGTTCTTTTTCTTGGTGGTAGTAGTTGTTAGAGTCTGTCTTCAATCTTCATTGACTCGTGGTCCTAGTGGACTTCTTTTGGTGTTGTTTGGTCTGGAGTCCAAGCTAGAGTGGTACTAGACACTCTAGTCTTAGTCCCTTTACTTGGTAGGGTCTGAGATTGAGAACAGACTTAGTGGTTTTCAGTGTTCTTCCTGTTGTTGGACTTTTAATCTATGCTTTGTTTTAGTTTCTTAATATAATATATGCTTATGTTTTAGATTATACTTTTTCCTCTTTAGCTCTTCTTGGTGGTTCCTCTTCTGTTGTAGTTAGTTTCATTCTTTAGGTTGTTTTTAGTTTCTTAATTTAATATATGCTTATGTTTTAGCTTTTTCAGTTTCCTCTTTAGTTCTTCTTGGTGGTTTCTCTTCTTAATATAATAGTAGCTTATGCTTTAGCTTATACTTTTTCCTCTTTAGTTATTCTTGGTGGGTTTCTGTTATCTTCTTTTAGAGTGGCTAGTCTTGACTCTTGTTAGTGAGGACGGTTAAGGTTTAGTACCTTCCATTTAGTGGTTCATTAGAAGTGAGGGCTGGTTTAGTGACGTTCTAGGTTTGCTCTTGGGGTGGTGCCTTCAGGCATTTCGCCTTCCTTTAGGGGATCTCTAGGTTTGTACTAGTGCGAGTGCTTCCAGTCCGGTTTTTCGAGGGAGGCGCCTCTTAGAGGTTTATTGAGGTTTCGGCCTTGATTTTTTCTGTGCCTCTAGATATACTCTGGTTAGGGGGCGTCTCTTAGAGCATTCCTAGGATTTCTGTTTAGGAGCACTCCTGAGAGGTGGAGTATTAGGGTGCCTCTACAACTAGGCGGGTCTGGTCCTTTTTGGACTCTTGTGCTGGGTGCCGTTAGACTTTGACCGAGTTCTAGGGAGAGTCTCTGTTAGGGTTCTTCTCTGGTTTCTGGTTGGGTCTTGGTTGGTATTTCTTCATGGATCTTAAACTATTAGCTTGGAATGTTAGAGGTTGCAACAACTTTGCCAATCGTAAGCATCTGATCAGATTGGTTAAAGAGCACAATCCCGACATTATATTTTTGTCTGAAACTAAATGTATGAATGTGAACATAGACCAAATGCTTAATACCCACAATATCTATAACAAGTATATTATTGATCCTATTAATAAAGCAGGAGGTTTGTGCTTTTTCTGGAATACCAACTATGACGTGGAAATCATTTACGCGGATCAGAACATGATCCATGCTCATAGCACTCATATGGTCTCGGGCACCAAAAGTTATCTCACTGGTTTCTATGGTTGTCCTTATACAAACAATAAGATGAAACCATGGGATAATTTGGCCAATGTGGCCCCTAAGGATGACACTCCCTGGATTGTCATTGGAGACTTAAACTGTATTCTCGACCCTTCTGAGAAGTCGGGAGGTCAGCCGGCTCAGCTTCCCAAGATTCAGCAGCATAAAAATGTAATCAATAGCCTAGGCCTTCATGACCTAGGATATATTGGTTATCCGTTTACTTGGACGAACAGACAATTTGCGAGAAATCTGATTGAAGAAAGGCTGGACCGAGCGATGGCTAGCTACAACTGGCTCATCAATTACCCTCACTCCCGGATAAATCATCTGGATACCCTGGGCTCTGATCACAATCCTATCCTGCTTTCTACTGATAATCAGGCTAATAAAGGTCGTAAACCCTTCAAATTCATTCGAACTTGGATGTCTCATCCCAACTGTGCTAGTTTCATCAAATCTAACTGGCTTTCTAACCCTAATCCTATCCACTCTAAGCTCAACTTTCTTGCCATTAAGCTATCCAAATGGAACAAAGAAGTCTTCGGCAATCTTGATACCAACATTAAACAACTCACTCACAATCTGCAAAGGACTAAGAATGCTGAAGATTTCCGATCCATTTACTCCCAAATTGAAAATCTTCTCCTTCAGCAAGAGAGTTTATGGAAGGAAAAGTCTAGAGTTGCAAACATAAACTTAGGTGATAGAAACACCCAATTTTTTCATGCGAAAGCCACTACTAGACTCCGAAAAAACAAGATTATGTCCATTAAAAGACAAGACAATACCTGGGCCAATGATGATACCGAAATAGCTTCGATTTTTACTAATCATATTCAACAAATTTCTACCACGGCTGGTTCCTCGATGTCAGCTAGGCTTCAAGACTGCTTCTTCCACCAAATCTCAGATACTCAGAATGAAGCGCTCAATATCATTCTTAGCCCCGACGAGATCAGAATGGCCACTTTCGCTCTTAAACCCGGCGCGGCTCCGGGCCTTGACGGCTTTCCGCCGCATTTCTATCAAACTAATTGGGAGACAGTGAAAGAAGACATTCGGTTGATGATCTCTTCGTTCTTTCAGAATGCTACACTTCCGACTAATTCCAATCACACTCATATCTGCCTTCTTACCAAAACAAAAACCCCTCAGACTCCAGCTGATTATCGGCCCATCAGTTTACTAAACACCACTTACAAAATCATTACCAAAATATTGGCCAATAGACTTAAACCGGTTTTGGTTGATATTATTTCTCCTTTTCAGGGTGCATATGTTCCAGGTCGGCAAATCACTGATAATATCATCATTAGCCAAGAACTCATCCATTCCTTCAAAAAAGTTAAGGGCCCCAAAAGTTATTTCGGTCTTGAGTTGGACATGTCTAAAGCTTTTGATAGAATCGAATGGAGTTATCTGGAAAACGTTATGAACTTGATGGGCTTTTCGAACTCTTGGATCAATCTTATCCAGACCTGTATCACTTCTAGCTCGATGGCGGTTCTCATCAACGGGCGCCCAGGCTGCACTTTCAATGTGAGCAGGGGAATTCGGCAGGGTGACCCTCTCTCCCCATTTCTTTTTGCCATAGCGATGGAAGGTCTTAGTCGTCTTTTAGAGAAGAATCACAACGAGTCTTCTTTCATAGGCTTTCCCATTCCGCATTCCAACCTCTCGATTAAACATCTACTTTTTGCAGACGATTGTATCATTTTCGGGCAAAACTCTCTGGAGAATATCTACAATTTAAAACAGATTCTCAAGGAATTCAGCGAGGCTTCGGGGCAAATGATTAATTATGCTAAATCGAATATTTTTTTCTCCAAAAATTCTCACCCGAAATTCAAACGGATGATTATCCGGGAACTCAAAGTTCATCAGTCGTCGTCCGGGGATAAATACTTAGGCACCAAGCTTTTCATTGATCGAAACAAAAAACAAGCTTTCAACTCCCTTATCACTCAGATTAAAAATAAACTTGCCAAATGGCAAACTCATCTTCTCTTGCAAGCTGGCCACTCGGTAGTCATTTCTACTATCGCAGCGGCTGTTCCCCGATACCAAATGCAGTGCTTTGCCCTTCCTAAAGGCATTAGTGACAGCATTGAGTCCATTCAAAGGACTTTTTGGTGGGGAAAAACCAAAACCTTTCACACCATAAACTGGAACTCCATTTGCAAACCTCGTAATCAGGGTGGACTAGGTCTGCGCCTGCCTAAGCTAGATAATCAAGCTTTTCTACATAAGCTCAATTGGCGCATTGTTAATAATCCGGAAGCTATTTGGGTTCAAGTGCTCAAAGGTAAGTACTTTCATAACTCTCCCAAACCTACACCGCCTAAGAATCATCATTCTTGGACTTGGAAATCGATTTCCAAATACCATCATAATCTTGACAATCTTATCTTTTGGAATATTAATACAGGTGAACATATCCATATTTGGACTGACTACTGGATCCCTAATCATCCCCCTCCTATTTCTAATGAAAGAGGATGCACTATTGAAATGGTTTCCCAACTCATCACGAATGGTAACTGGAACACTAATTTAATTCAAATGTGTTTTGACAATGACATATGCAGATCGATCCTAAGCATCAACCTTAATCCTAACGAAGAGGATAAAGCCATATGGACACTGACCAAATCAGGTAATTTCTCTCTCAAATCCATGTACAATTTTCTTAGAAATCAAACTATTTATAATAATGAGGTTCAGATGGACTGGTTCTTTATATGGAACATGAATACTATCCCTCGGATTAAATTATTCCTTTGGAAATGCTGCACCAACAGTCTACCAGTCAGATCTAAGATAGGTAAATTCATCGGTAATAACTACTCATGTGTTAATTGCAATGAAGAGGAGACTCTTGATCATGCTTTATTGCATTGCTCTTTTGCAAAAGCAATATGGTTCCATTTTAATATTAGAACGGACACGATCAATACGACCATACAATGGATTCAACAATGGAAACTACTAGATGAGAATAATATCAATCTCAATGCAAAAATATTATGGTTCCTGTGGAAAGCCAGATGCGAGAATTGCTTTACTACGAATAAACAAAACCCTGTACAGATCATAGAAAGGATTTTGAACACCTCTACGACACCTCTCAAAACCGAGTCCAGTATGAGCAAGAAAGGTAAGGATAAAACCATTACACAAACATGGAGACCTCCATCGACACCATATACGAAGGTTAATGTGGATGCTTCTTTTATAAATATGAAAGAACCGGCGGGCATTGGCTTCATCATCCGTGATGCAGAGGCGAACTACATAATGGCGGTAGCAGACACAGTACGTGGACAAAATGCGGAGGAATGCGAAAGCTTAGCAATATTATCCGGCCTAAAAGAGGCATTGCAACTCCAAATTCAATATGTGCACATAGAGAGTGACAATCAAGCGATAATTTTAGCGCTTAATGGGAAGGGAGGAAACCTGCACTGGCAAACTCAGAGTATTATTCACCAGATAAATGACATCAAAGATAGCTTTACAGGCACTATATTTTCTCATATCTCTCGTAGTTGTAACACTTATGCTGATGCTTTAGCTAAATGGGGACGTACCCATGGCCAAAAGAAAAGATGGCAAGACGTTCTTTCTTTATTTTCGGACTTTTAGCTCGTTGTAATAGACTCTTTGTTTAATGCAAGTTTATTTCATCAAAAAAAAAAGCAAGCAAAGTTCTAGTGTCTTAAAATATTACACAAATTAATAGATTCTAATTTAAGTAAAAAATTGTAATTGGGAACTCCAAAAGAAATTGTGTAGTGGTGTGAAATAGGGAGTAAATCTTTGCAATCAATATATTGTTGGCGCACACATATGGAATCCATTCCAATGCTTTTAAGACTACTTTAACACCAATGGTTTCAAAATTATTTTAACTTCTACATACGTGACAATTTTGATTGTAATGAGTAGAACCAAATGTGAGAATTACAATATGATTCATCCATTAAATTAAAGTAATGAAATATACTAGGTGACTCCCTCTAGTACTGTTCCACGATGGGGCACACCAATAATCCCGTGGGGGCCAGTACATGAAGGGCGGTGGCCTTTCACGTTACCTTCCAATTGTATGTTTTTTCTTTTTAAAGGAATTGTATGTTTTTTAAACCTTAGTGGAACATTGGACGGAGATGTTTCAAAAGAGTTGTGCTACACCAATTTTTGGGAGACCGTGACCTGACTAATTATAACATAGGCACTTAACAATCATGCTCTCTTTTATTTGGTTGTATTCATTTTCACAACTTTTATCAGATTGTTTTTTTTTTTTTTTTTTTGTTAAGGAACTTTTATCAGATTGTTGGGAGTAATATTCTGGGGCCTGGTATGAGATAAATCAACTTCTTTTATGATTGAATAATTTGTTTAATTGGTAGGTATCATTGAACACTCGTCTACCATCTGTTTCGATTAAATTTTTGTTGGATTTGGGCATTTTCATCATAATTATATTTTATCTATTTTTTCATTAAAGAACTTGAACAGCATGTAAATTCGAAAAAATTTACATTGTAAAGTCTTAAGTATTTGTGATTGCACATATGCATCTCTATTTTGGCCACTCATTATATATATGATTCAATCAAACAATAAATATTAAACGACTTCAACCGATGAAAAGAAGAGAAATGCTAAAGTTACAAAAGATTTTGACAAAAGATAGTTCCCAGCTGATGTGGCGGTCATGGTTTGGAATTTTGATCAAATCTAGGCCGTTGAAAGATAAATATCACAACCGCCACATCAGCTGGGAACTTTCTTTTGTCAAAATCCTTTGTAATTCTAGCATCTCCCTAAAAGAAATTTACATACGTAGAAAAGAATTGTTTATATAAATACAAGAGACAAATTTATTATTATATTTAGCTGCCGGAAAGGTTACCATAGATCGGAGAAATAGAATCTAGACAAATTTATTATGTTTAGCCCATTGAAATCCTACCACAGATGGGAGCAATAGGCTGTGGTTTTCTTTTTGTTGGAGAAATAGCTTATGCTAAAATGAAATTGTTAGATACCTTTTGATGTCTATGCAAAAATAGAAAAAAAAGGACTAATTAGACATCCGAAAACAGAAAAAAAAGAGTTAAAATCGAATAGAAAAAAAATCTCGAGACTAAGGTTCAAAAATAGAGGAAATACTTAGAGCATCTCCAATGCAACACTCAAACTCTAAATCTTGGAGTGCCACATAAGATTTTTTAGAGTTTCTCTTTAAAATCTGTCTCTAATGAAACACTTAACTTAGATCTCTAAAATGAGGTGGCGGTAGTTATTTTAGAGATCCTTAAGAGGACACTCTAAATTTAGAGTTTCTTCTTGAGAATATCTAAGTGCCACATAAGCAAATCAATAAATTTTATACTAAAATATAAGTTTTTAGAGTTTCTCTTAAGTGTTGCATTGGAGAAGGTTTTCTAATGGAGTATCTCTAAATAGCCAAATTGGAAAGAGACCACTTAGAGATCCATTTTTCCAACTTGACACATAGGAGTTTTAGAGTTGTTCTTGAGTCTTGCATTGGAGATGCTCTGCTATATATCTAATCCTAAATCATTAAAGACTATTATTTCTCAAATGAGCCCCTAGTTTTGTGATCCACTTTTTGCGTGACCCTCTCTAGTTTATGATCAACTTCCTTCTTAAGTAGCTAGTTTATTGAAAACAATCAAATACTCAAAATAAATAAATTATCAACACACCATTTCTCATTAGATGAACAGTTAGAATAAGGAGGGTAACTTAGTTATAATTAAATGAGAATGGCGAATAAAATAATAAAAACTCAAAATAAGTGAATTATCTACGTACCATTTCTCACCGTGGAAGATATTCCTTGTTATGCGAAATCAAAATTATGCAGAGGAAAAGATAATATGTAAACTCAAAATAAGTATATTAGGAGGCATGGACATTTTTCGCACTCTCTCGTACATAATTTTCTTTAAAAAGTATTGACTAAGGTGACGTTTGGCAACACAAAAATAAGTAACTTTTTTTACTTACTTAAATAAAAAGTTATAAAATTATTTTGTTAACGCAAAAACTTCTGACTTTACTTCAAATTTACCTTCTTTTGAAGTTCAAATTCTTTTTGCTTTTGACTTCAAAGAGAAGTTAGTTTCCAACACTTACACAAACATTATTTGACTATTTTTTTTCTTGTCTACTTCCGCTCCACCACAATGCAATTTGCATCTCCACCACCACCTCCATCACCACCCCACAACACCGCCAATGCACCTCCACCACCACCACCACCACTACTACAACACCTCTACCACAACCATCAGCAAGCCTTCACCACCACTACCACCACTACCACGTATCCACCACCACCACTACCACCACTACCACGTATCCACCACCACCACCACAACCACCTCACTTCCACAACCACCGTACCATAACCAGCACAACACCAAAAACACTACCACCACACTTTCATCTCCACCGCCACACTTCAACCACCAACACCACACCTCCACCACCACCACCACCACCATCACCAAACCTCCACCACCACTACCACCATTACCACGTCTCCAAGACCACCACCACCGCACCTTCACCACCACACCACTGCAGTTCCACTACCACCACTACATCATAACCGCCGCAACACCTCAAACACAACCAATGTACCTCCACCATCACCACAACACCTCAAACACAACCACCATACTTTCATCCGCACCACCACACCTCAACCACCAAACACCATACCTCCACCTCCACCACCATACTTCCATCACCACCACCACCACCACCACCACCACAACCACCACCACTATTATACCTCCATTATCACCACCATTGCTATATTTACACCACCATATCTGAACGATATATCATTTCGGTTTGAAGGGGATGTCCTTCTGTAGGAGTGTCCTTCGACCAAGATAACAATGCGCTCAATTTGTCAAATAAAATAACGATGACCTTATCCGGAAGATCATCTAGTCCGGTCAAATTAGAGGTTGTAATGCTTAGCTAGATACCAACTACGATAGTCAAATGACTTCGGTGATTGGTGGCTAACATACACCGGATGCTACAAAGGGTTACACCAAAGAGTGGTGACTTGATCAGAGAGAATTGACTAGAGGGAACTAGAAAAATAGATGGACTAGATCCAGTTTGATAAGCCCAAAAGGTTCGGAAAGAGTCTGGACAAAGATAGGAAGAATCGAGCCCGAAAGATGGCCCATACTAAAAGGAGATGGGATATGAGTTAGGTGGCCAGGCCCAACCCACTAAAATGGCTGCCTTGACCGGCCACATTAAAGGAGTCCAGATGGGACAGAACTCCCATCTAGAGTCTTGCTCAGAAAAGGTTTCTCAGTCTTATCTTTTTTGTGGTCTTTACTGAATCCTAATTTGGATATGGTTCTACTCTAGAGTTCTCTATATAAGGACTGATAATAGAACTGAAAAGGTGAGGAATTTTCTCTAGAGAAAAGTAATCTCTACAACATCAAATAGAAAAAGATTCTATTGAAAAAGCTCCCAACCTATCTATCTAGTAAAGGAAGAAGAGTTCTTCTTCTCAACCTTCAATAAGTTCCTAGCTGACATAAAAAAAGGGAGATCAAGTCAACTTTCTTTGGTATATCAAGTAGAGAAGCTACAATTAAAGCTCTCATCTTCAAGATAAAAGCATCGAATTTACTTCGGAGGAAAGCGATTAAGGTAATCTACTATCTGTTTCTAGTTCATCTTTAGTTCTTGCATGTCATCCTAGTAGCTAGTGTTAGACATAATAGATGTCTGAGATTCCGCTTAGAACACTAGGTGACACCAAAACCCAACAGTGGCGTCAGAGCCTCTTGCACGAGCTAACTTGGGCTAGACGAATTGAACTCGGACCTGTTTAGTTAGATAGATAAGTCCGTTGAGATATTCAGACATAAATTTGATTAGTAGGAATACAATTTAGGCTTAATCAAATAGATCTGGAAAGAGTATCAATAGGTTAAAGCTTTAAAATTTTCGGTTTTTGAAAATAGTTTTCGAAGGAGAAGATTAAAGTTTTAAAAAAAATTTAAAAAAAAGTTTTCAAACTTGAATATAGGGTTAGGAATCTTGAATTTCTAATAGGTGGAACAATAAAACAAAAAAACGAAACTTGAAGCAGCAGTTCTGTCTTGCCAAGACACTTCTAGGGCTAGGAGTCTGAGGCGCGCACTGGACGGCTTGCCCCAGACGCGTCGGGGCATGCCTAAGCCATCTCTGACTTGGAATTCGAGATGGCCTAAGAACCTTCCTTGGCCAGTCACATCCTAGACGCGTCTGGGACAGAGGGTAGCATCCCAGCCCTAGTTGGGACGCGTCTTAGTTATGGGGCAGGATACACTGAAAGTGTTGCCCCTAGGCCAACCTATGTCGATCCCATGCCATGGCATGTCTTGGCTATGTCCGGGACTAACCCATGGGCCTTGACCGAGATTTTCTGAGACTTTGACCAAGGCTTGTCCCGTGCCATTTCAAGATTGTCTCGGACCACGGACTGAGATCTTTCCGTCCTTAACCCGAGTGGCAATCTTTCCGTCTTTCGCTGATTTTTCTTCCGACTCCACACAAATTTTTTCAAACTCGACCCAGGTCGTCTAAAGGCCTAAATGGAGTTTTTTTTCTAAAATTGATTTTTAAAATCATTAAAGATAAAGCCGCAACGTGCCATTAGTTTCAATTTTATGAAAATAGACTTATGGCCCATTTGGCATATAGATGTCAATATTTTCTCCCAAATAGCTATTTAGATTGTAACAAACTTAGATTCGACCTTGTAGAGACGAATTGCATGCATGCTTTATTATGTTATGATTGTCATATTATTGAGTATGTATGAATGTGAATGCGGAAACTAGTATGAAAATAGAAGCTTTTTCATTTTATTCTTTGTTTTTAAGCACAAATGTGTGCCAGATGTAATTTATTAATTTAATTTCAAGTTTTATATGTTTTCGTATCGTTGAGTCTTGTAATTAGAGGTTAGGGTCTATAGAGTCCATTAAAGAACTGAAAGATGGGATCATGGTTCGAGTGGGAGAAATCAATGGAGGTTCGAGGACAGAGATCCAGGTGAACCAAAGGGGAAACAAGAAGTTACCTAAGAAGATCAGATCTTTTCAGATAGGGGTCATACTAGGATCCTTATGTGCTTGATTTACTTTCTCGCACGCATTTACTTATCCATTTATGTTTTATGTCGTGGATGGCGGTTATGTTAGAGTTCATAGTAATATAAGCATGCTAAAAACGGATAAGTACCTAAAAGAAATTTTGAGTAAAGCCTACCCAGACTAAGACAGATGTTGCGCCTTTGTTCACCGATGGTGGGTGATGCGCCCAAAAAGGTGCAAACCCCAGTGGAGGTATTAAGTAGTACCCGGTAAAATCGGGGTTGGTCCACAGAGACGGCAAGTGTAACTAAGAACGAGTTAAAAAGGATAAAATTGACTAAAAACTAAAACAGAACAAGTAACGCGGTGCAAGAAAAGTCAGTACTCCAGTTAATCCCAATTGGCTAATCCGCGCACGTGCATTCTAGGTTTTTGATCTCCCGAGGTTGGATGAACGTCTGTCCACCACGAAGCGCAAGATCGTGCACTTTGACCACGTGATTTGGTACTTCCCACAGGTGCTTATCCGACTGCACCATAGGATCTGTTGGTTAGTCAATCTGAGCCATCCAAACTTCTTTTTCTATTAACTTCTTCGTGCGAGCTCCGATTTGACCCCCGTTTTCACCGTTGGGTTCACCATTGACTCTACTTTGCATTGGTCTACTTATTTTACCAAAGGTCACTGAGTACCACTGGTCCAAATGATCAAACTTCCCTTCATGCATCTTTCATCCATCTTTACCCATTTTTCTCGTTCAACTTTATAGACAGTACCTAATCAAGAAAAATCGATCATCTTATTAAAAAAACACCTCAAAATGTACTAACTTGTCCAAGTTAAAGGACTCAAATGTGACATTTTCATGTCACATCAACATCCCCAAACTTAAACTTTGTTGGTACTCGCAAATAAAACAAAATAAAAATCTAACTCACTTTCGGAGGAATCCCGATTGCATTTAGCTCATGCAACAAGCCTATAAATCCTCAGGTTACCCCTAAAGGACTAGTGTTGTCTCGTGAGGGTTTCTAGTGAATACACCCACAAAATGCAAGATTTCTAAGGGACAAAGAATTCAACTATCGATGCAAATAAGGTGATGATCAACAAGTGAGAGACTTAAGTATGTCAAACATATGAGTCAAACCAATAAACACAAAAGCATGCTAAGAGTTTCCTCACTAATAGTTTCATACTTAAGTGCAAGTGTCCCATCATCATGAGCATCATCCAAGTCTAAAGTATTTCGTTTTCTATCATAGTGCATTTTGCCTCGACTTTGGCCTCACGGGCATACGCTCTTACACATGAAATCACTCAAAAACGAATCATAATGGTTCAATCTCATGTGTGAGCATGGAATAAAGTAAACTCAACATATACAAAATTAAATGAGGATAACAAGGTTTAAAACAAAATGATATCTTAGGAATGGAAATAACCGCTAACGGAATGGGGAAGCTCACTCACCATTCTCACCCACTCTACCCTCTAAGAGTGTCTCCTAAAGGTAAACGGATACACGTGATGGAATGGAATATGATGAAATCCCGAAAATGTCGACGCCTTCAATGATAAAAGGACACTCAAACAACCTTTAAACTTGACTTTTTGCTTGAATACTTTATTTTCATAACACAAACACTCAAAAGTTCACATGAACTTACACACAAACACAAAATAACACATATAAACAAACCTTTTCTTTTCTTTATTTTTTCCTTTTGAGTTTGTTTTCCTTTTATTTTTTTAACATAGCAACACAAACAACAAAAACACAAACTAGTATTCTAAACAAATCACCTATATCTTTCACACTTTGCTTTCACATTCTGTCTTCTTTACTTTTCATGCCTTCATTCTCGGGAGTAGTATGATGAATGGATGGTGGAATATCTGTTTCCCTAAAGGTGACACCATTATCGGGTTTCATGAACTACAAGAGTGGGATTATTTGCTATCCCGATATCACTCCTAGTGGCTAAGGAAGTTGAGCTCATGAGATCGTCTAAGCTCTATTGAAAGTAGCGAAGTTGAGTAGCTATTCATTCTACTCGGAGTTAGTGTAGAAGAGTACACTCAAAAGCAATAAAGATGCTCAGATATCTCAAATTTTATAAGTCTTCACTAATGACTATTCTAAGTTACTCAGAAGTGTTCCTTCTTCCTTAAGATGATACTCACATGATAAGACACCAACACTAAAGGACTTCACATTCATGAAAACACTAAGAGCATGCACAAAATTTATCGAGAAAGACGCACATGCATCAACATACTTAAAGAATACCACTAGAGTCATACCAATCTACCCAAAAAATTTCAAATTTGGTCGAATTTGTTGAACCCTCTTGTCTTTTGAAATCTAAAGTCATGATGTCATGCCACCAAAAGGTCTTATCCCCATCACCAAACTTAAAACTAACGTTGTCCTCAATGTTCTAAGCACATACTCACCAAAAAATAAGAGGTACAATAAGTTAAAGAGAAGAGTGGAAGGATATTACTATAGTCGAAAGAGATAAAATGTGATACTACCAAGACTTATGTATTCGAGTTCCAAGTTGATGATAAGCCCACCGCCATCCCCAAACTTGGAAAGAACCACATCCCAAAAGTATCTAAAGTGAGAAACGTTCCTAAAACATCAATAAATAGCATAAGAATGAAGCATACGACCATATAAGGACAAGTCCACTCACGCGTGATCACTCGATTGCATCAAGCTATGCAACTAGCCTTTGAGTCCCTCATATGCACAAGAGCACGAGAGAGTTTCCAGAGATGACACCCACAAACATAGACTCCGAGAGGTTTGACTATGAGAGGGGGGGCCAGCCCTGATGTACAGGATTGACCAATATGAGAGGGAGATTGATCCTGATAAACAGGATAACCCAATGGGGTAGTCTCAACCTCCGAGTCTCCGAGGTCCAAAAATGGCCTCAATGGCCATTCACCTCACAAGAATTGTCATCTTTGGGATCCTCGATCTCCATGGTACCGTAAGGGAACACGGTCTTCACAATATAAGGGCCTGTCCAACGAGACTTCAATTTACCAGAAAATAAATAGAGCCTAGAGTTATAGAGAAGAACTTTGTCTAAAGGTTCAAACGTCTACTAAGAATTCGTTTGTCGTAAAAGGCCTTCGTTCTACTCTTATTAACATTGGCACTCGTGTAGGCCTTATTCCTTATCTCCTCAAGCTCATTAAGATTAAGTTTCCTCCTTGCACCCGCTTTGTCTAAAGTCAAAGTAGAGCCGTTTTGTGGCCTAATATGCCTTATGTTCCAACTCTACTGGTAGATGACATGCCTTGCCATACACAAGGCAGAAAGGGTACATTCCTAAAGGGGTCTTAAGGGTTGTCCTATGTGCCAACAAAGCATCGACTAGTCTTAAGGAGCAGTCTTTGCGATTCGGGTTCACCGTCTTATGCAAAATAAGCTTTATTTCCCTATTAGACACTTCCACTTACCCACTTGTCTGTGGGTAATAGGGGTGGCTACTTTATGCGCTATTCCATATGTCCGCATCAAGCTTTCAAATGGCTTATTGCAAAAGTGGCTACCTCCATCACTAATAATAGCCCTAGGGGTGCCAAATCGAGCAAAATGTGTTCTTTCAAGAACTAAATGACCACCCTATGGCTATTATCCTCGCATGGGAATGTTTCTATCTATTTAGATACATAATCAACTGCAACTAAGATATACACATACCCAAAAGAAGAAGGAAAAGGGCCAATAAAGTGAATATCCCAAACATCGAATAACTCAACAATCAAAATAGGGTTAAGGGACATTATGTCTCTACGGGTCATGCATCCTACTCTGTGGCATCTATTACATGCTTTGCAAAATCGATATGCATCCTTTAAAATTGAAGGCCAATAGAACCCACATTGGAAGATCTTAAAGGCAGTTTTTTACCAGAGAAGTGACCTCCACATGCCTCAGAATGACAAAAATTAAGTATACCTTTTTGCTCCGATTTTGGGACACATCGTCTGATGATCTGATCAGGGCAATACTTACAACGAGTCATCCCAAATGAATTTTTGCACCTCGACAAAGAATTTCTTCTTGTTCGTAACGCTCCAATGAGAAGGCACATATCCTACAGCAAAATAGTTAGCAATATCCGCATACCTAGGGCAATGTGAAGCTAAAGAGACCTCAAACAACTGCTCATCCGGAAATGTCTCAGTCATTGGTATAGACTCTATGGTATGCTAGGTAACAAGCCTAGACAAATGACCAACTACCACATTTGCAAACCCCTTCTTATCTTTTATCTCTAAATCTAACTCTTGCAAAAGAATAATCCATCTAATCACTCGTGGCTTAACATCTTTCTTGGATAAAAGATATTTCAAGGTTGCATGATCTGTGTATACAACAACTTTAGATCCTATCAAGTATGACCTAAACTTCTTCAATGCGAAAATAACTGATAACAACTCTTTCTCCGTGGTGGAGTAGTTGAGTTGTGCCTCATTAAGAGTTTTACTCGCATAATAAATGACACATGGTAGCTTTTCTTTTCTCTGCACCAAGGGCATAGTCCCTGGCTTCACACATCACCTCGAACAGTAAGGACCAATCGGGATGCTGAATAATCAGTGTCGTGGTCAACAAGGTCTTAAGAGTATCAAAGGCCTTCATACATTCATCAACAAGTACAAAATCTTTTTCTTTAGACAAGAGAACAAATAAAGGCCTAGATATCTGGCTAAAGTCCTTGATGAATCATCTATAGAACCCTGCATGTCCTAGAAATGACCTCATGTCTTTCACACTCTTAGGCATAGGCAAGTGTAAAATTAAGTCTATTTTGGCACGGTCAACTTCTAGACCACTAGATGACACTACATGACCTAACACACTTCCCTTTGAGACCATAAAATGACATTTCTCCCAATTCAATACAAGATTCATTTCAATGCAACGATTCAAACACATTTTAAATTATGCAAGCACACACCAAAAGAATCACCAAAGATAGAAAAGTCCTCAATAAATACCTCTAGGTATTGGCCCACCATACCGTAAAAGATACTCAACATGGGTTTTTGAAACGTTGCAGGGGCATTAATAACCCAATGCATACGATGATAAACAAACATTCCAAAGGAACATGTAAAAGTAGTCTTTTCTTGATCCCTCTCATCAATCTCAATCTGGTTGTACCCCGAATATCCATCTAGAAAGCAGTAAGGAGGATGACCGGCAAGTTTCTCAAGGATTTGGTCGATGAACAGTGAGGGGAAATCGTCATTCCTCGTCATCGAGTTCAACTTTCGATAATCGATACACACCCTCCATCCCGTGACTTTCCTAGTCATGATTAGTTCATTAGCCTCATTATCGACTACGATAATTGTAGACTGTTTAGGCACAACCTTCCGCTGGCATGTTTGTCTGAGGAACTCAGAGAAATTGTTAGTCTGAAAAGTTCTTAAGTAGGGTTCGGGTTACCAAATTGTTGAATTTGCTGGAGATCCCCTCCTTCTAGCGCCAAATGCTGATGTAAAAAAATGGCTTTCCGTTAGATCATCATGAAATAGGGAGTTGATGCATGACAACCTCCGTTATGTGTGATTGTTCTGTTAAGTTGAGTGTTGTTCTGCTTAGTGCTTCCACTTCCTGCTCCGCTTCCTGCTCTGCTTACTGCTCTGTTTCCTGCTCCGCTTCCTGCTTTGCTCCTTGCTCCCTGCTCCTACTCCTTGCTCCTTCTCCTCGTTCCTAGATCCTATTCATGTTCGTTTGCTCCCAAGGGGGAAAACCTACAAAGGGTTAGAAAACCGCTCCGACGCTCAAGCCAGACAGGGTGCTCTTTGTAGTAAAAGAATGAATATTGATTGATCCTTTTTGGGAGGCAAGTTATGGGAACTCTGAGTTTTGGGTGATCTTTTTAGAGTAAAGAGATCGTGTCCTTTGAAGGACGGTGTGGGGGGCCTTTTATAGGCGATGTTAGGCCGACTTTGATTAGTGGCGGTGGTGAGGCGGTTGCCGTCAGACCAAAGAGAAAGTTTCCTCTCTCGAGTATCTAGGGTTTCTCTTAGAGTCTATCTCGGATTTTTGATAAGTGGAAATTGCTAAGTTCAAGGATTCTTCGTAGATATCTTGCCGATGTGATAGATCCCAGAGGAGAAGTTTCCTCCTTCAGTTACGTGGAGTCCAAGCTGGCTTAAACACTTCCAGATGTGTGGTCGACCGAGATCCTTTTGGAAGATTCGGGATTAAGTCGATAGATCGTCGAGCGCTGCTGTCTTCCTAGTTCTGGGCGTAAGACATTGGCCGGATCTGTTTGGACCCCTCTTACTCCTCTGAAGACCTCAGGGCTGATCTGTCCATGCAAAGGGCATTTGCAGGGCTGGTTTCTTCTGGCCGCTCCCAGTTAGGGGAATGTTCGGTGGACCATCAAGGGCTCAGCGATTCTGCTACCTTAAGCCGGGTTGATCCAGTAGACTTCAGGTCTGATCTTGACTCTTCAGACGTTAGTCAACGTCTGGACATTTTTATGCATCATCAGTTGGGTCATCCACACACCCTTCGCCGACCCCTTTGTTCTTAGGGACGTATGGTCGATTGGGATCTAATGCTCCATATTCGTCCAAGATATTGTCCAGATGCATCTAATCGCTAGGTTGCTACGTCAGAGCTCT
The DNA here is from genome assembly GCA_002897215.1 of Eschscholzia californica subsp. californica. NCBI lineage: Eukaryota > Viridiplantae > Streptophyta > Magnoliopsida > Ranunculales > Papaveraceae > Eschscholzia > Eschscholzia californica. The sequence continues at coordinate 158,147 of BEHA01050433.1, forward strand.
GGAATAAAATACATTACCGGGTGAAAAGAGCCTTCGTGCGTGCATCCTTATTGCTTCTATTCTCTCCTCTGGTGCTGCGGTTTTTCTAACCGTCTCAACTTCGCGGAGGTAGTCAACCTTGAGTTGTTTTCGCTCGGTCATAAGCTCGACCATGTTGGGGAGCCTGTGCGGTGTTCCGCGAGGAGTATGCACGCTTGAAGACATGTCTACCTGAGGGGCTCAGGATAGTTAGTCTGAAAAGTTTAATGAATAAGATTTGGGTTGCCAAATTGATGATTTTTTTGGAGAGATGCCCCCCTTCCTCTAGCGCCAAATGTTGACGTCGAAAAATGGCCTTCCGTTAGATTAGCATGAAAAAGGGAGTTGATGCATGACAGCTTCCGTTATGCCTGGATATTCTGTTAAATAGAGTATAGCTTCCTTCGAATGTTCCTGTTTCCAGCTCGGCTTCTTTTATTCCAGCTCCTTGTTCCCGCTCCTCGTTCCTTGTTCCTGCTCCTTGCTCCAGCTCCTGTTTCTCTGTTCCCAAAGGGGGAAAACCTGCAAAGGGTTCGAAAACCGCTCCGGTGCTCAAGCCAGTCAAGGTGCTCTTTGCAGTAAAAGAATGAATATTGATAGATCCTTTTGGGGGATGAGTTATGAGAACTCTGAGTTTCTTGTGATCTTTTAGGGTTAAGAGATCATGTCCTCTGGAGGACAATGTGGGGGGTCTTTTATAGGCGACGTTAGGCCGACTGTTTTTAGTGGCGGTTGATGATGCATAAAATGTCTAGACATTGACTAACGTCTGAAGAGTCAAGATCAGACCTAAGGTCTACTAGGTCAAACCGGCTAAGGCAGCAGGACCGCTGAGCTCTTGATGGTCCATCGAATATTCCCCTAACTGGGAGGTCGGCCAGAACCAACCAGCCCTGCAAGACGCTCTTGGCATAGACATATCACCCCTGGGGTCTTCAATGGAGTGAGGGGGGTCCACACAGGTTCGGCCAGTGTCTTACTCCCAGAACTAGGAAGGTAGCAGCACCAAGCGACCTACTGACTTAATCCCGAAACTTCTAGAAAGATCTCAGTCGCCACACATCTCGAGGTGTTTAAGCTAGTTAATTTGGACTCCACGTATCTAAAGGAGGAAACTTCTCTTTTAGAGTCTATCACACCGGCAAGATATCTACGGAGAATCCTTGAACTTAGGAACTTCACTTATTAAAGATCTGGGATAGACACTGGGAGAAACCCTAGATACTAAAGAGAGAAAACTTTCCCTTCGGTTTGATGGCAACCGCCTCACCACTGCCACTAATCACAGTCGGCCTAACATCGCCTATAAAAGGCCCCCACATCGTCCTTCACTGGACACGATCTCTTTACCCAAAAAGATCACAAGAAACTCAGAGTTCTCATAACTCGTCCCCAAAAAAAGATAAATCAATATTCATTTTTTTACTGCAAAGAGCACCCTGACTGGCTTGAGCGTCGGAGCGGTTTTTGAACCCTTTGCAGGTTTTCCCCCCTTTTGCGAACAGACGAACAGGAGCAAGGTGCAGGAGCAATTAGCAAAGAACAGAAGCCAGGAGCTGGACCAAAGAGAAGCAGAGCAGAAAGCAGAGATGAAAGCAAGAACACAGAGCTAATCAATCTCCAACGTAACGGAGGATTCGTACACAACAGAGTCTGTCATGCATCAACTACCTATTTCATGATGATCTAACGGAAAGCCATTTTTCGACATCAGCAGCGGCGGTGAGGCGGTTGTCGTCCTACCGAGGGAGAAGTTTTCTCTTTTGAGTATCTAGGGTTTCTCTTAGAGTCTATCACGGATAGAGTCTATCTCGGATCTTTGATAAGTGGAAGTTCCTAAGTTTAAGGATTCTTCGTAGATATCTTTCCGAAGTGATAGACTCTAAAGGAGAAGTTTCCTCCTTTAGATACGTGGAGTCCAAACTGGCTTAAACACTTCGAGATATGTAGCCGACTGAGATCTCTCTGGAAGTTTCTGAATTAAGTCGATAGGTCGCTTGGCGCTTCTGCCTCCCCAATTCTGGGCGTAAGACATTGGCCGAACCTGTGTGGACCCCCCTTACTCCTTTGAGGACTCAGGGCTGATCTGTTCATGCCAAGGGCGTTTTGCAGGGCCATCAAGGGCTCAGCTGTTCTGCTACCTTAAGCCGGGTTGACCCAATGGACTTTAGGTCTGATCTTGACTCTTCAGACGTTAGTCAACGTCTGGACATTTTGTGCATCATCACCAATAACCGACAAAAGCCTAGATTCCGCATTCCAGCTCTGTCTCAGAGTCCAGCTCTGCCTAGGAGCCCTGCTTCGCATACCAGCCTTATCTCAGTAATCAGCTCCGCTAACGGGTTGTAAACCGAGTTCGACATCAACCCATATTCGAGTCACTTCCAACAAGATTCATATTACCAAATGAGAGTTTCATAGCACCACCCCTACTATAAATTAGAGTCAGTGATGTAGCAAGGAAAGGTCTACCTAAAATAACATGAATTTGAGATTCACCATTCATCACTGGTTTTGGTACCAAGATAAAGAAGTCTACTGGAAAATAAAACTTATCTACTTGGACCATAATAAAGGGAATTTGAGATTCACCATTCATAACGGGTCTAAAATTACCATTGCCTTGTAAGTGGGGCAGCGGGCTGTAAACTGGGTTCGATATCAACCTATATTCAAGACACTTTCAACAAGTCTATCCCTTCTCGTTGTGTAAAACCCTTTGCTAGTAACCGTGCTTTGAAAACCCATTTGCTACCAACAATCTTCTGACCCTTAGGCTGCTCGGCTAACTCCCAAGCCTGGTTCTTACGAAGAGACTCAATCTCTTCATTAATGGCAAAAAACCATTGCCTAGATTCATCATTCCTCATTGCTTCTTCGTAGGTGCATGGTTCACCTCCATCAATGCTTTCTCCCACACTAAGTTCAAATGAAACCATGTCTGCCATTCATACCTTTCTGGTGTCTGAATGTCTCTCCTTCCTTTGTTCGTCGCACCATTGTAATGAACCAGTTCCGGTTCATCTTCCTTAACTTGCTCATCTACCTGAGGTCTAACCTCTTTCCGAGTGTCTATCTCAAACTCCACCTGTTCTCCATGATCTTCTTGCTCCACCTGTTTACCAACACCCTCCCGAGCATCTATAAGAGTTACCTTCTGAGTTACCATGGCTAACTCGTCAAAAGTATCATCTATACTGATAAGAAACTTCTTTGATTTTCCATCAGGATACCACAACCGATAACCTTTCACCCCGGGCTCATAACCAAGAAATACACATTTCTTAGCCCTCAGGTCCAGCTTACCTTCCTTAACATGTGCATAAGCCAGGCAACCGAAAATCCTCAAGTTCTCATACTTTGTAGGATAACCTGACCATACCTCATTAAGAGTTTTACACTCAATAGATGTACAGTGTGAAATATTTACCCGATACACTGCCGTATTAACTGCTTCAGCCCTGAACACCTCTGGCAGTCCTGCATTTAAAAGTATACAACAAGCTCGTTCCAATAGAGTTTTGTTCATACGTTCCGCCACACCATTCTGATGTGGTGTCTTTCTGACCGTATGGTGTCTCACAATCCCTTGGTCTCCGCGGAACTTATTAAACTCGTTTCTGCAAAATTCCAAGCCATTGTCAATCCTCAAGCGTTTGATCAATTTTCCATTCTGCTTCTCGATCAAGGTCTTCAACTACTTGAACTTGACGAATTCTTCATCTTTGCGTTTTAATATGTATACCTATACTTTCTAGAAAAATCATCTATCAAGGATAACATGTATCTACCCCCGCCATGTGAGCTAACCCGAGAGGGACTCCAAAGATCTGAACGGATGTAGTCTAGAGTTCCTTTGGTATTCTGAGACATTGCTTCCCAAAGACATAATATCCATAGAGTAAACCCTCCTTGCTTAGTATAGCCATCTCCCTTTCACTCATATGCCCTAACCGCATGTGCCATAGCTTGGTAGTCTCAACTTCCTTGTTTGATGATGATATCGCTACAGATCCGGAAACAGTGTTACCCTGTAGCACATATAGACCATTCTTCTTCAACCCCTTCATAACTCAAAGACTCCTCTTAGAAATCTAAACAACACCACCTTCACCAGTATACTTGTAACCATTATCATCCAGAGTTCCCAAAGAGATTATATTCCTCTTCAAATCTGGAACATGTCTGATGTCTGTTATAGTCCTCACAACACCATCGTGCGTGTTGATCTGAATAGTACCAATTCCAACCACCTTATAAGGAGCGTGGTTTCCCATTAACACCTTTCCACCATTAATGGTCGTGTAAGTGGAAAATTATTCCTTATGAGGACATACATGGAAGGTACAAACAGTATCCAAAACCCGCCTATCTTATGCGAAGCAAGCATTGATAGCCAGAACCATAGCTTCATCACATTCTTCAATGATTGCCAAGACAGTACCATCATCTTCTTCTTCGATTACTGCTGCTTCCCCTAGTTTCTTCCTAAGCTTAGGACAATTCTTCTTGAAGTATCCCTTCTTCTTACAATTAAAGCATCTGTATTTCCTAGGTTTTGATTTAGACCTAGACCTGCCCTTCCCATCGCCTACCTACTGCGTGCTTCCCCTTACATCCAAACCATCACCTAAACTACTTTCTTCAATTGACCTTCGTCTGAACTCCTTAGAGTTCAATGCTGCTTTAACATCTTCAAAGGTTGTAGTTGTTTTACCAGACATAAAAGAATCAACAAAGCTTTCATATGATGGTGGCAGGGATGCAAACAATAGTACTGCCTAATCTTCATATTCGAATTTGACATCTATATTTGCCAAATCCAAGAATACTCAGTTGAGTTCATCCATATGGTCTTTTAACGATTCCCCTTCTAACATTTGTAAACTAAATAACTTATTGTTTAGATACAAACGATTAGTTTGAGATTTCGTCATATACATTGTCTCCAGCTTACTCCATAGCCCATCGGCTTTAGTTTCCGTCGATACTTCCCCTAAGACCTCATTGCTCAAATAGAGTAGAATCTGACCATGAGCTCTCTATGAGATAATGCTTCTCTGTTTTTGAAAGTGATTCAGCGAATGCAGCCTTCCCATTCAACGTTTTTAGCAAACCCTGTTGAACTAATACTGCTCGCATCTAAATCTTCCAAAGATTAAAATCATTACTTCCATCAAACTTCTCTATCTCGTATTTCGCCATCACAGAAACCTCAAAACCTTAGCTCTGATACCAGTTTGTTATGACAATTGGGGTTTAATGTGATCAATAACGAGTAATCCAAGAAAAGCAATACGAAATAAAGAACAATCAAGAACAGAACACAGAGATTTACGTGGTTCGGTTGGTGAGACATACTCCACGTATATCCGGAGATCATACTTAGTCAAACAAACGTCTAAATCGGTTAATCCCGAGTCAACGAAAGTGTTGTCTAGTCGCCTAACTATGTGAAGTGCATGACAAGACACATGAAAATATGACTTAGACTACGATCGATATCGAATACTTCGTTTCGTCTATTAACTATGCGAAGTGCTTGACAAGACACATGAAAATACGATCAAAACGATAATCGAAATAAATGAACATCAATTCATAATCAAAACCTCAAATCATATTAAACATAATAATGAATTCATCACATTTCATCTCATCTAATCGACACACTAAAGTTAGCTAAACATGGTGATTGAATAAGAAATGGAAAGAAAATGATGAGAGAATCCCCCTTGTTCGATGATGGTTCAAGGCTAGGATCGTCGAAAAATATGAGTCTTTAAGGTGTAGCCGATCTCCTCTTAGCAAAATTTTGAGTTCCCTATAGCGACCACCATCATCTTCTCCATTTAGAGCACAACCTCCATTAAAGCTAAACCCTAGCTTTCTCTCTCTAGAAATTGTAGTCCAAAACCAAATCAAACCACATGGGTAGCTAGCCAACAACATGGGGAGTAAAAGCTCTAAGGTTTCCGGCCAAGAAAGTGGCCGGAACACGTAGCAAAATCCAGCCAAAGAAGTGAGGATTCCGGCCAACCCTAGATCCGGCCAAATGCACATGCTCCGAGCCCCGTGCGCGCGTCCCATGCACGTCCGAGCACTGTCCGAGCATCCCGTGCTTGCTGCTGCGAGCTGCTGCTGCTGGAGCATCCTGTGTTCCGCCCTTGCTGTCGGTCTGCAACTGCTGCTGTTGCTGTGCCGAACACTGTCCGAACATCCCGTGCTTGCTGCTGCTCCTCCCGTGAAGATGGTTCAGCCCGAGCTGCTCCTTACTAAATCCCGAGATGCTGCCGGCCAAGACTAGGCCGACCTTAGCTTGGCCGGCCTCCTCCTTCCTTCTCTCTTTTACTCTCTCTCAAGCTTTTAAGGACAATCAACCCTACCCTCCAAGAACACCCTCCTTTCTTCTCTCTCCAAGTTGCTTGGTTGTTGAATGATGAATCAAGAAGAAGATGAATAGTAACCTCACTTCATTCAAACCCTAGACTTAGTCAACTTGACTAAGTCTTTAGACTACTTTGACTTGGGCCCGAAAGTGGGTGCTCATAAATTCTCTACACCTTCCTTCTTCTTTGGGTATTCTTGAACTTGGGCTTAGATGTTGGGCTTTGAATTAAATACCAAGGAGGTGCCTTAATCTAGCCTCTACAATTACAACCAAAGGGGGGTGCCTTCAAGAAAAGACCTTGGCTTCTATCTTTCACAACTTCCTCGTCCGAATTCGGAATTGACTTCCGTCTTCACCGTTGGACTCGCCATGGCCTCCACTTGTAATTTGATTTGCTTGAAATCTTTTTTCTCATTTTGGGCACATGAAATGATAGTGACAATTCGTTCCCTTTATTCCAATTTACACGCTTAACTCCAAAATAGGTACCTAACATGAAAAACACATAAAATATTATTTATAATACTCGAAAAGAACTAATTAGTTTAAGTTAGACCCTCCAAATGTGACATTTTCGTGTCACATCAGCTCCTCAGGTTCAATAACCCTTATAGGATCATCTTGTCTAATTGTTTTACCATTTTTTAGAGTAGTAATCGCCTTAACATGTGCAACCCAAGAGTCAGGTGTATTACCCTCACCGTTTCCCCTAGGATTTTTTTGAGTTTGAGAAGGTAGTTTGCCTTTCTCATTCCCACTCAACCTTGCCTCAATCCTAACGACACTCTCTCGAAGGCCTTGCAATATTTGCTCGTGATTCTGAAGAACTGTATGGATTGGATCATCAAGGTTCCTTCGTGGAGGTGGCACATAAGCATTACTTGATGAGGGACCTTGACGATTCTTCCAACCAAAGTTGGGGTGGTTCTTCCAACCCGGGTTATAAGTGTCAGAATAAGACGAGCTAAATGGCCTTTTGTAGTTGTTCATGGCATTTGCTTATTCCTGGACCAATAAAGGACAATCTCTAGTGGAGTGGTCCATACCATCACCAACATCACAAACAACTATACTAGCCCACGGTGCTCTTACAACACTAACCTTGTGCTCCTTTAACCCTCCACCTATTTAGTCAAATTGGTTAACTTTGCATTGCACATCATCACTTTCATTTAAAAGGTATATCCATCCTCTTGAGCTCATTTGAGCCTTAGATTTACTTCGATCATTTGTATCGAATATGTCCCAACTTTGGGCATTTTCCGCCAAGTGGTTGAAATAATCGCAAGTATCCTCAGGATCTTTACTCATAAACTCTCCATTACACATCATTTCTACAAGTTGTCGTTAGGTGGAGGATAAACCATCATAAAAGAAATTGATGACTCTCCACACCTCATAACCGTGATGTGGGAAAGAATTTATGAGCTCTTTGACTCTCTCCAAACACTCATAAAACGACTCATGCTCCTTTTGTGAAAAATTCATGATGCTCCGTCTCAATGTGTTCATCTTATGAGTGGGGAAATATCTCTTTAGAAAGGGTGTGGTCATCTCCTTCCAACTCCCTATCGGTCTAGGGCGTAGAGAATGAAGCCATTGCTTAGCTTTTCCCTTTAATGAAAAAGAAAAGAGCTTAAGATTAACGATGTCCTCGGGATGTCCTCGGGCACCCCATCGAGTCGGAGTATCGAGTTGAGCTCGTCATATTCCTTTTGATAAAGGTAAGGGCTTTCTAACTCTAAGCCGTTGAACTTAGGGAGTAAGTGAATGATCCCATGCTTAATTTCAAAGTTGCCAACATGCATAGGAAATTAGGGAGTAAGTGAATGATCCCGTGGAACTTAGGGAGTAAGTGAATGATCCCATGCTACAAGTAGTCTCTCTGGATCCTCATACGAGGGTTCATCTCATGACCTGATGTGACACGAAAATGTCACATTTGGAGAGCCTAACTTAGACTAATTAGTCATTTTCGAGTGTTATCAATAATATTTTATGTGTTTTTCTTGTTTAGGTACCATATTTGGAGCTAAACATGGAATTCGGAATAAAGGGGGCGAATTATCACTATCATTTCATGTGCCCAAAATGAGAGAAAAAGACTTCAAGCAAATCATATGAGAAGAGGAGTCAAAGACGAGCCCAACGGTGAAAACGGAAGTCAATTCTGAGTTCGGACGGGGAAGTTGTGAAAGAAAGAAGTCGAGGTTCGGTCTTAAAACAAGGATTCTATGAAGGCACCCTCCTTTGGCAATAATTCTAGAAGGCACCCTCTTGATTTCCAAGTGAAGTCTAAAACCCAAGCCCAAAGAAGATGAAAGAAGGGAGAGATTTTGGAGGCACCCAATGGACTCAAGTTTGAGTCAAAGTCAAGGTTGACTATATCTAGGGTTTGAGTCAAAGACACTATTCATCTTCTTCCTTCTTCATTCTGACAATCAACCAAGAACCAAAGGAGAGAGAGAGAGAGGCTAAAGGGGCTAGGGTTTGTGAGTGGTTTGGAAGAGAGTTTGAGCTAGAGAGAGAGCAAGAGGAAGAAGGAGTAGCCGGCCTTGCTTGGCCGGCCAAGCTAGGCTGGCACAACAAGAGCTCGAGCAGCACCATGGAAGCTGCTCTCGGGATGGCCATGGGAAGCACGCACCAGCAGCAAGAACGGTGCATCCTTACGCACGGAACGGCAGCAGCTATCAGGCGTGCACAGGAGCACCTTCCGGGACGCATCAGCAGGAGCTCCGGCTGCATTCACGGGATCTGCTGCTGCTCACGGGAGCACTAAGACGGATGCGACCAGCAACTTCCTTCTCATGCACGGGAGGCTTCCAACACTGCTGCAGCTCGGAACGGACAGATGCTTAGGGTTTTGGCCGGATCTAGGGTTTTGGCCGGATTTATTCACCTTCTTTGGCCGGAGTTTTCTAGGGTTTCCGGGCACTTTCTTGGCCGGAAAACTTAGGGCTTTTGCTCCCCATGTCTTGATCTAGCTTCCCATGTAGTTTGATTTGATTTTGGGTAAGAAATCTCTAGAGAGAGAAAGCTTGATGAAGCTTAATGGAGTTTGGGTGAAAATGGAGAAGATGATGGTGGTCGCAATGGGGAAATCTGATTTTTGCTCGAGGACACCCAAAGTTCACTATTAAAGGAAAATCCAGAAAATTGCTATGGGGAGATCGACTACACTTAGAGACTCAATTTTCTCGACGAACCTAGCCTCGAACCACATCGAAAAAGGGGGATTTCTCATTACCTTCGTTTCATTTATTACTTATTCACCATGTTAGCTAAATCAAGTATGTCGATTATATGAGATGAAATGTGATGAATTTGTGATTATGTTTAATGTGATTTGATGTTTTGATTATAAATTGATGTTCATTTATTTCAATTATCGTTTCGATCGTATTTTCATGTGTCTTGTCATGCACTTCACATAGTTAGGCGACTAGACGACATTTTCGATGACTCGGAATTAACCGAATTAGGCGTTTGTTTGACTAAGTATGATTTCCGAATATACGTAGTACTTAGAAACATCTACTTTAGGAGTCGAACATCGATTATACTTCGACACATTAGATTGGATCATACGTAGTCGTAGGTTTATCATTATGGATTCCCGGATTTCGAAACCTCTCTCGCTTATTTTTTGCCCGAATCGAGTCTTACCGTCTCCCGACTCTTGTTCCTCTGACACTTCTCTCGAATCTCTCTCGCCCATTTTACTTTGATTGTTTAGTGTAGTTTTGATTGTTTTCTTCTTTATTGCTTATTCATCAAAAACCCTCCCACTTTTATCTTGTTTCTTTCCTTTTTAGTCTAAGTTAGCTAGTGATACCTAGGCCGGCGAACGAGACTCCTTCGTTATCCGAATCACCTTCCTATCCTTGGATCGACTCCGGCTTTGCCGGATTACTACTTTATACCTCCGCTTGGGTGTGTAACCTTTTCGGGTGCATCAAGTTTTTGGCACCGCTGCCGGGGATAGGTTTAGTAGTTAGGATAGCATTTGTTGTTTTGTTCATTAGTCTTGTGTTAGTTGCTTTCTTAGACGTTTTCTCTTTATTTATTTTTGTAGTTTTTTATCTTCTTTTTAGGTACCGTTTTCGAGAAAAGAGCCAAAAGCGACATAAAGGCGAGGGAAAAGGAAGGAATCGAAAAGTGAAGAAGAAAGGCGAACGAAACGAGAGGAGCACTCGATAGTATCACATTCTATCTCTTCTTTTTTTTTTACTTGTGTGTGATTGTTTAGTTCTTTAAGTGTTAGCTCCCATTTTGTAATTGTGTGTTAGTATCCTTGAACATTGTGAGATCATGGCAAGTTGGTCATTTTTTGAGAATGACCTTATGCGAACCCTTTCCAACACTAGTCGACCATCTACAAGTCATCAGGACTACTCAAATTTATGTAGGAATGTTACGACTAGTGATAGGAATAGGCGAGTTGAGTCTGACCGACCTAGGATGACCATGGGTGAATATCGACGGATGTATGGAGTCGGTCAGACTCGTCATGAACATGGTTTTAGGGATTATGAGCATGAGGGTAATCAACCCCGTAAGAGTCTTCGAGACTATCGACAAGAATTTGGGATGACCACACCTTCATGTATGAATTCGTCATTTGTTGAGGACCGTAGTGCTATTAGTATTGATCGACCACGTCGAAGTCTTCGTGACTATCGACAAGCATATATGAACGGTTCACTCACTGATGACAATTCTCGACTCGATGATTCCACTCAAAGAGTCGAGGCTAGGTATCTACATGAAGGTAGTGGAGAAAGGACCATGGAGACCATTAGCCCGGTTTGTGCTATTTGTGCGAGCTTAGACCACTTGACCGAGTATTGTCCCATGATCGGTATTTCGCGAGAGTCTTCGTCTAGTTATACTCATGTGCCTTATTACGAGGAGATGTCTGAAGGAACTCTCCAAGCATTGTTAGAGTATCAAACTAGATTCAATCGAGATATAAAAGAGATCACGGAATGGATTCTCAATATTGTTGATAGAATTGAGTCGGAGCCTATCATCGACGAGGAAGGGGTTCGCGCACCCCAAACTCAAGAGGAGACTATGAATGATGGTGAGGGTAATACACCTAACTCTAGTCTTAAGTTAAATGTCGAAGAAGCTCTTGATAGACCCTTAGAGCATGAACTGACCGATGAACCTTATTGCTCAATCCCTCGACCATTGTCATCTCACGATGATCCGACTACATTAGATTTGAATGTTCAGGATGATAGCTCTACGAGCAAGTTTGGGGATCACACGATGTTGAACTTTCCAACTTTTACCACTTGTGATTATCTGGATGGATTATGTAGAATGGAAGGTGTTATGCCTAACTTTGAGGCTCCCGATGCCTTTAAGGATGTCGATAACATAGTAGTTGAAGAGATAGCGGATAGCTTGTTGGATTACTTACCTAAGGAACTTATGGACCTTGACTTGGTCCCCGAGCCTATTGCCTTACCCTTAGAGTCTAGTTCGACCTTCCACGTGATCTCAGACTCGGTTGTTGACCCCTTATGGGACACTTCGGATGTCTTTCCTAGCATGTCTAGGGACTTAGTGGATGTTTTATCCACTAAGCTTGAGTTTGATTATTTGCCTCGGACTGACCTCCTCCCACATCCCTTATATGTCGACCCTTTTGACGACTTTTTAGTCGTCGCCCCTAGCATTTATGCGTACTTAGTGGACCGTGCATCCACTAAGTTTGGGGATGGTCTCTTTTCGCTTTTAGTCTCACGTGCACTTATATGGTTCGATATTATTGTGAGACTTTTAGCATTTGTATATAGCTTTCTTTGGGTTGACCCCCAAATCTTCCGGCTTTTACTATATGATCGTTAGCCGAAAGATTGGCCTTTGATGTTTGTGGGTATCATCTCTGGAAACCCTCCACGAGACATAACTCGTGCTCTTGTGTGAAAACAAGAGAATCAAAGGCTAATTGCATAGCTCGATGCAATCGTCTATACCCGCGTTAGTGGTAGACTTTATATGGTCATGTCTTCTTTTGTGCTTCATTCTCATTATATTTTTGGATACTTTAGGAGCATTTCTTATATGTTTTACTTCTAAGGCATGGTTTGTTCCAAGTTTGGGGATGGCGCGAGCTTGGCATCAACTTGGAACCTCTTTATACATGAGCCTTGGTAGTATCCATTTTTATCTCCTTCGGTTATGGTAATATCTCTCCACTCTTCTCTTTAAATTGATTTGCCTCTTTATCTTTTGGTGAGTGTATGCTTAGAACATTGAGGACAATGTTAGTTTTAAGTTTAGGGATGCGGGATATGACCATAACCAATGCATGACCATGGGTTTCAAAGACAAAAGGGTTCAAATTAGCCAAAATTTGAAAAAATTTGAACATTTTGAGTAGATTTGCATGTGATAATAGTGATAGTTTTAAGAATGTTGATGCATATGTATCGAGTTGATGGGTTTTGTGATTGCTAATGGTCTTTGCATGAAAGTCGAGTCTTTGAGTGTTTGTGTTATACTATGGGAGTAACATCTTAGTGAAGAAGAAACATCTCTAAGAGGCCTAGAGTAGTCATTAGTGGAGACTTAACCCATATGAGAGCTCAAAGCCTAAATTGCCCTTCGAGTGTACTCTTCCGTGCTAGCTCCGAGTAGAATGAAGAGCTACTCAACCTCGTAACTATCAAAAGAGCTCATTTGATCTCGTGTTTAGCCACCAGGAGTGACATTAGGATAGCGAATTAACCTTGCCCTTGTAGTCCATGAAACCCAATAAGAGTGTCAACTAGAGGAAGGCGGATACTCCATCATCTTACATCCCGAGAATGAAGACATGAGAAGAAAAGAATGAAGAATGTCAAAAGCAAGTATGAAATGAAAAAAGTTGATTGCAAGAATATAATATTGTGAGTTATGTTTGTTTTATGTGATTTTGTGTTATGAAAAAAAGAAAAACAAAAAAAAAAATGACATGAAAAAAAGAAAGAAAGACAAAAAAAAAAAAAATGAATGATGAATAAAGTTGTTTATGTTATGTTTGAGCATGTTAGCTCTTTTTTGTGAGTGATGTGATTGTATATATGTGTGTTTGTGTGTATGTTCATGAATAAGTATTCGAAGCAAGAAACGAATGTGGAAGTGCTTAAGAGGTTCTATCATGAAGAGTTCGACATTCTCGGGAATCCTCCATTGTCATCCATCTCTAGTATCCGTTAACCTTTAGAAGGCATTCTTAGAGGGTAGAATGGGTGAGAAGGGCGAGTGAGCTTCCCCACTCTACTTAGTGGTTAATTCCTTTTCGGAGATCGTTCGTTCCAAAATGTTGTCCTCACCCCTTTTTATGTGTTGAGTCCATGTTTAGTGATCACACTCACACATACGAGCGAACCATTCTTGAGTGATTTCATATTTGGAGTGTATGCCCGTGAGGCCAAAGTCGAGGCGAAATGTACTAAACTAGGGATCAAGGCTTTGTGACTTCGGAACATAGATGTTGCTTATTATGGTTTAACACTTGCACTTTAGGGTAAGATCATTAGTGAAGATGTCTTTAGCTTTCACATGAACTTGTTTACTTGATTCATTATGTTTTGACATGCTTAAACCCTTTACTATATGAACCATGCTTATATATGATGTGGTTGTTGGACCCTTGTGTATTTGAAACTCGATGTTT
>BEHA01050433.1:174108-189038 GCA_002897215.1 Eschscholzia californica subsp. californica
TTGTTTCTTTCCTTTTTAGTCTAAGTTAGCTAGTGATACCTAGGCCGGCGAACGAGACTCCTTCGTTATCCGAATCACCTTCCTATCCTTGGATCGACTCCGGCTTTGCCGGATTACTACTTTATACCTCTGCTTGGGTGTGTAACCTTTTCGGGTGCATCAAGTTTTTTCCCGGCCAAAGCTAGGCCGGCCATGACCCTCACTAACATGTGTGCTCTCGTGGTCCTCCATAGTGTCTGACCGATGATAGTTGTGGTCACACTCAGAGGTGCTACCAAATTCTATGTTCGTCTCTAAGCAATTGTGATTATTCCTAATCCAACTATTCATGCAAAGAAAGAGAAGACAAAATCCAACTATTCATGCACAGAAAGAGAGGACAAAATCCGCGCACAAACACACATGAAAGTTATACAATAAAAGAGATAGAACTTCGTTACCACCCTTTGTTGTTGGATTTCAGAGTCGGGTTGCCTATTTTCTCCAAAATCCCCAAACTTCTTACTTTCGATCTCTTTTTGTTATTTTTCGATTTTCTTTCTAAAAAACACAAAGCAAACAAAACTGATAAGAAACTGGGATAAAAGAAAATAATAACAACTCTAACTAAAGAAACCATGACGAGAAGAAGAAAGACTATAACTAACAACTAATACTACTTATATCTAAGCTACACGTTGTTATCCTCGGCAGCGGTGCCAAGAACTTGATACGCCCAAAAAGATGCAAACCTAACTGGAGGTAGGAAGTAGTACCAGGTAAAACCGGGGTCGATCCATAAAGACGGCAAGTGTAACTAGGATACGATCTAAAAAGGATAAAATTGACTTAACACTAAAACGGAACAAGTAACGCGGTGCAAGAAAATTCGGTACTCCAGCTAATCCCAATCGGCTAATCCGCGCACGTGCATTCTAGGTTGTTTGATCTCTCGAGGTTGGATGAACGTTTGGCCACCGCGAAGCGCAAGATCGTGCACTTTGACCACGTGATCTGGTACTTCCCGCATGTTGAGGTGTTTGTTCGGATGCACCCTATGGTCTGTTGGTTAGTCTATTTGAGCCTTCCAAACTTTTTTTTTCTAATAACTTCTTCGTGCGAGCTCTGATTTGCCCCCCGTTTTCACCGTTGGGTTCATCGGTGACTCTACTTTGCACTGGTCTACTTATTTTACCAAAGGTCACTGAGTACCACTGGTCCAAATTACCAAATTTCCCTTCGTGCATCTTTCATCCATCTTTACCCACTTTTCTCGTTCAACTCCATAGACAATACTTAATCAAGAAAAATCGATCATATTATTAGAAAAACACCTCAAAACGGACTAACTTGTCTAAGTTAAAGGACTCAAATGTGAAATTTTCATGTCACATCAGTGGGCTTGCCTCCGGTGCCATCTTTTATCTCGGAAAAATACGGGTTGACCTATGGCAGAGGTCAGCAAAAGAGCTTTGGATATCAAGACAAAGCGTGAATCTGACACATTAACGTGTGATTCATCAATCAAGAGTCATAAGAGTATGACCAATAAAGAGTTTACGCGCCTAGGATGACGGGGTTTACGGCAGGCCCCTAGTCCACTTAACTTCGAAGAAATGGGATCTTGGAATCATATTATTCAAACAGGGACGGTTTTCATTTAATAATATGAGAAAACAATTTTTGCAATAAATAATGTAGTACTTAGCACAATCTTTTTTTTGTTATATGAAGTATTGACGGCATATAATTTTAGTTCACAACTGGGTTCGTTCCTTAAGAAGGAAAAGTTGAATCTAAAGAACTTTCAAGATTAGGAGAAGAATTTGAGAAGAATTTGAGAAGTGTTCTCGATTCTTCAAACAAAGAAAACGTATTAAATATCCCAATCCCATTGGTATCTGCTGTCTCGACAGTCACGGAATAAGAGCATGCCAAAGTTATCCGGACAAGGTTAAAACAAGTGACTAGCATTATGTTGGCAACCATGGAACCTACACTCCAGAAAATCTATGGGAACATGGATGCACACAAGATTCTCCATCGATTGAGAATTTTGTCTCAGTTTGAGTTGTGGGAAAGGGAGTATTTGACTTCTAATACGACCGAAACTACTGTAGGAATCCCGAAAAGATCTCTATGTTATTGAGATAAATTTGGCAGATACAGTAGATTCTCCCTCATGCATATTTGATACCGGATGTGGAGCTCATATCATTTCTGATATAAAAGAGCTAAAGGAATAAGGTATTTGACAAAGAGTGAGATTGTTCTACGAGTTGTCGTGACAGTAGGAACATATAATCTCCACTTAGAAACTGGTTTAATATTAGTACTTAGTAATTGTTAATATGTACCTTCTATTTATAGAAACTTCATCTCTGTTTTAGTATTGGACAGAGAAGGATATCATCTTTTAATAAAGAACAAACGTTAATCCCTATATAAAGATGAAACGTTTTACATCGTTCTAAGCTTTGTAATGTTCTCTATGTTTCGAACATAGAAGATGAAATCTTGAACATACACACGAACGGCTTCGACCAAATGAGTCGAATCTCTTGCACTGTCGTTTAGCTACTTTAACTTGAAACTCAAGCAGAAGCTTCATGCAAATGGGCTTCCAGGGTCTTGTGATTTAGAATCATACAATACATGCTAATCATGTTTGATGGGAAAAATGACAAGGTCACCCTTTAAAGGAAAGGGAGAACGAGTTAGTGAACCCCTAGGGTTGATACACATAAATGTATGTGGACCTATGAGTACACTAACGAGAGGTAACTATGGCTACTTCATTACGTTTACTAACGACTTCACTAGATATGATTACATATATCCGATGAAGCACAAGTCAGAATCGTTTGAAATGTTCAAACAATTTCAAAACGAAATAGAGAATCAACTTACCAGGAAAATAAAAGTCATTCGATCAGATCGAGGTGGTGAATATTTGAGTCAAGAATTTGAGGATCATCTTAAGTGTTGTTGCATAGTATCCCAACTCACTCCACCAGGGACACCCCAGATGAATGGTGTGTCCGAAAGGAGAAACCAAACTTTGTTAGACATGGTTCGATCAATGATGAACTTAGCCGGCTTCCTAACACTTTTTTGTAAGGTTATGTATGTATCTAATACACATAATCATCTAACTTATGTTGTAAGCGGAATCTCAATCATCATTTGATTACCACAAGTTATCCAAGATCGCATGCAAGAACTAATAATGAATTAGAAACATAAAGAGAATACCTTGTTTCACTTTCCTCGAATTAGATTCCAACTCCTTTATCCCGAAGATGAGAGCTTCATATGTAGCGCCCCAAATCCCAAATCTCAAGCCAGCCGCCTTGAAATCGAAGATTTGAGACCTTCAAACTGGATCCACGAGCGACGCCTACCATGAGTGCACAATCAATACCTGAAAAACAAAATAGTTGGGTTAAAACCCAACTGCAGTAGATTTCCTCAAACCTAAGTCTCGGATAGGCAAGCTCAATCCCCAATCAAGGAAGTATTTTATTCATATTCATTATTGGCGTTATCTGAAATTTAACGTGACAACTAACATAATACAACGAAATTTACCACACACATGTAGAAACTTGTAATTTATGTTCTTGGTTATTAGGCTTTCAACGTCCTCGTATTCTAATCCAATATTAACTCTCGTGATAATAATCTTTCTCTTTTTCAATAGATATAAAAAGATCACACTATTCACCTAGATAGACCTTTATAGAACCCTAACTTGACAATTAAGTCGACAAAACATTATGCCAAAAGACACAATCATCGAAATCTCGTCGAATGATATGACAAGTTGGTGTCCACGTTGTATGAGAGTGTGGTCCACAAGGTCATCCATTGTGTTAGCGTCGACCCCATACACTCCATACCTCGATTACATCCGGTAGAGAAGGTCGAACCAACCACATAAACTCATACAACCCTCCATCAACTCCATCATCACACACATAATAGCATCATACAACATACATAAGTTGAATGAGAGTGTGGTCCACAAGGTCATCCATTGTGTTAGCGCCGACCCCATACGCTCCATACCTACATCGCCTCCGGTAGAGAGGGTCGAACCAACCACATAAACTCATACAACCCTCCATCACATCACACACATAATAGCATCACACAACAAACATAAGTCGAATGAGAGTGTGGTCTACAAGGTCATCCATTGTGTTAGCGCCGACCCCATACGCTCCATACCTACATCACCTCCGGTAGAGAGGGTCGAACCAACCACATAAACTCATTCCACCCTCCATCACATCCATCGCATCAAACACATAATAACATCATACAACAAACATAAGTCGAATGAGAGTGTGGTCCACAAGGTCATCCATTGTGTTAGCGCCGACCCCATACGTTCCATACCTACATCACCTTCCGTAGAGAAGGTCGAACCAACCACATAAACTCATTCAATCCTCCATCACATCCATCGCATCAAACACATAATAGCATCATACGATCATAATAGCATCACACCACAAAACATTGGCTCTAATAAAGAATTACAAACAAGTTCACCAAACCATTCAAGCCAACAACAAATGACAAGTCAAATGGATGATGCTCATGATAGATCCTCACGTGGATCACAACCTCAAACAAACAAATAACAATAATAGTTAACAAATGTAGACTCACCAATATAAGGTATCATATACCTAGGAAATACATTGCTTAAAGAATAGAAACCATGTGAATTATCTCAATCAATTCGCTCATTGGAGATTGTATCGACACCTAGTACAAAAACTATTATAACTCCTCACTCGGAACTTCAATTAACTCACTGTTTAAATCAATAGAAAGTAGACAAACAGATCTTTCCAACCATATAAGATACACATCGAGATTCATTACCAATCAATACCAGATCTAATTTTAATCTAGACCAGAATACAGTAGGGACTGCTGTGACACCTCATACGAAAACTATTATAACTCCTCGCTCATAACTCCAATTAACTAACCGTTTGAACCACTAGAAAGTATATAAACAGACCTTTCCAACCATATAAGAAACACACCAAGATTCATTTTCAATCAATACCAGATTTACTTTTAATCTAGACAGAAATACAATAGGGACTGCTCTGACACCTTGTACGAAAACTATCGTAACTCCTCGCTCGGAACTCCAATTAACTCACCGTTTAAACCAATAGAAAGTAGACAAACAGACCTTTCCAACCATATAATATAGACACCTAGATTCCTTACCAATCAATTCAGATATAATTTTGAAGTTAGATCAAAACATTGTCCTCTATAGATATTTTTTGGAATTCAAGATAGAACTAGTATCTAAATCATTCAACCATTCTTTATAGAACTTATGTGATTAACAATACTAAACCTATCATGGAATAAATTGAAAAAGCCTACAAAAGAATTAGGAGATAAGAAATCTACCTCTTTTGCCTTAGATGACATCAAGACCACAATCATGCCTCTTTCTCTCTCTAGAGAACTCCATCTCTACCTCTTTTCTTCTTTATCCATTCTTCATTCACTAAGAGTGGCTTATTGAAGATTAAGAAGATATACTAACCATAACATAAACAATACATAGATTTCTTCAACTTATTCATCAAAATCTTCTCCAAAGAATACCATTTCTCTTTCTCTCTCTCTAAGTTTTGTTCTAGATCTAGAAAAAGAGCTCTAGACCCCTTTTTATATAATTAACTCAAGCAGCCCTAGTTTTCCTTCTAACCCACTTCTATTTTATGATGCTCAAGCCCACACTAACTTACTCTTCATATTAGGCCCAACCCAAGATTGACATAGAGTTTTGTTATTCCCACCTAGTTTGATATATGTAGAAAATAGGGGTGTTACATCATATGTAGCTCCCCTACTTGAGACACCCGAGTAAATAACTTGATCTCCCTTCTTTGTTTGTCTGCTAGAACTCGACTGAAGGTTGAGAAGAAGAACCATTCTTCTTTTGACTCCATAGATAGATTGAGAGCTTTTCTCTAAAACGCTCCCTTTCCACTTAGTTGTATATTGTGAGAGAGAAGTTTTCTCTTGACAAAAATCCAACCCTTTTCTGAACTCTAATGACCCTTATATAGAGAAATACTAATAGGAGTCTCCCTCAAATTAGGTTTCAATAAGAGTGCCAGAAAAAGTAAACGGGTTAGAACTCCTTCTGGCCAAAATTAGGGTTTCCACCCTAACATGGTGTGGCCGGCCACTTAAGCCCATTAGTGGGTTTACCCTAGCTGGCCCACCCACCTTATATGGCCGGTCCAGACCGTTTCCTTACCGGGCTTGGTCAAGACATCCTATAAGTGGGTTTTACCACTTTTCGGGCTTCTCTTTCGGGCCTAATTCTTTCTATCTTTTTGGCACTATCAGACTGGATCATATCCATCTATAGGCAAGATGCCATGAACCAACTCTCTCTGATCAAGCTACCACTCTTTGGTGTAACCCGTTGTAGGATCCGGTCTATGTTAGCCGCGGATTACCGAAGTGATCCGACGATCGTAAGTGGCTTCTAGCTAAGCATTACGATCCCTAATTGGACCGAACTAGATGATCTTCAGGATAAAGTCATCGTTATCCTAACTGAAAAATTGTACGCAATTCCATATTAGTCGAAGGACACTCCTTCGGAAGGACATCTCCTTCTGACTGAAGGACTATAACCTTTATTTTTGGGGGTATGCTCTTGAAACGACCGCTTTGACACTACACTGTGCTCCATCTAAAGTTGTGGAAAAGACATCATATGAGTTGTGGTTTGCAAAGGATCCAAAATTGTCTTTTCTCAAAGTCTAGGGATGCAAAATTTATGTAAAACGTTTACAATCAGATAAACTAGCACCTAAATCACACAAATATCTTTTTGTGGGATATCCAAAAGAGACTAGGGGTTATTATTTCTACGATCCATCAGAGAATAAAGTGTTTGTTGCTTGTGATGGGGTCTTGCTTGAAAATGAGTTTCTTTCCAAGAAGACAAATAGGAGAAATGTAGATATCGAAGAAATTCAGTTTGAGCAAACTATTCAGAGCCAATAGAGAAAGAAAAAGAGGTAGAGATGGAAGACTCGAAGATCCTCTAGCACAAGACGAATCAGATTCAGAAGAGAATATTTAGGAAGTTGAAAGCGTCTCAATAGTTGTTCAAGCCCCTCGTAGGTCTCAAAGACTAAGGGAACTATCTCTAAGAACAAAAGTTTTGTTGCTAGAAGATAATGAACCTAGTTCCTACAAAGAAGCTATGACTAGCCCAGACTTCGAAAAATGGCTTGGAGCCATGAAATCCGAAATGAAATCTATGTCTAAAAATCAAGTTTGAAACTTGGGTGATTTATCCGATTGTGTAACACCTATTTGTTGCAAATAAGTTTTCAAGATGAAAAAGACAAGGACGGAAACGTCGGCATTTTCAAAGCTAAACTTATGGCAAAAGGTTATAGACAGATTTATGGTATAAACTATAAAAAAAACCTTATCCCCTGTTGCAATGCTTAAATCCATTAGTATTATTCTAGTAATCGCCGCTCATTATGAGATTTGGCAAATGGATGTCAAAACCGCATTCCTGAATGGAAATCTAGAAGAGGATGTGTACATGACCCAACATGAAGGGTTTATAGACTCGAAAAGTGCTAAAAAAGTGAGCAAGATTCAAAGATATATCTATGGATTAAAGCAAGCAAGCAGGAGCTGGAATCTTCGATTCGAGGAGGCAATCATAGAGTTTTTTTTCTCAATGAATGAAGACGAATCTTGTGTTTACAAGAAGGTTAGTGGGAGCGACCTAGTTTTCGTAGCCATGTATGTAGGTGACATACTGCTCATTAGAAACATCATTCTGATTTTGAAATCAGTAAAGGACTGGTTACGGAAGTGTTTCTCAATGAATAACCTGAGAGATGCAGAGTATATTTTGGGATCAAGATCTATAGAAATAGATCCAAGAAGATAATTGGACTCAGTCAAAAGACTTATATAGATAAGATTCTTGACACTTTCAGTATGAAAGACTCTAAAAGAGGATTTCTTCTAATGACTCGTGGCATAGTGCTAAGTAAGAATCAACGTCCTAAGGACTAGATGAGCAAGCACGCATGGATAAGGTGCCTTATGCTTCGGCAATAGGATCAATCATGTATGTCATAATCCGCACTAGCCAAGACGTCTCATATGCTTTGAGCATGTGCATTAATTACCAATCGAATCCAGGAGAAGCACACTTGACCGCAAGCAAGAACATCCTTAAGTTCTTCAGAAGGACGAAGGATCAACCCTTGGTATATGGCGTAGGGTTTTGGTGTCACCTAGTGTTCTAAGAGGAATCTCAAACATCTAACATGTTTAACACTAGCTACTACGATCACATGCAAGAACTAAAGATGAACTAGAATAAGTTAGTAGATTATCTTAATCCCTTTCTTATCGAAGTAAACTCGATGTCTTTATGCTAAACATGAGAGCTTCTATTACAGCACCTCTACTTGAGACCGAGCAAGTTGAAATCACACTATCAGCTCGATGTACCATAATCTCAGAACAACATGTAATATTAACCAATACGAAAGGGTTAACTGGAATTTCATATGGAACGTCAATACGACTCCGAGAATTAAACTCTTCCAATGGAAATGCTACACAAATAGCCTACCAGTTCGAGGAAAGATTGGTGAATATATTGATAATTCTTACACTTGTCCTTATTGCAACCAACACGAAACGATTAATCATGCTTTGCTACATTGTTGTTATGCCAGACCAATTTGATTTCACTTCCAAATTATGACTGATAAAATAACCAATGTCAGTGAATGTATTCTCACCTGGAAAGACCTTGATGATGATCTAACAAATCAAAGCGACGCCAACAAAAATAATGAAAGAAACTACCAAAGCAGACAAAAAGAAAGTTCTATTAAAATGGATTTCAGCAGAAGCACTATTTCTCAAATCAATGTGGATGCATCATTCACTAAAATAAAGGAAATGACAGGAATCAGTTGTATTATGCACAATAAAAAAGCAAACTTCATTGCAGCGTTTTCAATGACAGCCCGAGGACAAAAATCCAGAAGAATGCGAATGCTTAGCTATCCTCTATGCGATGACATGGGCAATCGAGTTAAAGATTGAGCATCTCCAAATTGAAAGTGATAACATCAACCTGATTAAACATCTCCACAACTCGGATACTTCCATTCGGTGGCAATCTGGTAAGCACATAGCAGAAATCAATAACCTTAAAAGAAACTTCACCAATATCATCTAGTCACATACACGGCAAGAAAGAACAACAAAATGGTTGATACATTAGCCAAATGGAGTAGGAAGAACAGAGAGAAGTGCACGTAGCATAACCTCCAAAACATTTCTTCATGTGCTAGTTAGTGTCTTGATGTATCTTCTTTCAACAAAAAAAAAAAGTGAAGTAACTTCTATTATACAATAAATGCCTATATAATGTCACATTAGTCATTAATACAAACATCTCTTATTTTCCCATAATGAATTTCTATTGAAAGTTCAATTAATTCTTTTGAGTTTTTATAGTTATTTGGTAACAAAACCACACGAATCCGTTACAATTTTGATACCGAACAAAACCGCTCATGGTTGGAAGATGACTTTAATAGTTACCAAATCAAAGAACTTACTTACTGTTTGAAGTTCGTCCGACCAGCTACTTGTTGTTGGCGAAGGTCGAAAATGGTGATGAGAAAAAATAGAAAGTAAAATTTACTAAAACACAATAAGAGTAATGTGGAAAAAAACTTGGAAACAAAAAGAAACCAGACATTTACAAAGGGCAAAACGAACTTTGTTACCCAAGCCAGCTAGTTAGTCAAAAATTGGGCCAAAAAAGAAATTACCCTATTTACTCAAACAGCGCTATCGAGAAACCAACATACTACTATAATCTAATAAGAGAAGTGGTACAACCACTGAAAATGTAGACAAATTTGGAAGAGAAAATGAAATCAAAGACTAAAGTCTCTCTCGGGATCTTATACACAAAATCAGAGAGAGTTGAACCTCAAATCCAAACTATTAAGTTGATGTTGACTTTCAGTCGCCCTAGCATTTTTTTTTTTTGTTGAAAGACGCCCTAGCATTTCCAATCTAATAATTATAGCAATACGTCTGTTTAATGGCGATGAATATTTCACTCCTATGAGTGTAAAGCAACCGATCATTCTATTTGTTTATAAAGAAATTGTGACTAATCCCAAAACGTCTACCAGAAATATTGATCTTTGGGTTAAACTTAACATATTTTTGACTTAGACTATACAAAAGTAGCAAGTTCTAGTGTCTTAAAATATTACACAAATTAATAGATTCTAATTTAACTAAAAAATCGTAATGGGAACTCGAAAGGAAATTGTGTAGTGGTGTGAAATAAATATTTGTAACCAGTATATTTTTTTTTTTGAAACCTTAACCCGTATATTGTTGGCCCAGTCATATAAAATCCATACCATATGCCTTTAAGACTACTTTAACACCAATCGTTTCAATACCATTTTAACTTCTTCATACATGACAATTTTGATTACAATGAGTAGATCCAAATTTCGATTACAGTATGATTCATTCATTAAAATGATAGAGTAATGTAATACTAGGTGACTCCCACTAGTGCTGATCCACGATGATGTATGGGGCACACCAATAATCCCGTGGGGGCCAGTACATGAAGGGCAGTGGCCTTTCATGTTACCTTCCAATT
The DNA here is from genome assembly GCA_002897215.1 of Eschscholzia californica subsp. californica. Taxonomy (NCBI): domain Eukaryota; kingdom Viridiplantae; phylum Streptophyta; class Magnoliopsida; order Ranunculales; family Papaveraceae; genus Eschscholzia; species Eschscholzia californica. The sequence goes on from BEHA01050433.1 coordinate 184,850, forward strand.
GTATTTTTTTAAACCTAAGTGGAGAATTGCATGGAGATGTTTCAAAAGTGTTGTGCTAAACCAACTTTTTGGGAGACCTTGACCATTGATTTATCCTTTTTGAATGGACTGATTAATCATAACATAGTCCTTTCACCATCATGACTTCTTTTATTCGGTTGTATTTATTTTAACAATTTGCATCAGATTGTTAGGACTAATTGGTATGTATCATTGAACTCTGCTCCACTGCTGTTTTCGGTTTTGATTAAATTTTTGGTGGGATTGGGCATTTTCATTATAAGATGTTATCATTTCTTTGTTCATGAAAAAACTTGAACCTCCCATAGACTACGCAAATTCAAAAAAAAAATTACATTATAAACTCAAGTATTTGTTATCGCACATATGCATCTCTATTTTGACCGCTCTTTGTATTTATAATTCAACCAAACAACAGATATACAAACTGACTTCAACTGATAAAACAAATCTACATACCTAAAGAAGAATTGTTTACTATTTATATATGTATATAATATGTAATTATAATATGTATACAAAAGACAAATTTATTATTATATTTAGCCGCCTGAAAGACTACCATAGATTGGGGAAATAGATTCTCGACAAATTTATAAGTATTATATTTAGCCCATTGAAACACTACCATAAATGGGAGAAGTAGCTTCTATTAAATGAAAGGGTTATATACTTTTTGATGTTTATGAAAAAATAGAAAAAAAAAAGACTAATTAGCTATATATATCCAAAAATAGTAAAAAGGGTTATAGTCTAATAGAAAAAAGATCTTGAGATTAAGGGCCAAAAAAGAGAGGGAATGATTAGCTATAAATCCTAAAATCAATAAAGACTGCTATTGGTCAAAGGGGAAGTTTGAAGGCAATGCTAAACTTGTTATGGGCAATGTATTTTTCACTTATGACTTGGTCAAGTCAATATGACCATATTTCTTTAAAGGGAATGTCTACCGTGATTAAGTTTTGGAGGTTATCTTCACTCACATTATTTTTTTCTCTCTCTTCAAAATAAGAAACTAATTGAAATCTTACACGAACCTACAACTAACCAAGTATACTTAAGTAAAGCAGTCATGGGATGCTCAAAATTAAAAGTTCAAAGGACTTTATGCCTCTGTTTCTATTTGAGTCATTTCATCAAACACCTTAACTACATAATTAAAATTTGAACCAAATAAAGAAGAAAATATATTATAAATCCAATTCAAAGGTTGGATCGGTTAAGCTACTAGAAACACCCAAAAATTCAACCATTAAACAACTTGTAAATCATCTTTAGGTTCATACAAACATATACATACACAATTTTAGATCAATTAAGCAAAAACAAAAGAGATTTTAGGGTTTTACCTTCAAATTGGGGATTTTCTTCTTCCTAGTAATTGGCTCAATTCCGGACTAAAATGGTCGTTATACAGGCTTCAATTAAGACTCCAAGCAATCCCACACAAAGAAATCAAGTTTTGGAAGCAAGATTTTACAGAAATTCGATTGCCCAAATTCTAGGGTTTAATGGAGAATCTATGGATTTCTAGATAGAGAGAGATTTGAAGAAGAAGAATATGGAGGTACAACCCCTAATAGCCAATTGACAGAAAGAGGGAGATACGAAATTTGAAGAAGTATGAGAGATTCACGAAGATGAGACAAGGAAGGTTCTTTCTCCCTCTCGGATTCTTTTGAACATCTCGATCAGTTTTTTTTAGAATGGGAGGGATGACTTAAGTCAAAGTGTATTGACTTAACAGTTGACCTTAACGGCGCCGTTAGGTCAAACATAGCCCGGGCATTGCCTTCTATCCGCACATTGCCTCTAGCCAAATTAGGACTTGCCTTTACCAAGATTGCCAATAACAAGTTAAAGCATTGCCTATAAAATCTCCCTTGGTCAAATGACCCCCTAATTTTGTGATCAACTTTCTGTCTGACCTCCTAATTTATGACCCACTTCTTGCCTAACCAGATAGTGTATCAAAAATAATAAAAAAAACTCAAAAGAAATAAAATATCTATATGTCATTTCTCATTACATGAACCATTAGAATAAAGAGGGTAACTTGGTTATAATTAAATGGGGAAGGGCGAATAAAATACTAATAACTCAAAATAGGTAAATTATCTAGGTACCATTTCTAACCACGGTAAGATATTCCTTGTGAAGAGAAATCAGAATTATGCAGAGGAAAAAACAATGTGTAAAACGAAAATACATATATTGGGGAACATGGACATTTTTCGCGCTCTCCACATACATAATTTTGTTTGCAGACTGTTGACTTAGTTTGATTTTCGTCCTCTATCCTTAGGCTATAGAATCTCAACAAAAAAAAAAATCCTTAGGCTATAGTAGTTTGTTGTATTTTATTCTCATTTAGTGCGGAGAATCATTGTTATATCTTGTAACCTCTTGGTTGTAAATGCTACAAGATTCATTCTTTCAATTTATTGAGAGATAACAACTACATTAACACAAGCCAAGATCATCTAATAGTTCTTTTGTCAAATATCCATGGAGCTAATATATTACTTGGGTAGATAATAACAAAACCAATAATAATAATAATAATATGAAGATAAATTTTTTTTTTTTGGACGACGACTACGATCTACGTACATCGTGATATTTGATATTTGATACATCATAGATGTGATAAGCTCGATAACTGTCCACTCAAACATTAACCAAAGATTCCACTTCTCTGGGATTTGAACCTGAGACCTTCAAAGATTTCTGGAGTTTATGTCAACACCTTGGAACCACTTGGGCTACTAACTCTTGACAATGTGAAGACAAATTAACCTCTAATGGAAGACTACAGTGTAGAAAAACAAATTTATTATTTATTTAGCCGCCAATTAAGGACTACAATGGTAGATTTGATTCCCATAGGTTTGAAAAATTAGTAGGGCACCCTAACCCCACAATAATTTTAAAAAATTTATTAGTTACATCGTATTATGGTCTATAGGGAAAATGGCATCATTCGGATCTATAATGTCATCATCTAATTAATATTTTTCATCAATCTCTTAATATAAAATACCATAGCTAGAGTACTAAAATAATCTATATTTTTTTATTTTTTGGGTTAATTCTCTTTTTAGCCCACAACTTATAATAAACAAACCGTACGACACCCAATTGTGGTACGCATCGTTCGGCCCATAGGGATAACATATTTTGGGCCTCAGTATTGTGTAATATAGTTCGTTCGCCCCATAAATGCGTGGATTGCATACATAAATTTGTTAACTATACCCGCCACCGTTGCATCTGCTGAAAGATATTTCTCAAAGTTGAAGTTGATCAAGTCTCATATTCGACCTAATATGTCGGAAGAAAAGGTTAAATAGGTTAGCTATCTTGTCTATTCAAAAGAAACGACTGAAAATTTTTACTACTCGACAGTTATTAGTGATTTTACATCTAAAAATGTACGAAGAACAAAATTTTAGTTAATGTAATCATTAATATCCATTTGGAATATAAATATATAAGTACTTAAGTATTTTTTTTATATAATTCTGATTTGCGTATAATATAGGGATCACATATTCGAATTTCACTTTGAACCACCAAAATAGAGTCGCCCTGTACTTTTCAATTGTATTTTTAAACCTCAGTAGGACATTGGATCGAGATATTTCAAAAGTGTTGTGCTATGCCAACTTTTGGTAGATAGTTACTTACTGTTTCAAGGATTGATTAACTATAACAGTCATACCAGAAGTCAATAACAATGGCTCTTTTATTTAGTTAGATTTATTTTCAGATTTGGTATCATAGTGGGACCAATAAGAAAGTCAACTTTTTTTGGATTAATTCGTATGCACCATTGACAACTCACGCCTACTACTGTTTTTGTTGGATTTCACCGTTTTTATTATAATATTTTATCTTTTTCTGTGAAAAAATGTTGAACCTCCCGTAGAGCGTATAAAATTTTACACTACATAATCTATACTTTTTTTTTTTTTTTGTTGAAATATACATAATCTATACTTAGCCGCCTGAAAGACTATCATAGATGGGAGAAATAGATTCTCGACAAATAAATAATATTATATTTAACCCCCTGAAAGACTACCACATACAGTATCTATACAAAGGAAAATCTTATTATTATATTTAGCCGCCTAAAAGACCATCATAGACTGAACAAATAGAT
>BEHA01050433.1:198400-220879 GCA_002897215.1 Eschscholzia californica subsp. californica
AACTCAATGAAACTACTGGCCTAAAGTCTATCTAATTTGCTTCAACAAAAAAAAGTTCAATAACCCATTCAAATAATTCGAGATTATGATCTCTAAATTTAGACCTTATGTCTCCTCACTCAAATGGCCCAAAAAATTTGAGTCGACCACTCAGACAAGGACTCACGAAGCACAAAAAATCATATATAAACACCCTAAACTATTGGTTCAAATAGTGCTTTACGTAAAGCTACGGACCGAGAATGGTTCATCGACCTTGAATTGCTCTGATAGTCTGATGTACCCAACTCTTGATGAAAGAATTGCAATTCAAAAGAAAGAGTAGTGCTGAAACCAGTTTTTACTTGAGCTAAGAACAATTACTCGATATAGACCTGTAAAAGATGAGAATTGATAAAAGTCATGAAGAGCTGAACAATCAGCAAAGAAAAGGAAAAGTTGGTTTCTCTCTCTCTCTCTCATCCCTTTGTAAGTACAAAAGCTACAAGTTTCTGGCTCTTCTTTTCCCCTTTCCTGTTTTATATTCTCTTTATAAGCTCATAATGTTACATGATAATGAGTTACCCTTTTCTTGAGTCCGAAGTTAGGAACTTAGGCAAGAGCATCTACATTCATACATGTTTGAGAGGACATTCTTTGTGGCCGCGGCATTGGGGCATACAGAATAATCTCCAGAAAATAAATTATCTACATCTTCTCTATCACCTTCACCACCACAACTTCTCACCACCACCATTGCCACCTCTCCTCTCTCATCTCTCTTCTCTCCTCTCTCACTCACTGTTACCTTCTCTCTCTCTCTCTCTCTCTCTCTCTCTCTCTCTCTCTATGCTTCTCGATCTCTCACTGTTTCCCTCTCAATCTCTCATTATTTCCTGATCGATCTATCATTGTCTCTCTCTCTCACACATACACACAAAAACTGTTGCGACGAAGGGAAGTGTTCCAAAATATGAAGATTATGAGGCAATTTTCGATCAATGTGAAGAGGTAAAAACCTCTGGATAATTAACTCGAATGAAGTCGAGGAAGATGAAGGGAGATTGATCTCGGTGAAGCCGAGAATGACACTTGGAGCTCTCGGGTGAAACCGAGAGTAATAATGGAAGCTCTCGGGTGAGACCGAGAGTGATAGCTAGAGAACTCGATTGAAGCCGAGAGTTGATCGTGAGACTTCTCGGATGAAAAACCAAGAGATGATGAAGATGAGATGTTGATCGTGAGAGAGAGAGAGATAGGTAAATACCTTTTGTTTATTAACACTACAACTTACTTTTACATTATGGGTTGATTCCTTTATATAGGTTTACATGAAGGTGTTTAAGGAATACGAAACTCTATGATGTTTATCTAAGTACATGTTTATCTAAGATACATCAATCTTGATTGTACTAGGAATCCTAATCGTATTAGGTTTCCTATAACTAAATGGACCTAATCCACTCGGTTTAGCCGAGTGGAGTGGAACCTTCTAACACTCCCCCTCAAGTTAGAGTGGGAATGGAAGTAACGCCTAACTTGCCAATAATGTTCTTGAACGGTTCTGCTCCATGTGGCTTGGTGAAGATATCCGTTAACTGGTTGTCTGAAGTGGTGAAGCGAGTGGCAATGACGTTGTCTTTAATCTTCTCACGAACGTTGTGGCAATCTATTTCAATGTGTTTCGTACGTTCGTGGAATACGGGGTTATCAGCAATGTGGAGAGCGGCCCGATTGTCACAGTAAACTGTCATTGGGTCCGTGTGATCAATTCCGAAATCAAGTAGTAAATACTTGAGCCATTGTAATTCACAAGTGAGAATGGCCAAAGCTCGATATTCTGCTTCTGCAGATGATTTTGCAACCGTTGGTTGTTTCTTTGATTTCCAAGAGAGTGGACTATCGCCCATGATTGTAAAATATCCAGTAGTTGATCTACGGGTTGAAGGACAGCCTGCCCAATCTGAGTCACAGTATCCTGTGATATGGAGAGAGCTTTTTGCTGATAAGAAGACTCCTTTATCAAGGGTGCCTTTCAAGTATCGTAGAACGCGATGAGCAACGTCTAAGTGTACTTGACTAGGTGTTTGCATGAATTGACTAAGATTATTCACTGCGAAGATGATGTCTGGTCGTGTGACCGTTAGATATAGTAATCGGCCAATGAGTCGGCGATAGACTGACGGATCCTTTAAAGGATTACCGTCAGTAGGACTGAGACGAAGCTTTTGATCCATGGGAAATTCAGAGGGACGTGCCGCGGCTAGGCCAGAATTTTTTAGAATGTCAAGAGCATATTTCCGTTGACATAGGAAAATGCCTTGCGATGAGCGAGATACTTCGATACCGAGGAAGTACTGTAGACGGCCCAAATCTTTTAGGGAGAAAGACTTGTTAAGAAATAACTTTAACTTGGAAATAGCATTATCATTATTTCCCGTGATGATTATGTCGTCTACGTAGACGACAACAAATATCTGAGTGGAGTGCGAACGAAAAGTGAAGAGAGAATAGTCGCTTTTAGATTGCGAAAAACCTCGTTCAATAAGGACGGAGGAGAACTTTGAAAACCATTGACGGGAGGCCTGTTTAAGACCGTATAAAGATTTATGAAGGCGACATACTTTAGACTCCCCCTGAGATGAGAATCAGGGTGGAAGTTTCATGTAGACTTCTTCATGGAGATCGCCCGGGAGAAAGGCGTTATTAACATCCAACTGGTGGAGAGACCAGCCTTTGATGGCTGCAATAGAGAGGAGAACACGGACAGTAACGAGTTTGGCGTCTGGAGCAAAAGTGTCGTTATAGTCGAGTCCCTCGATTTGGGTGTAACCTTTAGCTACTAAGCGAGCTTTATAGCGCTCGATGGAACCATCGGAATTAAACTTAATTTTGTAAATCCATTTGCAACCAATAGGTCGCTTGCCGGGTGGTAGAGTAGTTATGGACCATGTCTTGTTTTCTTCCAAAGCGGAGATTTCTTTGGCCATAGCTTCCTTCCAATGAGAAGATTTCATTGCTTGAGTGAAGGAGCTAGGCTCGGTAGTAGTTAACACCAAAGATAGGAATTGTTGGTGAGATGTGGAAAACGAATTGATGGAGAAGTAGTTTTCAAGTGGGTACTTGACGGAACTAGTGTTAGAACACACATAATCATCCAAATGGGACGGTGGTCTGCGAGACCGTGTTGGACGGCCGGAAATTTCAACTATCGGTTCAGAAATTGCCTCGGAAGTTGGTGAGTCCGACGAGGAGTCGTCGGGGACAGATCTGTCCGCAGCTGCTGGAGACGCTCCTGATTGGGGAGTGTCATCAGCAACTGCTAAAGGCATCTCGAGAAGGGGTTGTTGTGGATAATGGACCAGGAGCAGAACCCGGTCCAGCAGAGGTGTCTGAAGGCACCCCTGAATCGATGATATGCTGAAAAGCGTCAGGAACAGCAGCTCCATCGGTGATGGTGCTGCTGTTCGGTGCCGAGACGGTGGGGTATTTTGTGTTCGACGGAAAGACGAAAGTATCATCGTCTTCGATGGAGAGAAACGGTTCCGGATCGGAGCGGGGTGGTGTAGCCGAAGAGTAGGAGGAGGACATGGGAAATTTGTTTTCAACGAATGTGACGTCTCTAGAGACAAAAATTCGTCGTGTGGAGATATCGTAAATACGATAACCTTTTTGTCCATTGGGATATCCAAGGAATATACCGGCGGAAGAGCGGGCGTCCATCTTGGTTTTAACCAAAGGAATTCGAGCATAACAAAGACATCCGAAGACACGTAGAAGAGAAAGATTGGGAGGAACACCCATGAGGATTTCATGGGGAGATTTACCATCGAGAATGGGTGTCAGTAATTTGTTAATTAAATAAACCGCGGTGAGAACACACTCTCCCCAAAAGGAGAGAGGAAGGTGAGCTTGGAGTCGTAAGCAACGTGCCACTTCAAGGATGTGGCGATCTTTACGTTCAACTATCCCCTTTTGTTGAGGTGTATAAGTACAACTACGTTGGTGGGTAACCTCTTTTTCTATAAACCAACTTTGTAGAGATGAATTGCTAAATTCGGTTCCATTGTCCGATCGAAAGGTCTTTATTTTACAACTAAATTGTGTTGAGACATAGGTAAAGAAATTCATAATTATTCTATTTGATTCGGACTTAGAATCCATAAGAAATATCCAAGTACAATGTGAATAGTCGTCGACAAGGGTGAGAAAATATCGACACCAGGAGGTGGAAGGGACCGCGAAAGGTCCCCATAAATCCGCATGTACCAATTCAAATATGTGAGAAGAAGAAGTGGTACGAGTAGGAAAAGGTAAACGACATTGCTTGGAAAGTGGACAAACATCGCACGGTACTTTATTAGATAAAAATTTAAAATTCAAAAATGAAAGTTTGGAATGAAAATATTGAAAACGACTAAAAGATGGATGGCCTAAACGCCAATGCCATAAAATAAAAGACTCATTACTAGAACTATCTTTAACTAGACTAGAAATCGAAAGGATGGGACGCTCTGTGCGAAGGAAATAAAGGTCGTCATGAAGACTACCATGCCCAATCTTCGTCCTCGTTGTTCGGTCCTGAAAAAGACACAAATTCCGATCAAATAAGACGGTACAACGAAGTGATTTAGAAATTTGAGAAATAGAGATGAGATTAAATTGAAAAGATGGAATATGAAAGACATCTTCAAGATAGAATCTATTGGAAAAATAGACGGTACCAATATGTTCAACCTTTACCCGTGAACCGTCCGGTAAACGGATGTATAAATCCGGTGGTGCAAGGGAATAAGAGGAGAATCGAGATAGATTCGAACAAATATGCTTGGCGGCTCCCGAGTCAATGACCCAAGGAGGATGAAAAGAAGAGTAGTACTTACCGGTAAGGTTGATTAGAGGATCCTTGTTGGTGTTGCCGTGGGATTGGGTTGCGGTCGGTTGCCTATTTCGGTCAAGGAGTGCCAATATACCTTGATATTGTTCGTTAGTGAAAGAAGTTGCTGGAGGCACCCCCTGACCGGTTTGGTCTGAAACCGAGAGGTTGATGGCTTCTTGACGGGTACAGTTTCGTCCTCTTTGACCATAGTTGGGTGGATACCCATGTATCTTGTAGCAAGAGGTAACATCATAACCATGAATCTTGCAATTTTCACAAAAAGGACGAGGGCGTTTTGTACGTTGCCTCTCGGATCCGTTAAAACGAGTTTGATTGTATTCATTGTTTCCAACGGTAAGTGCCGCAGTGCTGGAGTCAATACTCATAGGAGTGACTAAGTTTTGTTGAACCTCTTCTTGTTTAATAAGCGAATGGATTCGAAGAATTGAAGGGAAGGGTTCAATCAATAAAATTTGACTCCGAATAGATGAAAATCTATCGTTATGTCCTTGAAGAAACTCCATGGCTCTATCTTGATTTTTTTCTTTCAAGTAAGGAACGACCATGATCACATGTACAAGGCTCGGTGATAATCAAGGAATTGAGTTCATCTTGAAGAGCCTTGAGATTGGTGAAATACGTTGAAACATCGGAGTTGTCTTGTTTAAGACAAGAAATTGCTCTCTTTAATTGGAAAATTTTAGGAGCATTACGTTGATGAAAATGATCATAGAGATTGTGCCATATGTCGAAGGTCGATTCATCATATAAGATGGAGGATCGAAGAGGTGGATCAACGGAATTGATGAGCCAACTAGAAACTAGATCATTACATCGTCCCCATTGTTCTAATTTATTAGGATCGGTGGGTTTTTTGATGCTTCCATCAACGAATCCTAACTTAGCTTTAGCTCTTAAGGCTTTAGTCATTCCTCGTGACAATGAGGAATAGTTATCACCGGTTAGAAGCGGTGTGATGAGAATAGTAATGGGGGAGTCCGAATGGTGGACATCAAACGACCCACTATTGATGTTGGGATGAACTTGAGAGGTTTCCGAAGTTTCGAGAGTAGTCATCTAAAAAAATTTTGAATTTTGGCTCTTATACCATGTGAAGAGGTAAAAACCTCTGGATAATCAACTCGAATGAAGTCGAGGAAGATGAAGGGAGATTGATCTCGGTGAAGCCGAGAGTGACACTAGGAGCTCTCGGGTGAAACCGAGAGTAATAATGGAAGCTCTCGGGTGAGACCGAGAGTGATAGCTAGAGAACTCGGTTGAAGCCGAGAGTTGATCGTGAGACTTCTCGGATGAAAAACCAAGATATGATGAAGATGAGATGTTGATCGTGTGAGAGAGAGAGAGAGATAGGTAAATACCTTTTGTTTATTAACACTACAACTTACTTTTACATTATGGATTGATTCCTTTATATAGGTTTACAAGAAGGTGTTTAAGGAATACGAAACTCTATGATGTTTATCTAAGTACATGTTTATCTAAGATACAACAATCTTGATTGTATTAGGAATCCTAATCGTATTAGGTTTCCTATAACTAAATGGATCTAATCTACTCGGTTTAGCCGAGTGGAGTGGAACCTTCTAACAATCAAGCCAATATTTGGATTAAAAGAAGATTATGCCCTCTAAATCAATGTTTATTGACTAATTCTTTATGCCTCGAAGATTTTTCTTTATTCCCCAAAGTTGCGGCCTTCTTTATCCCTAAGCTACTGGCTAGTTGTTAGGCCCTCACTTTGTACTATAGACGCCCCTTATGGCCAAATACTATGAGGTGTTCATGTATATAATGGGCGCCTTAAAACTTCTGGTGCTCACTAATAGGGCAGGGAGAAAAGTCCGAGAACTCGAAATTTGTTATGGACATCCGATTTCATAAGTAAGTAGTTATGGATTTTTAGATATTCTTAGTAAGTAGTTATGAATTTATAGAAAAAAATTGAGGAAAAAAAAGCATGGAAATTTAGGATTAGTTGAGATATATTTATGAAATAGTCTTTCTAAAGTTAGAAATACAGTAAAAAATATATCGGAAAATCATAAAATTTGTTAAGAAAATTCGGCCAAAAATAAAATAAAAAAACCCTTTGTGGCCAAATACTATGAGGTGTTCATGTATATAATGGGGCGCCTTAAAATTTTCTGTGGTCACTAATAAGGCAGGGAGAAAAGTCTGAGAACTCGAAATATGTTATGGATGTCCGATTTCATTAGTAAGCAGTTACAGCTTTTTAGATATTCTTAGTAAGTAGTTACGGGTTTATAGAAAAAAATTGAGGAAAAAGAATCACGGAAATTGAGGATAGTTGAGATATATTTATGAAATAGTCTTTCTGAAGTTAGAAATACAGTTAAAAATATATCGCAAAATCATAAAATTTGTTAAGAAAAATCAGCCAAAATTGAAATAAAAAAACCCTTTACAAAGACGGATTTGAACCCATGACCTCGGTCAATCTTAACTCCAAGCAAGAGCTTTAACCAATCAACAGAAACAAATTATTATATATTCATACACGGAGTACTATTTGTTTGCATATGTTTAAAAAATAACTCACACTTCATATAACATTTGAAAGTCAATCGCTAAATATTAGTTAAAGGTGGGGGGTTAATAAGCCTCTTTTAAAAATTATTCATAAAAATAATTAACCCGCCTTCATAAAAAGAACCTGAAATAGTTGGAGGCCCAAAAGGTGGGGGGTTAATAAGTTCTTGCCCCACCAAAGAAAAAAAATAAGGTGCAGATTCAAATGCATAGACAAGAGTCAGCTTTTCTCTTCTTCTGTTTCTTTTACATCTTGAAATACCTTCACAGTACAAAAAAATAAAGCTTACATTTTTCTGACAAACGTATATCTTTTCATTTACTGCATGTCCCGTCCAAGAAGGAAACCTTCATTTTTCTTTATTTCTCTCTATATTTTCTTCCTCATTTATCTCTCTAAATTTTACAGAGATTTTATTTCTTCTCTCTCTAAGAAGAAATCTGAAGGATTCATCATCAAAATTACATGATGTGTTTCTTAAATAAATTTGGATTTTTTTCTTGAACGTATTTGATGAGAATTTTTTGAGCACAGAATCCCAAGTATCATTGATGATTCTGGATTGATGATCTAAACATCTTAAAATCAAGATCTAGGATTTCTTAAAAATTAAATCCAATAATAAGAATTTTGGTATCTTTAAATCAAATCGAGGTACATAAAAAAATGGGCAGTACATAAAAAAAATGTCCGACACATTACAAAATTTCCTATAAATTTTCAGTGAAATACTTTACATTTTGGAAGGAATGTATAGGAAATCTTCTTATGTATTGTACATAACAAAATGTCATATGAATTTTCAGTGATATGGTTTACCTTTTGGAAAGAATGTACATGAATTTTTTTTTTATGTATTGTACCTAACATCTATATAACAAATGACATAGGTTTTTTGCCATGTCATAACTTGCGTCTATAAATCTCGGTCGCCCAATATTTTTTTGTAAATCACGACCCTTCTTTTTAACGAGTTTTTAAAGGATAAAGGTAGAAAAGTGAGAATAACTACCCACTCCCTATAAACTCTCTAAGAGCATCTCCAATGCAAAACTCAAAAAAAAAACTCTAAAAATCCTATGTGTCGAGATTCAAATGTCAATCTCTAATTTTTCTCTTTCCTATTTGTCAAGATTGAGATCCTCTATTCGAAGGACTTCTCCAATGCAACACTCTAAAACTCCAAAAATTACTTATGTGACATTTTTTTTTCATTAAAATATATGAAAATGTTGAGTTGGCATTTAGAGATATCTCAAGAGGACACTCTAGAAATGGAGTGTCCTCTTGAGATATCTCCATTCCACCCTCGACACATCATCTTAGAGATTTGAATTGAGTTTTGCATTGGAGATGAATTTTAAGATAAAAACTCTAAAAGTCCTACGTGGCACTCCGAGTTTCTAAGATTGAGATTTGCATTGGAGATGCTCTAACTATTTTTCTCTCTTTCCTCTTTTCTCCCTTCAAACAACTAAATATAATCTCTGTTATTTTTTTTAATATATTTTTACTAGGTATCTCACGCCAGTCATAGTCGAAAGTTTCATGTTACAAGCACATAGGGTTCGAGCATTCGCTCGGATGCACGTACTACGTTGTCTACGTAAATCTTCATCTGAGGTCACACGAACCGAATAATAACCTAGACGTGCTAGCACTTTTTGGCCTATTTTAATATTATGTGGTGCTAGCACGTCTAGGTTATTGTTCGGTTCGTTAACCTCAGACGAAGATTTACGTAGATAACGTAGTACATGCATCCGAGCGAATGCTCGAAATCTATCTGCTTGTAACATGAAACTTTCGACTATGGCTGGCGTAAGCCCGATGGGATTGAACACGCCCGCAGGGCGCTTGAGATACCTAGTCTATATAACAAATTAGATAGGTTTTTTGCCATGTCATAAACAATTTCTATAAGTCCTGACCGTGCAAACTTTTTTTGTTAATCTTAACCGTTGTTTTAGAAACCTCCAATTAATCTCACGAATATAAATTAAAAGGATAAGATAAGAAAAATATTAACCACCTCCACTTTTTTTTAGCTCTACTACACGGTTGTAAGCACTAAATATGAATTTCCTTGATTTTCTCCACGTTTTTATAACTATCCACTGTATATCATATCTAAGGCCGAAACTACTTAATAACTTTTATGTTATCTGAATTATCTAATCCAATGGCTCATTTTGAATTTTAGGAAAATAACCATTCAAATTAAAATCAATTATAACTAACCCACGATTCTCTCCACAAATTCAGTTGGAATTAACTCCACAAATGTTATCTCCCATCTTTCCTCCTGCAGTTACATCTTTTTCCTCAGGAGTTAATTTTAATTGTTGCTCACGTCTTGATTTATCAACATTCCGTGGTGAGAGTCGTCACAAATACATTAATATCACAATCTTTCTTGTTACAAAGTTAACTCCAAATATTGTTAGGGAGATTTTATAGGGCCCCCTCATTTTTGTTAAAAGGCCTCCCCTCAGTGATAATTTAGCAAGTAAAATGGTTCATGGGGAGGCCTTTTAACAAAATTGGGGAGGCCTTATAAAATTTCCCATATTGTTATCAATTTCCTAGAATCTTGATCATGTCATTTTATTAGGTGAATAGATGAGGGTTTTGTTATAAATTTTTATTCACTGTACCCATTTCAAATACTTAATATAATTGAGATCAATTCTACTTCTAATAGTTTTATTTATGTTGTTTGTATGTTATAAATATTTATTCACTGTGCCCATTTCAAATACTTAATATAATTGAGATCAATTCTACTTCTAATAGTTTTATTTATGTTGTTTGTAACTTTATATGTTTTTCTAGCTTTTTTTCTTGATTTTCTTCTTTAAACTATACTAATGATTTTTTTTAATCCCTTACATATTTTTGCCTTTGCAGATACAACATGTTGAATTATTTGAATATGCAAACAACTTATAAACTCGGGTAGAATAGTTTCTTGATTTGCTATTACTTTCTCTCTTTCTCTTAGTTTCTCGCCGGCTCATAAATTGTTGTAGACTTTTCCAAGTTTCACATGTAGTTTCATACAAAGAAGGAAACAATTGACGTGTTATTATCTTAATGGATGTCACATTTGTAAGTTTACCGGAAAAGGAAGAAAAAAATGACATGTCGATATCTTAGTGGATGACATATTTGTAAATTCACCGGAAAGTAAGAAAAAACAAGATTTTCTTTCATGGAAAATTTGTAAATATCGTGTAAAGTACACCCAGTTTTGTAACCTCAATTTTTTAATTGTCAGGAAACTTGCGTGTGGACCTGCAAATTTTATTTTCTGACGCAGACTGCACACACTTCCATTTTGGGTCTGGTTTTGAGCGTTTTGCCCAAACTCCTCTAAAGAGAATTAACCGTTTGTTTTCCAGAGCAAGTGAAGTATGGGGAAAAGCGGGGTCCATTTTGTTATATTATTTTATTAAGAAAATATAATGATTCTATAACAACAATTAAAACAGAAAAATGAAAGCTGGGTCCCTGGTATGACATTGTTATGTATTAGTTGAATCCTGGATAGAGATGAGAGAGAAAGCAGTTATTCTTTGATCAGGGAAGAATCTTGATTAGTTTTCTTTTGTTGGTCGTCAGGACCTTTCTTCTTGGTCTTTAGGACCTTAAATTATCTTTTATTTTACTTAAAGTTTATTCGAAGATGAGCACAGAGGAGGATTATGAAAGGCAACTGGCGGAACTTACTATTGAAGATCCAAAAGTTCTTGCGGCTGAGGGAGAAGAGGATGGACTTTTAAATGCAAACTTTAAATAGTGTTGCATGATAAAAGTCCTCAGTTATAAGGAATTTAAAGTAGACCACTTAATGAGGAAATTAAAAGGAGTGTGGAATCTTCCTTTTCCTTATCAAATAACTGAAGTTGGGGCAAATCTGTTCATGGCAAAACTGGAGACGACAGGGGAAGTTGATATAGTGATCGGCAAAGCACCGTGGATTATCAAAGAAGATATCTTTCTTATTGAAAGATGTGACAAAGATAAAACTCCAATGGAATATAACTTTGATAAAGCATGGTTCTACATACAGTTTCATGGTCTTCCAACATCTTATCTGAATGCTAAAACTGTAAATATCCTTGCAAACCAAATAGGATGTTATGTTCCCACAACAAAAGAAGATGAGCTAAAATGGACGATATATGGGAGAACAAAGGTTGAAGTCAACATAAATAAACCACTTCCCAAAGAGGTTATTCTAAAACTCGGTAATTCCAAAACCATTACAGTCAAATTGCAATTTGAAAAATTAGGGAGGTTCTGTTATTACTGTGGCTACTTGGGACATACTTTAACTTTTTACAGAAGGAGATTAAAGCTTCTCCAATTGATGGAGGAAACTACATGTAATATAAAACAATAACAAATCCTTCAACGAGCCCAACCAAAGTACCCTGAAGACTTCAAGGTAGTTCCATTCTAGGAAAAGAATCAGAGAATTCAAAATCAACAATCAAAATTGGAGGAAGAAATTACGATGGAAGACATTGAGTCAACTGAACACTTACAGGAATCTGATGACCGGAGAGCTGGGACAGTTTCGATAACAGTTACCAAACCGTCTGATGTTGGGGTGATAGTGGAAGACATGGTGGCCCCCCCCCCCCTCACCACTCACATAACAACAGGTAGTGGCCAGTTATCTAAGAACCGGAAGACCACTGAGATAGAAATTGTAGGGACACATCTTGTAGAGGACGTAAATATGGAAGACCCACTGGCATTATGGCCCAGGAGAAATTTAAAAAGACAATCAGGTGAACAGGTAGATGGTGTCAATATACCAAAAGTTTCAAAATCATCTCAACAAGAAAACAGAAGCTAACTCACAAATGGTCGTGGCGGCTGCACCAGAAAAGCCGCAAGGTCCATGTTAGTGTTAGCTTGGAACTGTCGAGGTTTGGGGAACTCTTCGACAATTCACACTCTTACTCAGTTCCTCCAGGCAGTAAAACCGGATGTCATTTTTCTATCTGAAACCAAAATAACGACTCAAGCAACTCCAAATCTGGATAGATATGGGCTATCAAACCAATTTATTGTTCCATCTATCGGGCTCAGCGGAGGTCTAGCTCTTTACTGGTCTTCGGATATCAATATTCATATTAAATCAGACTCTCAAAATATGATCCATACTCAAATAACAGCTTTCACGTGGACAAATAGTAGAGGTCATCGACAACTAACTAGAGAAAGGCTGGATAGAGCCCTAGCTGATTCCAAATGGTTAGAGCACTATCAAAACTCGGGGGTCTTTCATCTCCCTCGGTACAACAGTGACCACTGCCCGATTTTGCTCAAAACTGAGATACAAGGTACTCCCCGACTAAATTATGACAAGTTTGAAAGTTTTTGGTTACATCATGAAGAATATAAAAGCAAACTTGAAGAATACTGGAAAGAAAAAGATGAGTCCCTATTAAAACAGCTATCAGGAGTCAAACATGAACTTAAAAGGTGGAGTAAAACTACTTTTGGTAACATAGACCGTCGACTAAAAGTCATCAGGTCCAAATTACTCGATATTCAGCAAGCCCACCCCACAGCAGAAACTTTAGAGAGGGAATCTGTTATTCAGGAAGAACTATTATATCTTGAAGATCTACAAAAAACAAAACTGGAACAAAGAACAAAACAATTCTGGGCCCTTAATGAAGACCGTAACACTCGGGCTTTCCAGACTTCTATTTCCATGAGGAGAAAGAAGAATCGTATAGTTGAACTACGAACTCCCACAGGTACTTATCTAAAATCAGAAAATCAAATTTCGAACCATATGGTACTTCACTTTCAGAATTATTTCAGGGAGGAAATGATATCTCCAGTCCCAGAAGAGGTGTTAATCAACTTCAAGCATATTTTGGATCCCAATCAGCATGCCTTATCGGGGATACCAACAGAAGAGGAAATCAGAGATGTGGTTTTTAGTATGGGTTCTGTTCAAAGCCCAAGACCAGATGGATTCCCTTGCATCTTTTACCAAAATGGCTGGGATATATTGAAATCAGAAGTCATCCAGTTTATTCAAAAAGCTTTCCAACAGGGCCATTTTGATCCATCTCTCAACCACAGCAACATAGCTTTGATTCCCAAATCCGAGCACCCAACGATGGCTTCTGATTATAGATCCATTGCTTTGTGCAACACACTCTACAAATTCATCACAAAGCTTATAGCAAATAGATTGCAATCTCTCCTAAATGACACCATTAGCTGGAATCAAAGTGCTTTTGCCCTCAAAGACAAATCGTGGACCATTTGGTCATTGCTCAGGAATGTCTACACTCAATGAAGCTCTCCAAGTCAAAAAAAAGAGCTTTTGCTCTGAAAATTGACATGGCAAAAGCCTTTGACCGAGTGAATTGGGGTTTTCTGAAGAAGATATTAATTGCTTTTGGTCTCAATGGTAAGATCCTCGATCTAATCATGTTTTGTGTGTCTACTCCAACTTACAGTGTGGTGGTGAATGGGAAACAGTATGGAGATTTCAAGTCGACCCGAGGTCTTAGACAAGGTTGTCCTCTTTCGCCTTATCTTTTCATTTTGACCTCGCAGACTCTTTCATTGTTAATCGAAAAATATGAAAAAGAGTCCACATTCAATGGCTACAAAGTTCATAAAGATGCCCCTACCATATCCCATCTACTTTTTGCAGATGACCTTTTGATATTTGGAGAAGCCACTGAAAGCAACCTAAATGCAGTGACCAACTTAATGGAGGAATACACTAACTTTTCAGGTCAGGCAGTTAATTTTGCTAAGTCATCTCTCCACTTCAGCTCGGGAGTTCCTTTAGACATGAAGAACTTATATGTTGCTACTCTAGAGACATCAATTATGAATGATGGTGGGTACTTTAGTCCTAAAACCTAGAAACAGAATAGCATCACATGAATTCTTAATCGACAAATTTAAAAGCAAATTAGCAGGATGGAAGAAAAAATTAATATCTCAAGCTGGCAGAACAACTTTGATAAAGGCAGCTCTTAGCCCCATATGCGCCTACTTCATGTGCCTCTCCATTATACCACAAGGGACTCATATCAAACTGGAGAGGCTAGAAAGGGATTTCTGGTGGGATCATGAAGAAGAACAAAGAAAGATGCACTTTCTTCCTTGGGAAATTATCCAGAAATCCATATAATTGGGGGGTCTAGGGATCAGATCTTTGGCCAGAGTAAATGAATCTATGGTGGCGAAACTCGCCTGGAGATTCATAACTAATCCCAACACAACATGGACTAAATTATTACAAGCAAAATACTACAGAAATGGGAACTACTGGGATGAAAGTAAAAGAAGTAACTCTTCCCCTATCTGGTCTTCTTTACTGCAAGTTAGAGAGGTGCTCCAAAAGAATTTCTGCGGGCAGGTTGGTAATGAATCCTCCATCAAATTTGAAAACGACCCATGGGTTCCTAGCATTCAGGGATTCAAACCAAAGGTTAAATACAAATGGCATCACATTAGAACAAAAGTCTCAGAGCTGATCCAAGATGGTAAATGGAATGAACCCTTAATCATGGACTTATTTGAACCAGAATCAGCGACAACAATCCTTAATATCCCTCTATCTCGTCATGTTACAGAAGATAAGAAGATATGGGTTCCACATGAAAAAGGGGTATTCTCCACAAAATCATATTACAGGGAAACCTCAAATCAAATCATCCAGAACGAAGAACGATTTCCCTTGGTCCAAATTTTGGCATCTTAGAAACATTCAACCTAAAGTTCTACAGTTCCTATGGAAAGTGGTAAACAAAGGAATACCTGACCTTTCGAGTATCATTCGTGGAAACCAGAATATCGACACAACTTGCATCATTTGCAACTCAGAACCAGAAACCTCCCATCACCTTTCGGCACTTGCAGGGTTTTCAAGGAACTGTGTCATCAAGCTTCTTCGTTTGAAGTGGTACCTCAATACTCAGATCCAGAAGATCTAGTCAAATATTTGGTAAAAAACAAGAAGGAGGAAAAGAGGGTGGTGTTTATAGTTTACCTCATCTGGGGCTTATGGAAAGCTCGAAACAACAAAATGTTTAAGGGAGAACAAGTCCACCTGAACTCTATCATTCAACAAGCTAAAATTCAAACTAGAGTTATCCCCTCCAGAACCCTAGAAGAATCTAACAACTCGACCATCACTGATTGGAACCCTCCTTCTCGGGAACATTTTAAAATCAACTTTGATGGGGCTTTTTCGAACAGAGGATCATCGATAAGGGTAGTGATAAAGGACTCCAGTGGAACAAAGATTCATGCTTTAGCAAAGAGAATAGAAAGCCGACCAGCCATGGAAAGTGAAGTTACAGCTCTGTTGGAGTCGTTAAAAGTAGGCAAGCAGAGAAGTGATGACTTATTTATAGTGGAAGGTGATTGTAGGGTTTTGATCGAGTCCATATTGAACGGCCAAGATGTAGGCCCTTGGAGAATCCGGCCCCAGATTTTCGAAGCCAAAAACTTACTATCCAGTCCAAATTTAAACGCGTTCCTCCACTGCCCAAGAGTAGCTAACACAGAAGCCCATGACTTGGCTCAATCGGCACTCCAGTCCCCTCAAACCGATTCTAATTAGTCCTTATCTTTGTGTTTGTTCGTGGATTTCGCTTTCATACTTCATTATATATTTCTCATTAGCCGTTAGTGGCCCATATATGAAGTTTGATTCCAAAAAAAAATAATGAAAAATGAAAGTTTTGTCGGTTATACGACAACACAAGAAAAATACACTTAAACAAAACTTAAGAAACTGAAGATTGAATTCACTACATATAACTCATAAAAATGCAACTTTTTTTAATAAGTTTAACATTACATACTCTTTTATTTCTTACATTTATAAAAGTCAATGTAAAAAAAGAAATATTTGAGCAAAAAAAATATATAAAATAAAAGGAAAGAAGAAGAAGAATACACTTCTTTTTATATTTTAGAATTCTAGAACTTTTAGTTTCTTAATAATTTAATATTCAATTAGGATATTAAGTGGAGAATGGAGGTCCAAGGATAACCGAGTTAAAAGAAATTGAAATCGGATTGCTATTTAATTCCAACATTATACTCCTTAGTATCTTTCTCATCAACCTCTTTAACTCCTTATAGTTTTCCTCTTCAATTATTACCTCCTCTTCATCTGCCATCTTTACCAGTACTCCATCAATAACCTTGTCCATCTGCATTATCAAGTACCATCATATTTAGTTGTAATTCCATAGAGACCCTCTCTGTCAGTCAGACAAGCTCTACTCCTCTCTACACTTTAGAGGGGATTGGGGTTTGCCATGTTATGACGCTCATAAAATTTTGGTTTACCTTGTCTTCCAGACTTCCACATAGAAACATTTTTGGGAAGTTCTAAAGGTACCAAACTTCTTTTTTCGGAATTTCAGGGGCGCCTATAAAATTTCTTAGACCACCACAAATTTTAACTAACATTTTCTTAATAAATTGCGAAGACAAAATATAGGTTGGTTAAAAGAGTAGATATACCTGACTGGTGACTCCGTATGGAGGAAGTCCGATTGCTGGAGCCAACATATCAAGCACTCGCCGTATGTACTCTTTCAACTCGTCACTTTTTCCTGACATTAGTGACTGCTTATTCACCGTATCGAACACCTAAAGATAATTAATGTGATCAAAATTTAACAAAAGTAGGAGGGTACATGGCCCAGCTAAATGTGGGCCCTCAAAAAGTCGGAGCCTAACCCAAAGTAATTGGGCCCTCATTGAAATATAAGGAGGTGACTTAAAACTCCCCTTAGCAAGAAAATGCTTCTTGGGAAGTTCTTACTTAAATATAAAATAGTTAAATTAATGATATAAGTTAAAAAAAAAAGGTTTAGAAACATAACTATTGATATAATATATGATATAACTAATCCGATTGGTGCGAGATTTACTAACTAATTCCAAACACTCAGATAAAATTTATTATCTTCATCCCATCTCGACTGTTTAATGGACGGGTCGGTAAAATCCGTCCCATTAAGATTGGTTGGGTGAAAACCAGTCAAATTGGACCAAATTTGCAACCCCTACATTCATGTTGATTGGGGGTGTCGTTACCAATAATGAGGGGGTGCCTATAGAACTTCCAGCGCTTTTTTATGGTATGCCATTTGGTAGTATTTGCAATTTTATGTCACATATGGGATCTTACTTCAAGTCTAAATTGACTCGGCCAGTCATTAGTTTGTTTTTATACGACGCACGATATCTGACTAGTCAAAATGACTAATTTTGGATCCGTTTGACTCATACAATCCATATTTAGACGAGTTGTTTTTTTTTTTTGTGTTGAAAATATTTAGACGAGTTAGAAAGTTCAAAGAATGAGAAAAAAAATGCTTGGGCAGAATTAAAGTTATAAAGTATTCCACCATGGCATCTAATAAGTGAGACTGAGTCTAGATGTATCATTTCCAATTAGCAATACCTTGTCAAGTAAATAATCAAATTGTTTGTGGGATAAGAGTAGTAGTTTCTTGATTTCACTTCCATCCAATGTGCTTCTTATGTGAGCAACTATAACTGGATTGTCTCTCAGATTTTGAACCAATTTGTGCAAGAATGTCTTGAATTGTTCGAAGAGAAACATTAGTCGCTCTCCCGTAATTATCTCTTTGTCATTATCTTTCGTGCAGATTAACTCTAAAGCCGGTTCAATTATGTTGCTCATGACCTGAATAATATCACAACAAACCGAAAACGTTACATAAACACCAAAAACCTATAAACTTTCATAATATCTTACTCCACCACTATTCGAATTTTGACATAACAACTTGTACAAAATATGTATTTAATGTGGACGAGTCTTTACGAGACTAGTCAAATGAGTTTTGAATGTGATATAATGTATAGATTATCATTGTCAATTATGTTTGAGTTGGATGATTATAAATTTTCTAGTAATTTTTATAGATTGCGTAATTGGAGTAGCAAATTTTACCCAAGAGTCAGAAGCAGGTGGCACCCCATGATCCACACTGAGTTGACATAAAGCCATGGTTATGTAATCAAGAAGTGAATAGTTAGGATCACCATTATGATCTGATATCAACTGATTGAAAATATATATCATCTCTGATTCAAATCTTGGGTTGTTGATAAAATCAAGAAGATCTTCACCGTCCATTCTAAGGATGACAATTGGGGTGGACTCTTTGAACTGATAAGTAGTTTTGCTCACATCTAATACAAAATGTTTTAATGGTACCACTTGATCTTCTTCATAATTCTCAATACCCAAATCCTTCAATATATCTGAACCATTGTCCAATGACTGATAAAATTCATCAGCACTCATGTTCTTCATGATCCTCAACATCTTCTAGATCTAGAGAGAGAGAGAGAGAGAGAAGAGGTTGTAGTTTGGCAAGTTTTGTGACTTCATATATGAGTTAATTTATAGTAGTTGCATTTGTCCATCATCATCATCTTGAACTTGAATTTGTTAATGGTAGTAGAGAGATGAAATTATGAAAAACTAGAAAGAGAAAGAAGGTGGGGTCAGGGCGGTTCTAAAATAAGAAAAAGAGATATAGGTGGTCGACTGGTTTTGTTTATGAACAGATTTTGGTCGGTCCGTCGTCTCTTGGAGTTTTGATTTAGTCTTTTTTTTCTTTTTGCTATATTGGTGTGGGTGGTGGAATAACAAAATAAAATAAAATATATATATATATATATTCACACAAAAGGGTATCCAGAGAGTCCTACAAGGACAAACAGTTCTATCAAATGCGTAATTTTAACCTATAGAGATAAGTTTGGGAAAATGGTAGAAGACCATACTCGTTTGAATATGTAATTATCTTGACTCTTTAGATATTTTTAGATAAAGGAAATATAGCGTTACAATCCGTTTGTTGTCATGCAATTGACACTTAATCTTTTCTTTTTGACTAATTTTAATTTCATGAAAAGTTACTGAGGGAAAAAAAAATCATACCTTACCAGAAATCTAAAACTAATCTTTTTCTAGACCGAAATATCCATCCGCTCGTGAAATCCAGTAATTTCCCATAATACATTTTATTTGTTCACCGTCTTATCTTTCAAGTCGTCTTATGAACACACATAATGCATAATGAACGTTCATTATGCATTATGTGTGTTCATAAGACGGCTTGAACGTTCATAATGCATTATGACAAATTTCTATTTTGTTCTTTAATTTGAACTAGGGCATAGCGTGCCTTCGACACTACTGAAAAAGAAAACTCTCATTCAAATTCAAAATTGTGATGAAGAATGAAAAAGGTACAAGAATATGTATGACCATATACAATTATATTCTTTTGTATGGGCTCTTTTCTCTCTAGAAACTTTTGTATTTTTTATAACACAATAGAAGCTATCATACTGCCTAAATTTGTTCATGTTTTTTTGTTGAAGACCTAAATTTGTTCAAAGTATGTTATTTTCAAGTACGTTATTTTTTCGATGCGTTATAGAAAAGACAATGTTGTAAAAAATCATTTAATATCTGAGGATCTCTCGCTAATTTCTAGATCTGCAAAGACTTTTCAGCTGGAGTTGATGACAAAAAAGGGTTAATTCCATTTTAGCCCCTAAAGATGACTAACTCACCAAAATGGCCTTCCAAAGATGATTAACTTCCAAAATAGCCCCTAAATCACTTTTTCGTATTACCTCAGACACCAACTTTTTTTTTTTCAATACCGAATTTTACCCTTTTGTCATTACCCCTGATATTTACGGTCTCAAGATCATTAACTATAAGTCATGTCATTCATTATTTAATTTTTATTTTCTCCCAACATTTTTTTTCCCTAACTAACTTTTTCAGTTCCTCCATTATCTTCTCATTTCACCCTTCATCACCAATTCAACATCATGATCTTCAACATTTCTTTTTGTCTTCATCATTATCATCTTTAGAGATGAACCCATATGGCTTCTCTATAATTTATATCTACTTTATCTTCATCATCAACATTTGTTTTTATCTTCACCATCATCTTAGAGTTTTCACAATGTTCACCATTTGCTTCTCTATAATTTCTCTGTCTAGATTAGGGTTTTTGAAGCAACAAATCTTTACCTTTTTTTTCACCCAAATCTAATTCATCTTCAACTTGCTAGAGTGGTGATTTATGAGAAAAAATAAATTTAGAAAAAGTAATTTCTAGACAAAATCTAAAAGAAAATATTGAAGGTGGTGATGATAAAAATGAACTAAATATTGAAGATGAAGATGTAGGTAAGAGATGGTAAAGATATATAAAGAGAAGAAAACTAATTAGAAATAAAGAAAATTAATTGTTAAGAGAAAGAAGAAAGTTGGTAATGAATTGACAAAGACTTGATAACTAATATTCTTGGGACCATACATACTCCCTCAGTCCCAAAATGAATGACCTATTCTGAAAACCCAACTTATTAAGGGAACATCATTAATTAGTGTTTGACTTTAAAAAATAACATGGTTTTTCCAATTGTATCCTCATTAACTATTTTAATTTACAATGAAAAAGTTGAACTTACCTTTAAATAAAGTTGTCATTAAATTTATAGTAATGGGTATTATTGGAAAGAGCGAAAAGTCCATTTCTTTATTTTTAGAAATAAGTCACTAAAATGGGACAACCCAAAATAGAAATTAGGTCATTCATTTTGGGACGGAGGGAGTATTTAACAAGTAATGTCGGAAGGGTAGAATTAGTAACTTAAAAAATATATTAATATTTGACTATAAAATGGATGGAAACGTGATTTAGGGGTTATTTTGGAAGCTGGTCATCTGGGGGCCATTTTGGTGAGCTAGTCATCTTTAGGGGGACACATTGAATTAAGAATCTATCAGTTAAAATAATTTAAAATAGCTACGTACTCCTAAACAAAATACATTAAGACTCAAATAATTCGATTTCAAAGAATGATAAGATACGACTCCGGGTCCCGATAGTTATCCTCCTTACTTTTACCACTGAAACTGGGACACAGTTAAACCGGGTATTGTGGGGATGGTTCGTGCTTTCTTTGACATGACGACTTTGCTGACTCATACCAACCATACCCACATTTTCCTGTTGGCTAAAAAAAATAATCCGCAAACAATAGCAGACTATCAACTTATTAGTCTGCTCAATACAACCTATAAAATTATCTCTCGAATTTTAGCCGACAGATTGAAACCCCTTCTTCATCTTATTACCTCTCTGTTTCAAGCTGCTCATGTTCCGAGTCGTCAGATTCCGATAATATCATTGTTGGTCAGGAACTCATCCATTCATACAAGAAACTTAAAGGGGCCAAAAGCTACTTTGGACTCAAGATGGATATATCCAAAGCGTTCGATCGTATTGAATGATCTTTTCTTGCTGATATTATGCGCAAATTAGGTTCCCCCCATCACTGGATTAATATGATCATGACTTGCATTTCTACCTCCACGCTGGTTGTGCTCATCAATGGTCGTCTAGGACCTACTTTTGCTCTGGGCGGCCGTATGTTAGATGACAATCTTAAGGCCGATGCATTTGTTGGCTTTCCGACCAGAAACCTTGACCTCATCATCAAATATCTCTATTTCCTGACGATTGTATAATTTTCTGACGTAACTCCCTCGAAAATAGTCATAATCTAAAGCAAATTCTTCACACTGTCTACAATTCCTCCGCTCATATGATTAATTATAACAAATGAAATATCTTCTTTTCTTGCAATTCTCAACCCAAATTCAAACGCACCATTATTAGAAATCTCAAAGTCAGAGAAGCCTCCCTCTCAGAAAAGTACCTTGGGCTCAACTTTTCATAGGTACGAATAAAACAAGGGTTTTTAATTATTTGATAGATCAAATTCAATCAAAATTATCCAAGTGGCGGAACAATTTTCTGTCACAAGCAGGTCGGACCGTGATTGTCTCAGCAATTCCGACGGCCGTTCCGTAATACCAAATGCAATGTTTCGCCATCCCAAAAGGCGAATATAATCGCATTAAGACGTCTCAAAGGTCTCTTTGGTGGGG
>BEHA01050433.1:222057-242216 GCA_002897215.1 Eschscholzia californica subsp. californica
CCTCTTCAAAACTCAAGTAAATATAATTCCCTAGCAGTCGGAAGCTCTTGTCGAAGCAATTAGAAACCTTCTTTCACAGTTCCATGGTGTCAAACTCTCTCATATACCTCGCGAAGGAAACGCTCAAGCCGACAATCTAAATGGGCGCGTACCCATAATTGTAATTCTATTTGGACTGTAGTAAAAGTGCACTTGCCTTATTAATTTAGTGATCTTTGCCAAAAAAAAACACAGACAACACTTTAGAAACAGAATAAATAATGTCGATAGATAATTTGTGTTGCTTGTAGTCGTTAGATTCTTTCTTGTACATTGTTCACATAAATTTTTTAATGTCATTTTCTGGTTCTCAAGGAAACCATGAAGAAAGCCAAGAGATAGTTAGGTGACACCGATTTTTTATTATGATAACACTCAACCAATAATAGCCGCTGAAATTTCTTTCTTGATTGATATACACCTTTTGTAATTTTATAAATAGCTGCGTTATTAATTTTAGAAATATCCAAGATTGTAGAATAACCCGACTAGCATTTCACCGAGCTCAACCAGTACGTCTCCCATCACCAGGAGCTCCATTAATGGAAACGAAACAACAACGAAGGAAGGTCAAAAGGCAGTAGAAGGTATCACTAGGAACAAACAATAGGGTGAAAAAATAATTTTGTAGGATTCCTGAAGATTTACCCTATCATGACAAAAAGAAGACCAACTATTTTATCGATACCGGTGTTAATATAAAATTACCACAAGATTTAGACACTAACCACCTTTTTATTACCTAAATTTAATTTATTTGCACAAACACCCTTGTCCAACATATACATTACAATATATAGATTATATATGCAAGTCACATTTGACCTTTAACCAAGCTAATCTAATATCACTTCTTATCGACACGAATGTTTCCCTCTTAATTGGGTCCTCAAATACATCTAAAGCAGCCAAGTAAAGGTTCTGATCAATACCTTCAAGCTCATTAAGTACCTTCACACAGTTAAATATCGAAAACTGATCAACACTTTCTACGATTCCAGTTGTTATTCTTGATCTTGAAGTAGACCCCATCTCTCTCACTGCATCAAGAACATCGTTGTTTTCTCTCCTGCAACTCCTCTTTCTGTTTGCTGTCGCGGGTGATTTTGCTATCTATCTCTTGTTTCGTCTGTCTGATGTGTTCACAAATTCCGTTGGATGTGATGAAACTTCATTCTGTGGGATGGAGACGGTGTTACTGGCTTTGCAGATAGATTTGCAGTTTCAGGACATTCTGATGAACAATCTATCTCAGTTCCATCATCATCCTTATCTGACTCGTGACTTGATAGTGCATATTTACCACTCTCTGATTCGGAGAATATTGTGCGTAGTTCTTCCTAAAGAGGACAACCCTTCACTTTGATTTCTTCAACCACGTGATTTCCCTAAAATCACAATTAAACATACGTTTATATAGCATTGAACCAACAAATGCTTGTTATTTTAAGTAATTTAGCCGCATTCCAGGTGAGGATGAATTTGAAAGGTTTGTGCCCGAGATTGGATTTGATTTTGGTGGTGAGAAGGATCGGGTTATGGTCAGAGCCGATGCCTGGGAGGTGAGTAAGTAAGGAAGCTGAGAAGTCTAGAAGCCATTGATGGTTAGTCAAGGCTCTGTCAAGTCTCTCTTGGATCAGATTACCTTTGAACTGCTTGTTTGACCAGGTGTAATGAGGGCCACTAAAACCTATATCCTGAAGGCCTAGGTTATTTATGGCAAGTTTGATTTTCATTGAGTGGGTCGGAAGGGCCTCCTTACCACCAACTTTATCTGATGAGTCTAAGATAGTGTTAAGATCGCCTATAAGCACCAACGGAGTTTGGGTGTCTGGCACCAGATTCTTAAGTTGGTCCCGTGGTTTCATTCTATTGGTATTATAAGGGCAACCGTAAAAGCCCGTAATGAAGAATTGGTGCTAGTTATTGGTCTGGGTACCCTTAGCGTGAATAAGGTTATTATCAGTATGAAGAATGTCAAGGGAACATGCTTGAGTCCAGAAAATAGCTAGCTCACCTGCCTTGTTAGTAGGCTCAACCGTATACTGGTTGTAACTGGTATGTAGGTTTAGCATTTTCCGGATGTTCGCATTTATACACTTGGTCTCCGAGAGGAAAGTGATGTCTGGGTTATGTTCCTTAATCATGTTCCAAAGGTGCTTCCGGTTTATAAAATTTCCATACCTCTCACATTCCAAGCCAGAATGGAGAGGTCGTCGGGGTGGGGGAAGTCGAATTCATATTGTCCAGCAGGCCCACAAGGCCTAAAAAGCTAAACGAAGAAAATACCACCAACTAGAGGCACTCCTGGCTAGTAAACCAGCGAGTCAGAACCAAAGTAACTAACAAATGTAAAAACCACAACGAAAATGGAAGCTAGAAATATAGACAGGGGAAGAAGCAGATCATGCAGAGACAGGAAAGGGTTTGATCAAAACTGAACAAGATAGTATTACAAGAAAATAATATACTAGCAAGCTATACCACAAAATTTAATGGGGCTATAACAAAAGGAGCTACTAAGTCTAGACTAAGGCAATATAGATCTAAGATAAAGTTCAAACTAGAACCAAGATTGATCTGAACTATATGAGAGCTACCAGAAAGGAGAAAAGATCTGAAACTATTACAACCTAAATCAAGCCAGTACTACCATCTGATCAAAGTAGTACAACAAGTGAAAGACAAATAAGAAACATATGCATGAGTTTATTGGAATTAGAAAATTTTGAAGATCTAATACTCAAGTAACTAAAGGACTTTGGACAGGGGCGGATCCATGGGGGTGCGAGGGAGTGCGAGGGGGTGCGGCCGCACCCCCTGGATCCTCCCGAAAAAAAGATATAGTAGTAGTATTCTTTATAGTACATATAGAGGTATATCAAATATATATTTTCGGATGTAACAAAGGGACACAAAGAAGTCTTTGGCTTATTGGTTAGAGTGTGTGTGATAGTGGTGTTGAGATCATAAGGTCATGAGTTCGAAACTGCATACAAGCATTTTCCGTGTTTTTTTTACATTTATGTATTTAGACCTATAGATACCATATCGTGTGTGTGTATATGACATCAAGCAAAACTTAAACTTAGCTCAATGGTTCAGGCGTTAAGTTCTGTGTGAGTGGGAGCATGAGGTATATTGAGTTCCAGTCCCGTTATATGCAATTTGATTTTAAACTTTTTTAATATTTCAACATCTTAAATTCCTATAAAATTCAATTCAACAACTCTAAACCCTATAAATGACCTCATGAGTTGGAATGGAAAATATTGTTGGAGTCGAGTCTGGAACTTCTGGTGTTGGACCTTAAGAAAATTTTCTTTTAAAATATATTTCCTATAGATACCATATCGTGTGTGTGTATAGGACATCAAGCAAAACTTAGCGCAATGGTTGAGGCGTTAAGTTCTGTGTGACTGGGAGCATGAGGTATATTGAGTTCCAGTCCAGTTATATGCAATTTGATTTTAAATTTTTTTAATATTTCAACATCTTAAATTCCTATAAAATTCAATTCAACAACTCTAAACCCTATAAATGACCTCATGAGTTGGAATGGAAAATATTGTTGGAATCGAGTCTGGAACTTCTGGTATTGGACCTCAAGAAAATTTTCTTTTAAAATATATTTCCCTAGCTGCTAGTTGAGCGTGAATACCTGATTAGATGAAGAAGAAGTGATGAGAATTGAGTTGATTTATGGTAGATGAATTGAAGTTTATAGGGTTTAGACTTTAGAGTAGATGAACTGAATTTGATAGGATTTATGGTATATGAATTGAAGTTTGAAGGGGTTAACGGTAGATGAATTGTAATCATGAGGTCATGAGTTCGAAACTGCATACAAGCATTTTCCGTGTTTTTTTTCATTTATGTATTTAGACCTATATATACCATTTCGTGTGTGTATATATGACATCAAGCAAAACTTAGCTCAATGGTTGAGGCGTTAAGTTCTGTGTGAGTGGGAGCATGAGGTATATTGAGTTCGTGTCCCGTAATAAGCAATTTGACTTTAAATTTTTTTTAATATTTCAACATCCTAAATTCCTATAAAATTCAATTCAACAATTCTAAACCCTATAAATTACAATTTATCTACCGTTAACCACTTCAAACTTCAATTCGTATACCATAAATCCTATCAAATTCAGTTCATCTACTCTAAACCCTATAAACTTCAATTCATCAACCATAAATCAACTCAATTGTCATCACTTCTTCTTCATCTAATCAGGTATTCAAGCTCAACTAGCAGCTAGGGAAATATATTTTAAAAGAAAATTTTCTTCAGGTTCAACACCAGAAGTTCCAGACTCGACTCCAACATTATTTTCCATTCCAACACCCTGACCGACTACCACACCGTAACCAACCCCGACATTGGTAAGTCCTCTCGAATTTAATTTATCATCTTTACCAATTGATCTGGGGCTCAGACTACCAATTTCAAGTTATGAATGCAAATACAAAGATGGAATTCCTAGACACTATTTACAACGTGATCCATTTCAACCAAAGGACCATAATTTCCCAAAGACAATAATGAAAGGTGTTTCATTCCGTCTTGGTTTAGTGATCATCAAGAGTTGTTAGAACATAGTGTTGAAAAAGATGATGCATTTTATTTGTTTTGTTATGTTATTTAAAACGGTAAAGTTGGTCGGGATACCCTTTGTTAATGGAGGTTAGAATAGTTGGAGAAAATTTGACCGGTTAATGAAACATGTTGGCAAAATGAAAAATCAACATTATGATGCTCGGATTTGTAGTATAAATTTGATGATCAACAACAACATATTACAACGACATTAGATAGACATTCCAAATATGAAGTTTTCAGTGAAATTGACAATGACTCGATTATGCGAACATTTCAAAATAGGGAGAATTTGACATACACCCCCACTATTATACGAATATTAGGACTACACCCCCACTTTTTCAAAACTTTT
Source organism: Eschscholzia californica subsp. californica (assembly GCA_002897215.1). NCBI lineage: Eukaryota > Viridiplantae > Streptophyta > Magnoliopsida > Ranunculales > Papaveraceae > Eschscholzia > Eschscholzia californica. Next base: position 227,055 of record BEHA01050433.1, read on the forward strand.
GATAGACACCCCCACTTGGACGGAAACCGTCAACTCAGAGTTAAGTTGGGTGTGTGCGAATCACACGCGCCAACCATGACAATTTTACCCTTTTGTAGTTGTTGAAATATTTTGAGCGATTTTGACATACACCCCAACTATTATATGAATTTTTGGACTACACCCCCATTTTTTTTGAAAAAAACAAAATTTTTCAATTTGCCCTCCAATGATCATCTTTTACCTTTTGTCTTATAAACTTATTTATCTTAGACAAGCTAAAAGGTCAAAGCGAAAGAACTATTTGAGATATCAAACTATAGAAAAGATGGGAGGAACTATTTGGGATATCAAGCGAAAGAACTTATTTATCTTATATGGGAGGAACTTATTTATCTTATTTGACATATAAGATAAATAAGTTCTTTCGCTTTGATCTTTTAGCTTGTCTAAGATAAATAAGTTTATAAGAAAAGAGGTAAAAGATGATCGTTGGAGGGCAAATTGAAAAATTTTGTTTTTTCAAAAAATGGAGGTGTAGTTCAAAAATTCATATAATAGTGGGGGTGTATGTCAAAATCGCTCAAAATATTTCAACAACTACAAAAGGGTAAAATCGTCATGGTAGGCGCGTGTGTTTCACACACACCCAACTTAACTCTGAGTTGACGGTTTCCGTCCAGGTGGGGGTGTATATCAAAAGTTTTCAAAAAGTGGGGGTGTAGTCCTAATATTCATATAATAGTGGGGGTGTATGTCAAATTCTCCCTTCAAAATATGAACTCTAGTAAAGATCAATTGCGTTTGCAATCGTCGATGTATTAATATACTTAATGCGTATAAGTATTTTATTAATTACTGTGTTTGCAAAAAAAAATTATTTAGGTATATAAATCCGCACCCCGTAAGTGAAAATCTTGGATCCGTCCCTGACTCTGGATATGAAAATAGGCTAAGAAATTAAGAGGACAGATAAGAGAACTTCCCGCATATCTCCCATTGCAGTGGAGAAAGTGAGATTAAGAAGCTTTTATGTTCGATCTGAGTCGCATGTCATTCGAATCTAGACCAACTCGCGGGGCAAGAGACCTATCTAAATTAAATATAGTCAACCTTTATTTGCTGGATCGTCTTGTCTTCTACGCCTATTCTTGCTGATTATGGTATGGTGGAGATTTCATTCTGGATCTAAGAAAAGTGGTTCAGCCATTTCTTGCTAGATCCGTCTATTTTCTAAGCTCTGATTGGCGGTGAGAGAGATATGAATATAATCGAATGAAAACTATTGAATCTTGTGGTTCAGAGAAATGTTCTATAGCTTGACTGTCGGAGAGATTAAAGTCGGCTAGGGTTTGATGAGATTCATAGCGGCTAGGGGTTTGATGGAAAGAAGAGAAAGGGAAACACCTGGAAAAGGTGACATCATTCTAGACTCTCTCTCTCTTAAAAAAACCCCTCTCCAAGAGTCTGATCCAAAAAAAAGACGAAGGAGATGGAAATTATCAACACCAAAAAAATGAATTTGCATTTCTTTGTCGCTTAAATACAATATCTACTTCCAAATCAAAAGAAATTTAAAAATAAAGACGAAGGAGATGGAAATTATCAACACCGGAAAAATGTGTTCTTCTCACACTTATATTGATCAAACATTTCCTTAAGATCGGGTTCTACATTCGAACTCATTTTCTTCATTATCATGATCAAAGGAATGAATTTGCATTTCTTTGTCACTTTAAATATAAAATGAATTCATCTGTTACAGGATTAATGTGGAAGATGAAGGAGAACGTAGTGGAGAAACAATGTAAAGAGGATAATTTTCACGTGAACAAAAGCAGTTGTTAAATACATGAATGCATTAAAGGACCATAATTTTCCTATCTTGATCGTTGGATTTCATTCATTGACTTAGATTAAAAGATTCGAGCAATTGATTATGAACGTAGTGGCTAAATTGAAAGAAAAATAGATTTTAAGGATGAAGCAAAAAAATTTGGGGGCTCCTACACAATATCCATAATTAACAAAGGGAATTTGTCCGAGTCAACACAACTCTTTTTGTGCTATTATATAAATATAAAATTATTTTTCTTTCTAAACTATTTTTTGTTTTTCGTACAGTATGTTATCACCAGAAATATAACGTTATGAAGAACTACAACACAATATAGTTGTTATAATATGTATGAGTGTAAACAATTATATTCTTTTGTATGGGCTCTTTTCTCTCTAGAAACTTTTGTATTTTTTGTAACACAATAGAAGCTATCATACTGCCTAAATTTGTTCATAGTATGTTATTTTCAAGTACGTTATTTTTCCGATGCGTTATAGAAAAGACAATGTGGTAAAAACATCATCTAATATCTGTCCTTTAAACAAATAAAAAAATCATCTAATATCTGTGGATCTCTTGCTAATTTCTAGATCTGCAAAGACTTTTCAGCTTGAGATGATGACAAAAAAGGGTTAATTCCATTTTAGCCCCTAAAGATGACTAACTCACTAAAATTGTCTTCTAAATATGATCAACTTCCAAAAATAACCCCCTAAATCACTTTTTCGTCTAATTACCTTCAGACACCAACTTTTTTTCTTTTTCATTACCAGATTTTACCGTTTTGTCAATACTCCAGATATTTACGGTCTCAAGATCATTAACTACAAGTCATGTCATTCATTATTTAATTTTTATTTTCTCCCTAATTAACTTTTTCATCTCCTCCATTATCTTCTCATGTCACCCTTCATCACCAATTTAGCATCATGATCTTCAACATTTCTTTTTGTCTTCAACATTATCATCTTTAGAGATGAACCCATATGACTTCTCCATACTTTATATCTACTTTATCTTCATCATCAAGTTTTTTTTTATCTTTATCATCATCTTAGAGTTTTCATAATGTTCACCATTTTCTTCTCTATAATTTCTCTCTCTAGATTGGGGTTTTTGAAGCAACAAATGATTACCTTTTTCTTTCACCCAAATCTAATTCATCTTCAACTTGCTAGAGTGGTGATTTATGAGGAAAGACAAATTTAGAAAAAGTAATTTCTAGGCAAAATCTAAAAGAAAATATTGAAGGTGGTGATAATAAAAATGAAGTAAATATTGAAGATGAAGATGTAGGTAAGAGATGTTAAAGATATATAAAGAGAAGAAAAATTAATTAGAAATAAAAAAAATATATTAATATTTGAGTATAAAATGGACGGAAAAGTGATTTAGGGGTTATTTTGAAAGTTGGTTAACTCTAGGGGGCCATTTTGGTGAGCTAGTCATCTTTAGGGGGCCACATTCAATTAATAATTTATCAGTTAAAACAATTAAAAATAACTAGTACTCCTAAACAAAATACATTAAGACTCAAATAATACAACTTCAAAGAATGATAAGAAACGACTCCGGGTCCCGATAGTTATCTTCCTTACTTTTAGGGTTAATTCCGTTTTAGCCCCCGATTTGTGACCAACTGGCCGTTTTGGCCCCTAATTGTGTCCGGCAGTTCGTTTTGGCCCCAAAAAATTCCTAAATGGCCCCAAATTTTTTTAACCTCCCAATTCTACCCCCATGGCATTTCTGTAATTATTTTTTTTTCTTTTTCTTTTTCCACCTCATCTAACAATTGACACATCACTCTGTCCACCTCACCCTTCTTCTCCGGCGAAAGGTTGCCGGCCGGAATAAAAAATTCCGGCCGGCCACCTTTACCAAAATATATATTTTTTTTTTTCATTTCTCTCTCTTCTTCATCTCCGCCCCTTCGCCGGATTATAGAGAAAGAGAGGGGTGAGAGAGAGAAGGGTTAGAGAGAGAGAGGTAAAGAAAGAAGATGAAGAAGAAAGAGAAATGAAGAAGAGAGAGAAAGAAGGAGATGAAGAAGAGAGAAAGAAGGAGATGAAGAAGAGAGAGAAATGAAAAAAAAATATTTTGGTAAAGGTGGCCGGCCGGAATTTTTTATTCCGGCCGGCAACCTTTCGCCGGAGAAGAAGGGTGAGGTGGACAGAGTGATGTGTCAATTGTTAGATGAGGTGGACAAAGAAAAAGAAAAAAAAATAATTACAGAAATGCCATGGGGGTAGAATTGGGAGGTTGAAAAAATTTGGGGCCATTTAGGAATTTTTTGGGGCCAAAACGAACTGCCGGACACAATTAGGGGCCAAAACGGCCAGTTGGTCACAAATCGGGGGCTAAAACGGAATTAACCCTTACTTTTACCACTGAAACTAGGACACAGTTCAACCGGATATTGTGGGGATGGTTCGTGCTTTCTTTGACACGACGACTTTGCCGACTCATACCAACCATACCCACATTTTCCTGTTGGCTAAAACGAATACTCTGCAAACAACTGCAGACTATCGACTTATTAGTCTGCTAAATACAACCTATAAAATTATTTCTCGAATTTTAGCCGACAGATTGAAACCCCTTCTTCATCTTATTACCTCTTTATTTCAAGCTGCTCATGTTCCGGGTCGTCAGATTTCCGTTAATATCGTTGTTGGTCAGGAACTCATCCATTCATACAAGAAACAGGGGCCAAAAGCTAATTTGGACTCAAGCTAGATATGTCCAAAACCTTTAATCGTATTGAATGATCTTTTCTTGCTGATATTATGCGCAAATTAGGTTCCCCCCATCACTGGATTAATATGATCATGACCTGCATTTCTACCTCCACGATGGTTGTGCTCATCAATAATCGTCTAGGACCTACTTTGTTGGCTTTTGCTCCGGGCAGCCAGATGTTAGATGACAATCTTAAGGCCGATGCATTTGTTGGCTTTCCGACCAGAAACCTTGACCTCATCATCAAACATCTCTATTTCCTGACGATTGTATCATTTTCTGACATAACTCCCTCGAAAATATTCACAATCTGAAGCAAATTATTCACACTTTCTACAATTCCTCCGCTCAGATGATTAATCATAACAAATCGAATATCTTATTTTCCTGCAATTCTCACTCCAAATTCAAACGCATCATTATTAAAAATCTCAAAGTCAGACAAGCCTCCATCTCAGAAAAGTACCTTGGGCTCAACTTTCACAGGAACTAATAAAATAAAGGTTTTAATTCGCTGATAGATCAAATTCGGTCAAAATTATCCAAGTGGCAAAACAACCGTGGTTATCTCGGCAATTGCGGTGGCCGTTCCGTGATACCAAATGCAATGCTTCACTATCCCAAAAGGTGTATATAATTGCATTAAGACGTCTCAAAGGTCTTTTTGGTGGGGGGAAATCCAAAGGTTTATGTACCGTGGCTTGGTCCTCCATATGTCACCCAAAGAAGCTTAGAGGTCTGGATCTTCGAGATCCTTATCTTGATAATCAGCCCCCTGGAAAATTAGCCTAGCGCCTTCATTCTGAGCCTAACGCTATCTGGGCTGAAGTCTTGAAAGCTAAGTATTTTAACAATTCCAATAATCCTAGACCCGCCAAGCAGGAGAACTTCTAGATATGGATAGTCATCACAAAGCAGATACCAAAAGTTAAAACCTATTCTACGTGGGAAGTTCCCAATGGCACACAGGTTAATATCTTCAATTATTATTGGGTTCCAAATCAGCCACTCCCAATAGTTAACAACCACAATTCCTTGCATACAACGGTGTCTACCGATTCAGAATAACAATTGGGATGATACTTTGCTTTCTTCCATCTTCGATTCAATCATAGTTAATCTTATTAAAATTATTCCTATTACTGAAGGAGGACAGGATACTATTAAATGGACGTTTACAAAATCGGCTAACTACAATGTCAGTTCGATGTATCATCAGAGAACATCCCTGATAACCATTATGCAATCAATTTGAACTTTATTTGGAACATTAATACTATCACGGAAATTTCACTCTTTCTATGGAAGTGTAGTACAGAGAGCTTACCGGTTCGTCATCGTATAAGCAAATATGTTGGCAACATCTTAAATTGCTCTTTTTGTCATGAAATTGAAACTCAGGATCATGCTTACTTCACTGCACTATGCTAGAAATATTTGGTTCTATTTTAATATTCAGTCGACTAACATTTTATCTTTAAAGGAATAGATAACTTCTTAGAATAATACGCATCATCACAATAATAATTTGGACCCGTTTTATGCAACTATTCTATGGTTTATTTGGAAAGTTCGTTGTGATCATTGGTTTCAACAACATAACATTTGTCCTATGCAGGTTATCAATTAGATTTTGGTTTTTCTCAATGTTACTGTTCATAAAGTTTCAAAAAATCCTCAACTGAATGTGATTAAGTGGGCTTCTCTGATTGATCCTTATGTTAAAGTGAATACTGATGCATCTTTTACCAAAACTAATGAAATTGCTGGAATTAGTTGCATAATTCATAACCAGAGAGCTAAATTCATAAATTTGAAGGTCGATACCATTAGATAAAAAAAAAGGAAGAATGTGAAACCCAAGCTGTTTTACTGGGAATCGAACGGGCATCTAGCAGCAATGTTAAATTCATACATGTTGAAAGTGATAATCAAGCAAGCATCAAGCATCTCTAAAACCTAAGTAAAATAATTCCCTAGCAGTCGGGAGCTCTTGTCGAAGCAATTAGAGACCTTCTTTCACAGTTTCATGGTGTCAAACTCTCTCATATACCTTGTGAAAGAAAAACGCTCAAGCCGACATTCTAAATGGGCGTGTACCCATAATTGCAATTCTATTTGGAATGTGGTAAAAGTGCACTTGCCTTGTTAATTTTCTTTGCAAAAAAAACAAAAAAAAAAAAAACACAAACAACACTTTTTTTTTTTTTGTTGAAAGCACAAACAACACTTTAGAAAGAGAAAAGAAAATGTCAATAGATAATTTGTGTTGCTTGTAGTCGTTACATTGTTTCTTGTAAGTTGTTCACATAAATATTTTAATGTCATTTTATGGTTCTCATGGCAACCATGAAGAAAGCCAAGAAATAGTTAGGTGACAACGACTTTTGATTATGATAACACTCAACCGATAATAGCCCTAGAAATTTCTTTCTTGATTGACATAAACCTTTTATAATTTTATAAAGAGCTGGATTATTAATTTTAGAAATATCCAAGATTGTAGAATAACCAGGCTAATATTTATTTGATTCAAGTCTTACATAGCCTGACTGACATCAGTTTTTCCTATGTAAATTAGAGGTGTTCGGTATCTATAGAGTCTGGCTTAAGGTTCTTTCTATTACCAGGTATAACATTTCACCGAGCTCAACCAGTACATCGCCCATCACCAGGAGCTCCATTAATGGAAATCAAACATCGACGATATCACTAGGAACAAACAATAGGGTGAAAAAACAATTTTGTAGGATTCTTGAAGATTTACCCTATCATGACAAAAAGAAGACCAACTCTTTTATCCAGACAGGTGTTAATATAAAATTACCACAAGATTTAGACATTAACCACATTTTTTATCACCCAAAATTAACTTATTTACACAAACACCATAGTCCAACATATACATTACAATATAACTAGATTATATATGCAAGTCACATTTGACCTTTAACCAAGCTAATCTAATATCACTTCTAATCGACACGAATGTTTCCCTCTTAATTGGGTCCTCAAATACATCTAAAGCAGCCAAGTAAAGGTTCTGATCAATACCTTCAAGCTCATTAAGTACCTTCACACAGTTAGATATCGAAAACTGATCAACACTTTCAACGATTCCAGTCGTTATTCTTGATCTTGAAGTCGACCCCATCTCTCTAACTCCATCAAGAACATCATTGTTTTCTCTCCTGCAACTCCTCTTTCCGTTTGCTGTCGCGGGTGATTTTGCTATCGATCTCTTGTTTCGTCTGTCTGATGTGTTCACGAATTCCGTTGGATGTGATGAAGCTTCATTCCTTGGGGACGGAGACAGTGTTACTGGCTTTGCAGATACATTTGCAGTTTCAGGACATTCTGATGAACAATCTGTCTCAGTTCCATCTTCATCCTTATCTGACTCATGACTTGATAGTGCATATTTACCACTCTCTGATTCGGAGAATATTGTGCGTAGTTCTTCGTAAAGAGGACAACCCTTCACTTTGATTGCTTCAACCACATGATTTCCCTAAAATCACAGTTAAACATACGTTTATATAGCATTGAACCAACAAATGCTTGTTATTTTAAGTAATTTAGCTTCCTTCGTGATTACAGGGTCCCCAATTGTGAATGTATAAGATAATGACGAGTAAGACAAGAAAAGATTTACAGTGGAGTTGCCGCATTTCGGTCTCATTTGTAAATCGTAGGGGCGTCTCTATTACTTACATTTCGCCGGACAAGTACGACAGGTTTTGCTTACGAAGGAGACTATCAGATTTCAATCTCATTTGCGTCATCGGGACGCCTGTAGTGCTTAAATTTTCGGTTCATGGCGTTACAAGTGTCAGTCAAGTGGTATATATATGTGTGTTGTGTGTGTGAATGTATTTATATATGTATGTGTATGTATTTATATATGTATATATGTATGTGTATACATATAAATATATATATATATATTACGATCAATTCAACAATATATATCACAGATTTCACAGAGGACGCATACCCTACTATGTTTTTGCCACACTTCATCATCAGCTACCACCATCGAGTTGGTTTCGTCCCAACTAAAACCTTTCCGGTCAAGAAGTGACTTCACATTCTTGTATAACGTTCTTAACACATTATAACGGTTCCTTAGTTGCTTTCGGTTAAAACTAAAACCTGTTAGTCTATTGAATTCATCATGGATGTATTTCCATGCCTTCTTGTTAAAAGTAGTTTTTGTCTTATTTCCTTTGACAACCTGTTCAACCAGTAAACCTGTAAAAAGATTATCAAGCTGTTCTGTCCACCTTGCTTTTGACTTGTCTCGGTCGAAGTAGTTTTCCTCACCCATCTGCAATTTCACAAGAAATTTAAAGTGAGATCAATGAAAACAATTAACAACAACAGCCACTAGTAAAGTACAGTTTACATTTATCGATTAGGAACACTGGTACGGTTATTGGTATCAGACACTAATAACCTAGAAAGTGACTACAGGGAAAAACAGTACACCGGATGCATTTTCTTCCTTTATCTCTACTTACAATTTTATATTTTTGGGTCAACCACTTTTAAGTTATACAGAAACCACATTCAACCTAGAATGGTGCTCTACCTATTACAACCCAAGCCCCGGCGGTTACCAATAATGCAACCACTGTTTCTATCAAGACGAAGGCCCAAGAGATAAATGTTTTTGTTTCTGTGAAGGCACCACTAATCCACCCAGAAGGCTTCCTAGACTCTCGCACATAGCCCAGTTCCCGGACGCTCCACCAAACAACGTAGGATATTGCATATGGACCTAACACGATTCTGTGCAAGTACACACATGAACATACAAAATCTCAATTTATACGTACCTAATTAACTGCAAGTATACAAACAAATATAAGAGTATTTGGTAGAAATATTAGTAGCCTTCATGGCAAAAGTACACAAAATTAGTATCACTGTTGCATAGGTTTAAATCAACAAGACCACCTGGTGTATAGCTGGATATATTTTGTAAATAGACTCTTGACCATCAACTCCCGGATCTGAAAATACCATGCATAGCAGCTTGAAAAGTGGGCACCCTTTGAGTTTGACCGATACCGCGTCCGGGTGTGCCTATAAGTGCAATAATAAGGAACTGGTGACATCATGGAAGACACGAGAAAGAAATGATACTTACCTCAAGGTATTTCGCCCAAGCTTCCTTGTCAGCTATTACCATTTCTTGGGATTCGTCCCATCTAAACTCACTTTGATTAAGAAGTGACCTTGTGACGGTATATTGCTTTCTCAAAACATCAAGGTGGTTTTTGAGTTGTTTCCGATCAAATTCAAAACCTGTCTTTTTGTTGAACTCATTGAGTACATACTTCCATGCTTTCTTGTTGTAAACATTATCTGATCTATTCCCTTGAGCTGCTTGCTCTATTAGCAAATTTGCGAATTTTTCAGATAGTGATCTTGTCCAACTTGCTCTGAACGCATCTTTCCTAGACCTTCGTCGACTGTCCATCTGAATGACCAAAATGTGTTATGTAGTGTAAGAGTAGAGGAGAAAGAGCATAACAATTATCATGTACATTAAAACCCAGAAAACGAGAAAACTGCAACCCAAACACCAAAACCAATATAACTAGAGAATGAACACTTGACAAATCACATATTTACAGGAATAGGCGTTTTCGAAGGGCACAATATCAACAATTCCATGGCCTTGGCTTCTGTTGCTAACATAAAAACATTCCTCTTATAAACCCTTGTGAGGATTTCGTAGTTTCAGCAGTTCTTCCGCTTCCCTCGCAAATTCTTATGTTTGTGCCTCATAAAATAAAATAGCATCTCGGTGACTCATTATTACCATGACAACATAACGTGATGGGTACTTCCCCCATATCTCACGATCAGGCGAAGGAAAAGAGTTACGGCCTTTTTGGCGGTATAGGTATAACTATATTACCAATTTACCATAAGCTCGGATGCTCTTTTTTTAGCTGTTGCAATGACTGCGTGCAAGAGCCGCTTAAAACTAGACAACAAATCATGCTGGAGGATGACAAGGAAATGCATTCAACTAGTTTACCACCACAATCATAAAAAACTCAAAGCGACAAGCTCGATAAGGAAGATTAAAAGACGAACCACGAAAACGGAGGAGGAAAGAAGAAATCATGACCAGATGGAAGTTCTGAAGTAGCTGGCTTAATGATACTATCACTTTTTGTATCTAGGGGGAACATAAAACCTCATGCAATCAATGCACCTAACTTCTAGGTACGTCCACAGCTCTAACTCAACGGTCCAAGGCTACAACAAGTGCATTCAGTGGCGGAGCTACGTTTCACATCCAGACGGACTGAAAAAAGGCTAAGGTTTTAGAGGATAGATTCTACGTACAATTCTAATGCTTGCACGACATACCTTAAGACCACCTATTACGCGATAACTGACATTTCACAAATGACCATCTCATGTCTGTGCTCATGTCTTCCCAACTCACAAATTCACTAGCATAATGGTTTAGAAAGTTAAGTTTTGAATACTTTAATGGCTATAGCAAGTTCAATAGTGAATTTTGAGTCTAAGTTGTTGTCCTGTTCAACACTAAAAACGAATAAGCACCATACTTTGTGGCCTTGATAAATTAAGCAAAAGTGTTAGTATGTGTTAGGTGTGTCTTGCTGTTGTATCACCTGCATGAACATATTCTCACTCTGCCAAGAACTAAAGAAAGTGTATTGTAAAGTACTTAATCTCTACTTAATTATCTCAATAAAGACCAGGGTTGCATCCTGGCGGAGCCGAGTAGTGGTCCGCCCCTGAGTGTATTCGAACAACATTTCACCCGCCACACATATATCATTTTCCAAGTTTAGGCAAAACAATTTGAATCTTGAATCTAAGCGAAATAAGCAAGAATGACATGCATTAAACCTCTCACAACCAAAACATAAAGCACAGAGACACTAGCAACCCATCTACATTTTCATTAAACTAACTTTTAATTCACCATCAGACAGAATTCTTAAGATCTTCAATTTTATCCATGACCGAGACAAGCTTACCTTGCCAATACAACATTATAAAACCAAAACTTATATAACCAGGCTTTCTTTATTGAAGACTAGTTTGAATACGGTTAAGCAACAAAAAGATCTACAAGACTCAATCTTTATGGCTCTTTTAATGTTCTTGTACTAGTTAGTCTAGTTAGTACACTAAGGTAGGTTTTGTTTTCTCCGTAAGTTGGATGTGAAATCTAACTCTAGATTTAAATTGACTCGAGTCAGATTTTCAGATTGCTTATATCCGCATCAGTCACGGATAAAGTAAGTCTGAATTAATATACCATTGTCTACAACAAACTGAAAAGACTGTTGCAATCCCTGACTAAGACAAGTCAGACTCAGACAAGTCAACTCAGACAAGTCAAATTCATACAATGAGAAAGAACACACTCAATACTGAAAGAACTTATATTCACACAAAAAAACTAAACATATAAATATTTACTCTTCCATTTTAAACATAATTAGCAAAAATGAAATACTCAAAATCTAATCAGAGCAAAACGTAATAAACCCTAAAAACAAATTACTTCAGCAACATAAATGGTGAAATTCAAGTTGAATTCACAAAACAATTGAGTAAAGCAAATTAAAAGTAATATGAGAGAGACAACTAACCCTAACGACGATATACAGCAGAGCTCCAATTCGATTCTGAAAATTGTGATGAGTCAGTGATCAAACAAAAGGAGAGAAGGTAAGTTAGATTCAGACCGTAGCCCTAATTCTAAATCTTCTAGGAAATTAGGCTTAGGAGGAAATTGATCTTTTAGGTAGAGTTCTAAAGATTGATGTTAACCTCGAGATATGTTATAGTTACAATTTGAATCATCAGAAAATCGAACGGTTCACTCTCCGCCACCTAACTTTGTATGCATACCTAAATTGGACATAAATTTGCCCTAAAACCGGAAAAAAATGGAGCGCCTTCGACACAAAGCCGGGCCGCCTAAAAACACAACCTTCTTCTCTCCCTCACTCACCTGCGCGATATTACACCAGCAGGGAAACAAAACTCGGGTATTCTCACTCTCTCTCTCTCTCTCTCTCTCTCTCTCTCTCTAAAGAAACTCCATGAAAGCAGCCTCTCTCCCTAACGAAACTCCATAAGCGAACCAGGTATTCTCCCTCTCTCTCTCTCTCCATTCGACCTACCCATCGTTTTGCTGGTAATCTCCATGTAGTTAACTCCAAATAGAACTAGGTCTAAATAACTCGAACTAGGGTTTTAGTATATGGTTTCCCTCTCTCTCTCTCTCCATTCGAAATAGGGTGTTGTCATCCTTTACTGATTATAACAGTAATCACTTAGAACAAAGTAGTTCTTAATCATTCGAAATAGGGTTTATGAAATTGACAGTAATCATTCGAAATAGGGTTTCTCGAAATTGGCTTGATTTGTATGATGAAATTGGCGTGATTTTTATTAAATTGACATGATTTTTATGAAATTGGCTCGATTTGTATGAAATTGGCTTGATTTGTATGATGAAATTGGCTTGATTTGTACAATTATCAAAAAGTGGGGTAAAACGTAAGAGGGCAAAAAAGTAATATTGAAAATATCAAAGTTAAATCTAATGAAAGTCGGAGTTATTAGTAATTACTAATAAAATGTGGGGGTTTCAGTAAAGAGCATTATGAAAAGGCGGGTGTTTCAATAATTCTCCCTTCAAAACCCTAAATCAGTTCACAGTGAAGAGTAAGTAGAGTTGCATGCGAAAAGAAATTTCTAGGGTTACATTGTCTCTGTTGTTGTATAATTTCTTTGAAGAAATAACATCTACCGCTTAATCTCTTTATGAAGTTTAGTTACTACTACATCTTCTCTAAAAAATTTATTTTATCCCAACAATTTAGGGTTCTATCTAATTTAGGGTTTTGTATTGTAGTCATAATGATTATTTCAAGCATAGTATTAGATCCAGAATATAGTGCCTTTCAATAAAAAGTTAATATTTTGTCTAGCATTACGAAGTTCCTTATAAAACTTTATCAATGGTTACTAAGCAAACCTGATTTTTTGACAACCATAGAACATTATTGGTGTAGTAGTATGGGTAATAGTTCCAGAATATATTGGATTGCATAAAAAATTTCATTTTTTTTGTCCAGCATTTTGAAGTTTATCATAAAACCTTTTAATGGTTACTACTCAAATATTAGGGTTTCAGCATTAAAGAAGAAGAAGAAGAAGTAGCAGCAGCAGCTCTGGTGTGTTCTTTCTAAAACTAATAATTAATGGCACATAGATTGTTAAGGGATCTGGAAGCTGACGGATGGGAGCGTTCAGATTTCCCCATCATTTGCGAATCCTGTCTAGGAGATAATCCTTATGTTCGTATGGTAAACAACCCCCTTTTTCAATTTCAATTCTTTTCTCTGATTTTTTTTCTGTAGATCCTAACACTAACCCCAGTATCAAGTGGGAAAGGGAAGAAATCGACGATTTCAATTTCGTTATATCATCTTTCTATGCTGAACTATTGTTGGTTACTTAGATTCATTCTAGCTTTCTTCCTTCGAATGATTAGAACCTTATAGCAATTAAAAATTGACAACTTCTGTGAGACCTTACGAACCCTAGCGCTCAAATCCGATTGTGTTTATATAGTTTATGTTTTTCTAAACGAAGGGATTAAAGAGAGTTCTTCGGAAATGCTCATGTTGAAGTCACGAAGTCATCTTATCCACCAAATAGTTTCGGATTGAATCCTAAAACAGCTCAGTTTCTGAGAATCTGAAAACAAAATAAGTAGTTTTCCATGATCTCTTGAAATTCTGTATGAATTAGTTCTTTCAAGCATGCTTGAAGAAGTTTATAGGATGGGTTTGCATAAAATCTGAGTTTAATGCTCAACTATATCCTTGAAATGTAAACCGATAAGAACCATGAATCTCTAATGTGTTTGGTGTTGAGGATATGATTTGTCGACTAACATTTCTTTTCTGGTTTTTAATATTTAGACAAAAGCAGATTATGATAAAGAATGCAAGATCTGTACTAGGCCATTCACAGTTTTCAGGTGGAGACCAGGTCGTGATTCAAGATTTAAAAAGACAGAGGTGTGCCAGACGTGTAGCAAGCTAAAAAACGTGTGTCAAGTCTGTCTTTTGGATCTTGAATACGGGTTACCAGTTCAAGTCCGAGATACAGCACTTGCCATCAATTCCAATGACGTCATCCCAAAGAGTGATGTTAATAGGGAGTATTTTGCCGAAGAGCATGACAGGAGGGTATGAAACAATTCCTTCCAGTTTACTTCCTTTTTCTACTTGCTAAAGATGAAAAGTTATTAGTGCACTTGCGACTGATATCTCCATATCACCATCACCATCTCAAGGCCTTGTTCACTAATCTCTACTGATATCTCACCAGCACAACCACCATTTCGAAACCATGCATGCAACAATTTCTTGTGCTATTCCTGCTACTTTTATATCTGTTAGGTGCTAGAGCTTTACACTTTACTACAATATTCTAAAACATAGTGACGCTCGTATCTGCTCGGGAGGTTCTACTCCTTGGAACTTGGTATGTCAAATAGAATTTAATGGATGCAT
>BEHA01050433.1:244395-256493 GCA_002897215.1 Eschscholzia californica subsp. californica
CTCCAAAATTCATCCAAGCTTCTGAAATTCATATTTGAACAAAACCCTAATTAGAAACTTGAAAATTCGTTGGAGGGTTTAAGTTTTTAACTAATCATGGAGGTGGGTTATGTTCATAAATTCAATCAGGTCTTGTTTTTGGGTTTTTGATTTGATTTCCTTGATGAATTAAGAGGTGATGAGTTTTCAAGTATTCCCCACTGCCTTTGGCTTTGTTGGTATCATGGTACGGGAATTGAGTAGTTGCTCTCTGTCAAAATTGAATAATGGTTTGAAGATTTTTTATTGTAAACAATGTAATAGTCCAATAGACAATGACACATCTAATATCAATTGACGGGATAACCATAATAAAATTGTTTTACAGACTCCAAGTGCACCATAAACATCATACAAATTACTCTGAAGTTATTTATACCACCCTCTTAATGCAAAATCAATGGATGGTCGATTTTTAGCCACCCGAATCTTCATCCTATGATTTTTTAGTTTTCAAAGTGGATGCTACAGCTAGAGCGAAACACCGAATAAAAGAATTTTTTATTTTTATTTTGGTAAACTTTGAAATGAGAAATAAGTGTTTGAAGGACAAACACAAACATAAAACGTCTATTTGGAAATCATTATATGTTGTAAAACGGGATAATACTGATTTATGTAGTTAAATTTCCTCGTAGGACAACAATAGAACGGATAAATTAGATTCAAGGAAACATTAGATGTGAGCACCCACCTTTTGCAGAACAACTCTTTTTCTCGTCTGAAGTCGAACACCAATATTAAATTGATTATGTTCGATTTATTTTGTCTAGTTAATAAATTTCATGAGCATAACTAAAAATGATTTGCTTCTCAACAAAAAAAGAAGAAAACGATTGGTTTAGTTAGATCACACATGTGTTCGATTTGGTTTATCTGGTTAGTAAGTTTTATGAGCATAAGTAAAAACTTGGTATAGTTAGATCACATAAGTGTTTGATTTAGTTCAATCAGATTTGATTATATATAACTTTGGCCTTTTCACATAGTACATAGAACTTAATAAAGTGCTAATTAAACAGCTAACTTATTTACATTTTTTTTTGTTGAACTGCTAACCTATTTAAATGAGCAGTGAAAAACCCCACTACAATGTCAAAAACAACTCTAGAAATTGACGTTAATATTATAGTCTTTACATCCCTCCAAAATTTTCGCTACTTTTTTACTTTTTGATCTTTTATTCTATTTTTTTTTTCTAAAAACAGTTTATTTTTGTTTATTTATTTAATCTTTACCGTTATTTTTATTATTGTTTCTAAAGTGTTTATCCCTTTTTTCTTATTTTTCTGACATTTTGTTTTACCAAATATTATTCTTTATTATTTTTAAATGGTTTATTTTCGTTTTTTTCGTTATTTTGAATTTCATTTTTTTTTATTGTTTTTTAGATTTTTTGTTTCTGAGCATTTATTAATTAAACTAGGTTCCCTCCCCGTCCTACGGACGGGGAAGATCCCTCTTGGCTAACGCCTTCGAGGAGAAGAAAATAAATTTAAATCACAACATAAATAAGATAAAATTACAACCATGTGTTTGAAGAGTAGAGAGGGAGAACCGTATTTATACAATTTTGAACTGATTTAGAAGTCTAACCGAATCACTAAAATTAAGGGGAAAGTGGATGAGCAATCGTGAGTGAGAAGATGCATGAGATATAGTTATTTTAGGGAGATTGTAACCGAATATTCAAAATAATTAATTGTTTACACTAATACCCTTATTTTTTAAGTCAAATTACACTAAAAAGGATTTGATATCAGTCGTTCGATCTAATCAAAGGTAAATCTCTAAAATAAAATGGACGGCCAGACTTATCCCCTAGATGACCGACTGATCTGTTTTAATATAATAGATATTGTAAAGAAATTTATCTTTTTTTTATTAAGACAACAATGTTGTAAAAATCCGAATTTTGAATAACCATTTTCTTTTTATAATGAATTTTAATTGGTATCAATCGTTACAATTTAAACATCAACAAATATGTCTACACTTTTATATTAAAATGACAATTTTACCCTTTTGCATTAGTAATTTTTTTTTTATTCATACGTTGTCAAATTTACATTTTCATCTTGTTTTATTTATAGCTTGGCATTCTTACTCTTCAGTTAGCAAAGTGAGACAAGGTTAAATAATTTTACAATATAGAAATAAAAGTAAATTTTGACAAAGTAAGGGTAAAAATATAATTTGGAAAACATAAGGATGAAAATGTAATTTT
This sequence comes from Eschscholzia californica subsp. californica, assembly GCA_002897215.1. Taxonomy (NCBI): domain Eukaryota; kingdom Viridiplantae; phylum Streptophyta; class Magnoliopsida; order Ranunculales; family Papaveraceae; genus Eschscholzia; species Eschscholzia californica. Next base: position 246,662 of record BEHA01050433.1, read on the forward strand.
GGCAACATAAGGTAAAAATGTCATTTTGACTACATAAAGAGTAAATAAAAACTCTTAATTGAATATTATATTTGTAGAAGTTAGTTGTCAACCAAAGTAATTTCTCAAAAATAATTTCTCTACTCGACTAAAGAGTTTGAAATTAGGGAAATTTTTAAAGAACAACTCTTTGCGGCCACTTTTGAGGTATGAAAGATATTTTTTTGAATTTCAAATTTTTGGATGAGAAAATTTCTTTACATGCTAAAAATACGATTCACCTCCCTAATGATTCGGATTCTAGTCGACATTTGTTTCTCGATTATTTCCGTTGACTTCTTGACTCTGTCCAAGCTGAAGATTATTTGGCTCATCACTACTAAGTAATTAATAATTCAGTGTGTTGGAACATAACTAAATATGGAACAGTTCACAAGAATACTTAAGCAAATACTACTAACTAATAATTCTTCATAGATTATTCTTGTATGGAATTTAGTGGCTAATCACATAACTGCCTGTCGAAATTATAACAACAGATGATGCTATGATAATCTTCTAAAATGGGATTTCCAGTACTTGTTGTTCGGATTGAATCAGAGACATAGAACAATATAACAATAAACGTAATAAGGAAAAAAATTGTGAAAATTAAAATACTATTGTCTGAGGAGTTTTTCCGATCAGGTTGTGTGAGAATTGGGGAAATTACCTGCATAAGTAGACGGTGAAAAATACGAACAACAATAATTTCAACTCTGCAAGAATAGAAAAATTAAGGAAAATATAGACTATTTAGAAATCAAATATGAAATAATGTGGGAGGAGTAAGAACATAGAATTAAGATCGAAAATAGTTATAGAGAAATTGATAGTGGATGAAGAATAGGTAAAGCTGGAGAGTTAATAATTACTGAGAAATTAAAAGGAATTAAATCCATATCGTAATCACGCACATATTGTAGTCCTGATCATGTTAATTTTGTCCTAATAACTTATCCTAGTCAAAATGTTGAAAATAGTATCCAAATCATTCTCGCTTTTCTTTGCTGGATTGACATATAGTCACAACGATGACTCCTTAACATTGACATTGGCAGACATGTTTAGTAGGATCCAAAAGTGCTTTTGGCTTGAGCAACATTCATTTCCTTCTCCAAACCTTCTAAGAGAAATGCAAATAAATCTGCATCAGGAGAAACATTTGCTTTGACGCTCAAAAAAAGTATGAACCATTGAAGTCTTCTAATCTTCCCTACAAACTGCCCTGAGTAGAACTAACTGCAACAACATCTGGTTGAACTCCATATTGATTTACAACGTCAAAACTCATTACAGCTTCATTAACTATATCACCAATACAATACAAACCAAAAAAACAAAAGCAAAAGTAGCAATAAAACGAGCTTCTTCATGTTCGATCAATTGACCTAATTGCATTTCACATGAGTTCAAAAAGGCTATAGCAAAGTTTCACAACACCTTACTGCAGCAGCTGGAGAGCCATAATGAAGTTTCAGAACCTCTTCAACAAATTCGAGAGAAGGTGGGCTTCAATTCGGGTAAGAGCACAAGTACACTAATGAGAATATCAATGAGAATAAACATTTTCATGTCCCATCAGAGACAAAGTTTATTTATTTATTTACAAAGTTTATTTATTTATTTACCAAGTTTATTTACTCCATTTAATGAGTGGCGCGGAGGATGATCCGCTCCTGCCATTTTTCTTTCTACTTTTTGTCTTTTTCCTCTTCTCCCATCGTCATCTAGCTCTTCTTTCTTCTTGGGATCTTGTTTCTCGCTGTGGTAGTTCATTTGGTGTATCTCCATTTCTGCTACCTTAGGATTTAAAATTTTTTTTGACAAGTCTTACAGTAGTAGCCAAGTTAAGAGGTTCAAATTGGACATTTTCATGTCCCATTAGAGACAAAGTTTATTTATTTACGAAGTTTATTTATTTATAAAGTTTATTTAATTACAAAGTTTATTTATTTACAAATTTATTTATAAAATTTATTTATAAAGTTTATTTATTTACAAATTTATTTACAAAGTTTATTTATTTATAAAGTTTATTCAATTACAAGTTTATTTATTTATAAAGTTTAGCTATTTACAAAGTTTATTTATTTATAAAGTTAACTTATTTTCAAAGTTTATTTATTTACGAACTTTATTTATTTACAAAGTTTATTTATTTACGAAGTTTATTTATAACTAGAATGAGTAGAACCACAACCAGACAGTTCGTTCAGATATACTTCAGTTTCTCAGGAAAACGGATTTCAACGTACAATGACATTAACATAAGCCATCAATCACCATTTGTGAAACTAGGCCACATAAACTAAGACTGCTTCGTATCCGTCCTAAGATCTAGTTACTAATAGTGACACTAGTAAGGTAAAGGTCATGTGGTGCTCTCTTCCTAAAGTGCATAACACAGGTTTTTTTTTTCTTAAAGTACATTTTATATCCAGATATAATACGTAAAATAAACCAACAAAGAAATCAAGGAAATGTCGAAACCAGAAAAGAACACGCAAAGTATCAAGTTCTAGTGATCTTAAAGGACGAGGAAGATAGACGTCCGTTCCACCACGAGGAAGATAGGCACCCGTTCCACCACGAGGAAGATAGGCGCCCGTTCCACCAGGAAGAAGATAAGCGCCCGTTCCACCACGATATCTAGGAGCTTCATCGCCATAATTTTGGTAAGCAGCAGTAGCCCCACTAAATCCAGGCTGCAGTGGCGGAACAGGAACCATGGGAGGGGCATAACCCGTTAATTGTGTCAATAGATTCACATTTCTTGAAGGAGGTTTACTTGGATCATCCCATGGGAATTGCCTTGTAAGTACATGGGAGGTACTTCAAATTGTTTTAGACAGTATCTCCCATACTTTAGATTCTGCAAATGGCTGACAAAGTCACTACGGAAGATGTCAGACTTGTTCTCATCTGAACCTTCGTATGGGTCTTCTGCCATGGCTCTCAACCCTGCTTCATCAAAATTCCTCTAGTTAGAAAACAGAACTACCTTGTCCCATCAGAGACAAAATTTATTTATTTACAAAGTTTATTTATTTAAAAAGTTTATTTAATTACAAAGTTTATTTATTTACAAAGTTTATTTGTTTATTTATTTATTTATTTACAAAGTTTATTTACTCCATTTAATAAGTGGCGCGGAGGATGATCCGCTCCTGCCATTTTTCTTTCTACTCTTTGTCTTTTTCCTCTTCTCTCATCGTCATCTAGCTCTTCTTTCTTCTTAGGATCTTGTTTCTCGTTGTGGTGGTTGATTTGGTGTATCTCCATTTCTGCTACCTTAGTAATGATATTAAATTTTTTTTGACAAGTCTTACTGTAGTAGCCAAGTTAAGAGGTTCAAATTAGACATTTTCATGTCCCATTAGAGACAAAGTTTATTTATTTACGAAGTTTATTTATTTATAAAGTTTATTTATTTATAAAGTTTAGCTATTTACAAAGTTTAGCTATTTATAAAGTTAACTTACTTATAAAGTTTATTTATTTACGAAGTTTATTTATTTACGAAGTTTATTTAGTTATAAAGTTTATTTATTTACAAAGTTTATTTATTTATAAAGTTTATTCAATTACAAAGTTTATTTATTTAAAAAGTTTATTTATTTATAAAGTTTAGCTATTTACAAAGTTTATTTATAAAGTTAACTTATTTATAAAGTTTATTTATTTACGAACTTTATTTATTTAAAAAGTTTATTTATTTACGAAGTTTATTTATAACTGGAACGGGTAGAACCACAACCAGACAGTTCGTTCAGATATACTTCAGTTTCTCAGGAAAACGGATTTCGACGTGCAATGACATTAACATAAGCCATGCATCACCATTTGTGAAACTGGGGCTCATAAACTAAGACTGCTTCGTATCCGTTCTAAGATATAGTTACTAATAGTGACACCAGTAAGGTAAAGGTCTTGTGGTGCTCTCTTCCTAAAGTGCATAACACAGGTTTTTTTTTCATAAAGTATATTTTATATCCAGATATAATACGTAAAATAAACCAACTAAGAAATCAAGGAAATGTCGAAACCAGAAAAGAACACCCAAAGTATCAAGTTCTAGTGATCTTACAGGACGAGGAAGATAGACGCCCGTTCAACCACGAGGAAGATAGACTCCCGTTCCACCACGAGGAAGATAGGCGCCCGTTCCACCAGGAGGAAGATAAGCGCCCGTTCCACCACGATATCTAGGAGCTTCATCGCCATAATGTTGGTAAGCAGCAGTAGCCCCACTAAATCCAGGCTGCAGTGGCGGAACAGGAACCACGGGAGGGGCATAACCCGTTAATTGTGTCAATAGATTCACATTTCCTGAAGGAGGTCTACCTGGATCATCCCATGGGAATTGCCCTTGTAAGTACATGGGAGGTATTTCAAATTGTTTTAGACAGTATCTCCCATACTGTAGATTCTGCAAATGGCTGACAAAGTCACTACGGAAGATGTCAGACTTGTTCTCATCTGAGATGTCAGACTTGTTCTCATCTGAGATGTCAGACTTGTTCTCATCTGAGATGTCAGACTTGTTCTCATCTGAACCTTCGTATGGGTCTTCCGCCATGGCTCTCAACCCTGCTTCATCAAACTTCCTCTAGTTAGAAAACAGAACTACCAAATTGATAGGCCCAAAATAGGTCTATTCCCGCAAGTATACGGGATCAAGTTATAGTAAGTTTGTATAAGTCTAAAAATCTTCTCAAGGGATAAGTAATCTTAAATCAACACCCCTTTCATAAATTTTGATTTGGTTTTGGAAAACAATTTAAATAACAAAGGGATAATAGACTAAGGTTCCTTTTGTTACATGGGAAAATAGCATTGGAAAATCGATTTTCTTGTGAAAATCGATTTCTACCGTTTTGATTAGTGTAAGAAAGTGGGACATTTTCTTTCCCGTGTGAAAAAAAGATGGGAAAATGGAGTCATAAGTTTTACCACACAAAAGGTGGTAAAACGCAATTCTCACGCTCTCTTGACAAAAACGCGCTCTCTCTCCTCCATTTCTGAAAAATTTCTGTCCCCCTTCCCGGTTCTCTCTCTAAAACACTCTTCATCTTAAAAGGTTTTGTAACTTTCCCTCTCACAACCATCTACTAGTAAAGAAAGCTTGAAGACAAAGATTAGGATTTGTCGTTGTTTCATATTAGGTTTGTGGTTGTTTCAGATTAGGGTTTGTGGTTGTTTCAGATTAGGGTTTGTGGCTGTTTCAGAATGATTTGAAAGATTGAAGACATCCTCATGTCCATGAACAACATTAATCCCATGTGATTAGATAGAGAACCATGCTGAAATTAGGGTTTTTGGGATGAGAGATATCTGAAATTAGTGTTCTTTATCTTCACACAATGGTTGAATCCGACACTGGAGTTAAAAATTATGTTGTTTGAAAGGGCATTGATAGTTTGGTTTTGATAGGATTTGATGATGTTCTCATACAGTATTTTGGATATTTTTTTTAAAATAAAGTAATGCCGATGGGAACACAAAAGCTTTTTCGTTGTATCGACTTTGCCGAAATCAATTTCATCCATTGTTGTTTCAGTTGGAGGACTAGGTTTCAGTTGAATCGATTTGAGATCTGGTTTGGCTACCACTGTTTTCTGAAACAATTATGGGAGGAGAGAAACAGAAATAGAAAACTATGGTGTTCATCGGCATCAATAACAACTTTTAGCAGTTCCAACCTCAGTTTCGTCGACATGGTTGCTCGATTGAGCAAACCCTATATCAAATTAAAATCACTAATTTTTTTTGAAAGGATTATCTTCATTGATGAGCCATAGGCTAATAAGATTACAAGAGAAGATAACACAAAGTCCTTGTAAACAGAGGGACAAAAGTACATCAGGGAAAAGATAATAAAGCTGAGTGTGCCAGCTGGTGAGCACTACCGTTGGCTTCTCGGGGGCAATATTGGAACTTCACACCACTATGGAGGTCCCCCAAAGCCCTAGCCTCAAGGAGTAAAGTTCTGACTCTCCACGCGTAGTAATCTGGGCCCTCCAATATTGCATCAATGGTTGTCTTACAGTCTCCTTCTATTATAAATAAACTTTGTCCTAGATTCTCCTTTGTCATTTCTCGCAATCCCAGCTATGGCTGCTCCTAGATTACTAAAACCTCCGTCAAAGTTTACTTTAATGATTCCCGTCACCGGCGGTAACCACTCTTGAACCCTGGATGGATTCGCTGGAGTTGTGCTCAAATTGTGACTGAGAGTTTGAATTTTCTATTTCAACGTAGTTCTCTTATAACCATGTGCCTTTAGTATAACTTCCGGTATGCCCACATAAGTTCAAAGGGTTAATTCAATGTCTAACTCATGTATTCCTCCCTAATTTTAAGAAAAACTCGGCCAAACCTACCCATTAGTATACTGTCAAAATCACAACAGTTGGCTGAAAGATAACACATAATATTTACAAACATGATGTCATGTTCGACAAAAATTCCGGCTTGTAATTTTTTTCTTCTTTTGTAAATTTATATTGATATTTGTTTTGACCCTATCATCGAATTTGTTGATTCAGATGTATCATCAAACTCATTCCGAATTACAAACCGATCTCATAAAAGACGAATATTGTTATCTTCTTTGAAAAATCAAGACAAAACTCAAAATTACGAACAAAATGGCAGTAATATTTTGCTTTAAGAACAATTTACATTCCTTCAGCAGAAAAAAAAAACTTACATTAAATGTATCTCATAATATTGCTTTTAAAATATATCTACTGATATACTGTTCTTGAATGAGTGATTTCCTTTGCTTACCCACAAAAGCAAGCAACACCATTCCTATGGAGTATGGTCTATATCACAGTTGTTGCAAGCACCACCATTACTATGGAGTATGTTCCATATCACAGTTGTTGCTCTTACTGCTTTTATCACCAACGCTTCCATTAAGAACATCAAAACCATGCCTGCCAAGAACACTCCAAAAGTATGCAAATACAATTTAATGCACTACAAGAGTTTTAAGCGAAGTACAAGAACTTAACGTACCACACTATCGACAAAGACACCTAAAATTTTCGTGTTCAACTATTCAAATTTTGTATGTCAGTCGCTTAATGTAGTAATCTCTAAAGAGCAATTAGAACTAAGGTATTCCATAAACTACATGAACCAAATCTTACCTTTAAACTACAAAACTTTGGGTCTTGAACTTACCAGTGGGGATAACAAATGTGATATCGAACTGGTAGAAAAGAGAATCACATATTTTTCTCCTAGAAGCTTCACTTGTATTATCAAGCAATCAAAAAGTTCATTAATAGATCAACATGTGAAGAATATATGAATTATAAAGTGCTTCAGCGGCAAACTGCCAACAATATCCAATTAACTTGATCTTTCAAGAAAAAAAAGTTACAAATTAATTATCATAAAACAATGTACACTCTAACATCTTCATAAAGAAACTATATGACTGATTTTCGAACACATAAGGCGTTAAGGCTATGTTTGTAAAACATTTTCATGGCCCGAGTAACTTGTACACTATAACGTCTTCATAAAGAATCATACATGTAAGATAAGATCGAGTTTGAAGTACATATTTACCTTTTTCATGTCATCCAAAAGATTGTATTGAGACCAAATAGAGTAGTGAGTACTGAGCACAACCTTGAAACAGAATAGACATAGATTAATCTGAGATTTTTTTTCATAATAGATTTCATATTCAAAACTTCAGGAAGAAACATCAGAATAGAGTAGTGAGCACAACTCTATGGAATAGACATAGATTAATATGAGAAATTTTTTCATAATATATTTCGTATTCAAAATTAGTAAAATATAATTTTTTATTTTTAAATTAGTAAAATCTAAGTTGATACTAACACTAATATAGCGTCAAACACTATTACAAGTTTTTGATCATATGGTTATTATGCCCAAGGAGACGGAAGCCAAAGTTCTATACAACATAAATCAAGCACCTTCAAGAAAATGAAAAGCGCCATTACCATAGCTAGATTGAACTTATTTTGTTCATAATAGATAGAATTCCAGAAACATAATCAGAATAATAAAATTGACATATAGATAGATGGTTTTAATCCAAAGGGAACTAATCAGAACACAGGGTATGTAAGATGTTCATCTCCATCTAACTATAGGAAGAAGAAGGAGCCCCTACCCAAATCTTTAGATAGAAGGTACCTACAACAAAATCACTTCCACCTTTTGGTAATAAAACATAAAACCCTAATGGTTCCAAACAGACATCGTTTATATTATTTATGAATATACATGACAACTTGACTACTGAGAACCAGAAATTGAATAATAACATCCAAATGCCGGAGAACTACAGTAAGAATATATTACTTCCACAAAATCATTAATCAAGAAATGATGTTGTCTAGTGAAATATCACATGTTGTCTTCTGGAGGAGATGCACTGACTACCAGAGTTAAAATCATCAGATAACAAATGGTCAAAAATACTTCAACCTTTACCCAATTTACATCTAACTACACTAACCCATCTAGAGATTCAATTGAACACTACATCAAAATTGTGCAAGTATCGTCAAACACCTAATTGGGAGTAATTCTCTCAAAGGAACGTCAAGTAGAAAACCTATTACCAGATTATACAAAGAGTTTCTTTAATAAACTGAGTCAATTCAGCAAAATCTCTTTTACTGCTTCAACTCAAATCAGAAAACTTGATAAGAAGAGAGAGAAAGAGAGACTTGGTTAGCTGAGGAGCCGCTGAGTTTCCTGTTCAGCCAAACAATAAACCATCTTAAGGATTAAAATGCAAGAAAAACTAAAAACCCCTAAATTTTAGATGATCAAAGAAGAAGATTGAATTCACAAACACTCTCCAGCTACCTATTATTTTTAAGGGGAAAGCTTGTAAAATAGAGCAACCAAAGAGATTCCCATGCCCAGTGGCGTGGCCGAGAATTTGGGGACCCGGTGTGAAAAAAATATTTGGGGCCCTTTCTCCAATGATATCAAAACGTAAACTCTTTTCACACATTATACGTTTAGTAATTATCTCTAAAGAAACTAAGTTCGATAAGAAAAAAAATTTTATCTCCTTTCGTGAAGTTGAATACTTATTCTAAGTTGTGTATTTTTTCATCTCAAATACTTCTATGCAAAAACCTTACACATTTGACAACACTCCTTCCACGAAAAGATAAAACAATAAGTATTCGACTTCATAAACATACAAACTAAACTAATAGTTTATCACTTTATCCATAACTTAAAACCATAACTAAACAAAAAAGTGACTGTTGGGTGGATTGAACCTTAGACCTCTTAGATAACATTCAAAAGGTTTACCAATTCAGCTACATCGCCATCTTGTTTCATTGTGTACTGCTAAATTAATATAACTAATCGGAATTTAGGGGCCCTATCTCTATGAAAAAATTATGTGGTTTGAGGGGGCCCGGTGCGACGGCACCGGTCGCACCCCCTCAAACACGCCCCTGCCCATGCAGATTAATTACAACTAACCTTTACGATTCAGAAAGAGTTTCAGGTAAATTGCTGTGCTCAAAGCTGAAAAGAGAAAAAGAGAGACTCCTTAAGATTAGCAATAAAAAAAAAACTATTAGGAAGAAAAAGAAAGAGCTAGATGAAGAAAAAGATACCCAAGTTTCCAATGATTCAGTTTAGGGTAAGAGGAGTGAAGGATATAATGCCTAAAGTCTGAAGGAATGGTATCCTTCCGAAGGAGTGTCCTTCGACCAAGGATGCAATGCGTGCAATTTGGCTAATAGGATCTTAATGACCTTACTCGGAAGATCATTAGTCC
>BEHA01050433.1:262826-281882 GCA_002897215.1 Eschscholzia californica subsp. californica
AAACTGTCACCTTAGAACGATCATGAGATGCTCGGATCTAAGGAATTAGGATCCAGGAAGGAGAATCCTAAGATGACTTGTAAAATTGAGAACGTGAAGGAGTTCACGCGGGTGCTCAAATTTTACAGACTCTAGTTATCCGAAATAAACTGGGTTTATTTCGTCATCTAAATTATGGTTTAGAATTTAGACGACAGTCCAAAAGGATGGAGTGTTCCAAGTAGGCTTATTAGATACGTGATCTAATGAAAGAAACCCTACTAAGTGAACATGGAAGCACACCATCCTATTATCCCTAGTCCAGGTCATTAGTTGGACAATAATGACTTAAGAAGACTAGCATGAGTGATTGACAAGATAGCGCTGTTTCTTGGGCTATGGGAATAGGAGTATTCAAAGGTCAACTTCATGGGTGTATAGTTGATACACTGGAAACCCGCCGAATGAAAGTACTTCAAGAGTTGAAGTGATAAGATGTCATAACTCTCATTTAAGCAAATTGGAGAGATTCCTCAAAACATGAGTACTCACTCAGTTTATGGAAGGAATGTCGAACTTTGGTACCGTCAAACGCCATCCGTAAAAAGTGGTTATAAAAGCGGGATACTGGGGGAGACAGGATAGACATGAAGCTGGGTGGGAGTACAAGAATGGATTATGTTTTCCTGAGTAAAATCAGGATAAAGTATCTCCGGGCCACTTGATGAGAAACAACTGAAAAATGCATGGCCGTGCTCAAACGGATTAAGAGTTAATCGTTTGGATTGGAAGTTGTTCTCGGGATCAAGAGAGTCGGATGAATATGACATATCAGATGAGATACGAAAAAAACATGGGAATCGAGCATTGCACTTGTTCTAAGTACAAGTGGGAGACTGCAGGATATAATGCCTAAAGTCTGAAGGAATGGTATCCTTCCGAAGGAGTGTCCTTCGACCAAGGATGCAATGCGTGCAATTTGGCTAATAGGATCTTAATGACCTTACTCGGAAGATCATTAGTCCGGTCCAATTAGGGGTCGTAATGCTTAGCTAGAAGCCAACTACGATCGTCGAATCAAGAGTTAATTCGCGGCTAACATAGACCGGATCCTACAAGGGTTACACAACAGAGTAGTGATTTGAACGGAGAGAATTGACTAGATGGATAATGGCAAATAAGTGGATTGGATCCATTTTTGGTAAGTCCTGGAAGATTCGGAGAAGTCCGAAGAGATAAACATGTCCGGGCCCAAAAGGGAGGCCCGGAATGGCTTTAGGGAGGTCGGCCATGTGATGGCCGGCCATGTGATGGCCGGCTAGGCCCTAAGTGGGCCGGACGAGGAAGCCCATAAAGGGCTATGTTGGCCGGCCAACTTACGTGACCCAATGGAGGGTATTTTGGGTGTTGCCTAATAATTAGGTTTATGGAATCCTAGTCTGAGTCTAATACCTATTCTAGGGATTTCTTTATATACCTAATTATACAACCTAAAGAGAGAGGCAATTCAAAGATTGAATTCTCAAGAGTCTGGGGGGTAAACTGAAAGAGTTTCAGAATATACATCGCAGAGAGAGAGAGAGAAAAGGAGTTTTCTCAAGTATCTAGTCAAGAAGAAGGAGTTCTTCATCTCAACCTTCAAGAAGGTCCTAGCTGACTGAAAGGAGGGAGTTCAAGTCATTACTCGGTGTCTCAAGTAGAGGAGCTACACTTGGAGCTCTTATCTTCCGAATACTGGTCGGAATTTAGTTCGTGGGAAAGCGATTAAGAGGTAATCATCTTTCCAATCTAGTTCATTGGTATGTTCATGTATAGATCCTTGAAACTAGTGTTAAACATATGATGTTTGAGATTCCGCTACCAACACTAGACAATTAGGTGTATGAGATACACTAGGTTATTCCCCATCAAGGAGAGCATCAATAACAATTGAAATTGGGTATTGAAAGAGAAGATTTTGGTGACTTAAGGATAGGGTGATGCGTATTTATACTAACCTAAATAATAGGCTAAAACAAACCCGTATTTTGTAATAAAATCCGCAAGTGCACGGGTCTATGTAGTGTAGACCTAGCAAGTACGGGTCGATCCCACGAAGACAAGTTGAAACTATATTTTAATCCTAAACTAGTGAATAAGAAACTTTGAGATTCGTTTTTTTTATGAAAAATAAAATAATAAAGTGAGACTAATATTTCAATCGGAAAGAGACTAATGTGAGAAAAATCCTAGAGTTTAGAATCCACCACAAACACTCATAAAAAGATATTTAACCCTGAATGATTCTCTATCTATAAATCAATAATTGGTATATCTCTTGCATCCAAATATCGGAAAATATATATCTTTCTTTAAAGCATGTAGTCACCTAAGAATTAAACCCATTTAAAAATAAACAATAACAACTCAACTATTATTTATCAACCAATAAGTATGAACCATTAAAGATTAAAATCTAAATATGATAAATCAAACCAGAAGAATAAATAATGAAGAATGTATCATGTGAAAGAATAACAGAGTTTAATATTTTCAAACAATAAAGCACATACTTAAGAGAATCATGCTAATAAAATATTATCTATTTTGTATTCATGGTTTCATCTTTCACTCTAGGTGAAGAGTCTATCAGTCCATTACAATATTCAAAGTAGTTGAATAAAAAAGAAAGAAAAAGATGTCACCCATATGATGCTTCGATGTTGATCTTCGTACACCTTCAAAATTATAGTTGCTGTCCAACTCGGCTACTGTCAAATGTCTCAAAAACTCCTCCAATTTCGTTCCTAGTTTGCAATGGTTTTGTGTTTTTTTCCCCCTTTCCTCTATCTCGTACCTTTCTTTTTATAGGGTTACATAGACTGAGATTAGGGTTGTTAGTCCCGAATCTGTTCCTCCTTTTTTCTGGGATGTGGAGTTATCTCATTGTTACACCAAAGCCAAACGGATGGTGGGTTCCACCTTTTAAATTAAAGAAAAGATTACCCATTAAAAGGGTACCATGGCATCATCCAGCATGCATCCACGTGGTGCCTCTTCCTGGTAAATTTCATACACCACCTAAATTATCACTTCAATCCCTAATTTCCAGCACACTATATAATGGCCCTTGCCTCATACCTTTATTACAAATAACCCCTTGACGAACTTGAGTTGTAGTAGACTATCCTCTTTAGGTGCCAAATCAAACATCAATTCCTCATAATTATTGACTTCATCACTTCTTTAGTTTATTCCTGAAAAACCACTTACTCGCTTAATTTTATCAAAAAGTAACAACTAACAAATGAAAGTTGACGACAAATAAGTGAGTTCCAACGAACTCATCATAGGGCAATTAAATCGACAATTAAAAGAGGAGGCAGAGTGACTTGGGTTTCTGAAAGATTGATTTGGAAAGTTGAAGTAATTTATTGATGAGAAAGAGGGAAAGGTTGAAAGTCCTAAAGGAGAAGGAAGATTGTAACGGCCAAAGGATGTGTATAAGGAATAGGGAAATGCTAAATGTACAAAGAATCTTTGACAAAATTCTTGACAAAATGCTAAGTGAACGGTCCCGATTAAAGTCAAACTTTGAAAAACTTTGATCAACTTTTGTCTTTTAGTGAAAATGAGTCATTAAGTCAAGAATTTTGTCAAAGACTTTGTACATGTAGCACTCCCGGAATATACCAACACCCAATCACCAATAAAACAAATCTAACGACCTGCATATAAGGTTTTTGTTACTTTCTTGCAGTGAGTGGGTGACCAATATTTTTATTTTAAGGTAGGTAATGGATCTAAAGGCCATGATGGGTGAGAAAAGGAAATGAGCGGTCGGATTTGTCTTTTGACTTGGAGTAATTTGTCCCAGTCATCTGCATTTATTTTAAGGTAGGTATATAGATTCGTGATGAGTTGGAGTAATTTGGCCAAATAAGCAAGGAGGTTGTCCAAATAAGTATGGGAATGAATCTATTTTGTCCCAATCATCCGCATTTATTTTGTCCTAGTCAGCTAGACCCCATCCTTTTGGTGACATGTGTTTACATGTCATGAAATCACGTACTGATTTCAGATGACAGGTACTCCCGTGACCCCACATGATATGAAAATGCGCACCTTGTTCGTGCAGTTTGTGTGTAAGCTCGACTCAACGTGACGTTAGACGACGTGAGTAAGACATCACTTTATGCACACATTCAGAGATTGATGACATGTGACTTGTGTAAGACTGAGACGCGGTCTATTACAACGACGTTAGCCAAAAGGGATCTACCGCGCCCGTAGTGTGCGGTGGACACCTAGTTGAGTAATAATTTCGTTACAAAAAAATACATACAAAACTTGTACAGGAATTGAAAGTAGAAAGAAAAGAGCTTTTTACATATGCAAGTACAAAAATATTCTTAAACCACATAACAACTAATAAAGGAACACAATATATTCAATAACTTAAAAAGAAAGATTTTTTTTCCCGAAAGAGCAAAAAAAATCATATAAATGGAATAAATGCAAAAAAAAAGACTCAATCATATGAAGGAGAAATAATTTAAAATAATATGAGCATTAGTAAACCATTTACATTTTAGGGAGGAAAGAGAATCAACTTAAATAAAGAACTACAACTGTAATAGAAGAGAATCAACTTAAAAATGTGTCAAATAAAAATTAAATAAGATTGTACATGAAAAAAAGGCAAAAGAAATAGGGAGAATTTGACATACACCCCCATTATTATATGAATATTAGGACTACACCCCCACTTTTTGAAAACTTTTGATATATACCCCCACGTGGACGGAAACCGTCAACTCAGAGTTAAGTTGGGTGAGTGCGAAACACACGCGCCAACCATGACAATTTTACCCTTTTGTAGTTGTTAAAATATTTTGAGTGATTTTGACATACACCCCCACTATTATATGAATTTTTGAACTACACCCCCATTTTCTAAAAAAACAAAATTCTCCAATTTGCCCTTCAATGGTCATCTTTTCCCTCTTGTCTTATAAACTTATTTATCTTACACAAGCTAAACGATCAAAGCGAAAGAACTATTTGAAATATCTAACTATAGAAAAGATGGAGGTAGATGCACCATTTCTTGGTGGTTGTTTTAATTGTTTGATGGATTGTACTAGAATGTGTTTCATGAAAATTCTAATAAGAACTACTAAAATAGTTAGGAATTAACTTACCGATGATTGACACACCTTCCTTCTTCTGCCATTGATGAAATACTGAACAAAAAAAAACTTACTGATGACTGACATACCTTCTTCTGCCATTGATTGTTTTCTTTACAAGAAACCAAAATTTTTAAATCACCAAAGGGGTTACTGATGTTCCTGCCTTTAGAGAGAGAAACAGACAATCACGAAAGGGGTTTCGTTTGTTCCTGGCTTTAGAGAGAAGAAAGAACAATTTTCTGGGAGCAATGAGAAACGGAGAATTTGATATCCCAAATAGTTCCTCCCATCTTTTTTATTGTTTGATATCCCAAATAGTTCTTTCTCTTTGATCTTTTAGTTTGTCTAAGATAAATAAGTTTATAAGACAAAAGGTGAAAGATGATCGTTGGAGGGCAAATTGGAGAATTTTGTTTATTCAAAAAATTGGGGTGTAGTCCAAAAATTCATATAATAGTGGGGGTGTATGTCAAAATCTCTCAAAATATTTTAACAACTACAAAAGGGTAAAACCGTCATGGTTGGCGCGTGTGTTTCGCACACACCCAACTTAACTCTGAGTTGACGGTTTCCGTCCACGTGGAGGTATATATCAAAAGTTTTCAAAAAGTGGGGGTGTAGTCCTAATATTCATATAATAGTGGGGGTGTATGTCAAATTCTTCCAAAGAAATAACTAATCGTCCAAGTTCTCTTTCTTCTTCGTCTTATTTTTTTTTTGAAACGGAAAATGCATTAAACCGAGATAGGTTACAGAGTTAATCCTATAAAAAGGATGTACTTGGTATTCATTTGATGTATCATATACTCCTGTAAATATAAAGGAACAGAAAAACAAAACATCAAATTAGATACATTGGCACCTATAGAATATCAAAGATATAGAATTTTGATGGAGATTTATGTAGAGAAAGAGACAGATACATTTCAATACTTTCTTAAAAAAAAAACACTCAGAAGGAAACCAAGCTTCCTTCTTATTCCCAACGAATTGTTTCTATCTTTGTCCTGCATTTGTGAAGGCGGAAAACCTTGCAAACTACGAACATTGGGTAAAACAAAACAGTGAGATCACGTATTACTAAGTATTCAACAACCATAAAAGGTGGATAGCTTCATCCTTATATGAAGAGTAAAAGGAGGTGAGAGATATCTTCAACAAAAAAAAAATATTGTAGAAAAAATACTTTGAGTGGTTAATTTCCTACCACCACGTTACTCCATTGTTCACCTTTATGGCAGAAATTAACTTGGGAAAGAGTTACTCCATTGTTGAATCAATCACTTACATACCCTACAAAAAATATGGAGACCAAGTGAAATATATATTAGATTGCCATTCTCTACAAAAAAATTAATAAATAGAGCATAAAATAGAAAGAAAGATTGAGAGCCATGACTTGAATCAAACCATAGAAAAAGAGAGAAACGGAGAAGAAATCAATTTAACTGAGAGATATTAGTTGATGGAAGACATAATAAGAGGTAGTTTCGATTTTCATCCCCACTAATATCTAACCCTCCCACGATTTCCTCCCATAATTGTAAGGTATCGCGTAAATGTCAATAATGACCTTGCAGTTTATTTGCTAGAAATTAACATATGTGGTAATTTCTCATACAAATGATGGTGAAAAAGTCCAATAGTAGTTTTAAGAAGTTACGGGTTGGTTTTATGACAGAAACGAAATTAAGTATGTGGCTACGTCTCCACCGTTTGATGAGAAGATCCAGCTAGACAATCTGAAAGCTACGAATATCCGGAGATAAATCTACGGCCGAACAAAAAACACCATTGTAATTTATATATATGGTGTGCAAGTCGTCTTCAAATGTAATATTTCTTGTCTAGTTCTGTTCATTTTGACACTTTTTTTACATCTCCCACTCTTTATAGAAATTTGAATTACTTTGGGAACGGATAAGTTCAAGGTTTTGCAAATTGGCATGCATTTTTATAAATATTTGAGGGACACATAGATTATCATTGACAAATTAAATAGTAATTGATGGTTAATATTTAAGAAATTCACTCATGACGGTTGGTTGAATTTAACTGCCAATTAATATCTATGACCTTATTCTTAATTAATTAAAATGTCACATCTCTTTCACAAAATGAAGAAACTGTCCTATAAAAATGAAAATCTTGTTTTACCAGCACATCTTATTAACTTCTTCTTCTGGATATAAGAAAATTAGAATGATATGAAAACTTCACATTTTAACAAAAAAGAGGAATCAAAGAGTTTCCCATTAAGTAAGATCAACAAAACTCCAACGGATCGGAGAATTATTTTTTAAAACTAGGACCTTATAGTCACAATTTCAACAAAAAAAAGGACCTTATAGTCACGTGAGATGAAGGTGGTATGTTTGTAAAACTATAGACATTACAACGCGACATGGAAGGTGGTATTTTAGAATAATCGAAACACATTGAGTAAGAGAGGTATATCTAGAAATTAGAACTCTGGGATCCACGTTTGACAGGATAAGTATTTTTTGACAACCATGATTTTTTAAAACCAGGGGCTCAGCGCCGCTGTTTGGAGAGATAACTATGGGCTTTAGGTCTATATAAAAAGGTAAAACATAGACACTTTTCTTGCCATCTTAAGAAATTTTTTTATCTGAAATGATAGATATAGCATTTTTGATACACAAAGAGGAGGTCGAGGGACTCGAAAATGATGGTAAATTTCTCTTATTTTGATTATGTCCAATTTATATCCCTTCCAATAGATTTGTTTACTCTAATTTATGTTTGGATCTATGTTTCTTCTACAATTTCTTTCACATTTTTTATAGAATGGAGATCCCATGCCAATGGTGATGTTGGTGAGGTGAAACAATCTAGAAATGTGTGGTATGGGACCCTTTGGAACCCCATAGATATGGTAACTAAATTTCTCACTGTATTTTAGAGTTTTTTTTATTTTTTTTAGAGCAAATCAGTTACTCTACCGTATTCCTTTTCTTGATTGTCAAGGTGTAAGTAGTGTTTGTTTTTTTTTCAAAATTAGATCAAAATCTAATTTGGTATCTTTATTGCCTCGGATGGATTTAAGGCTGTTTAGTTCTTTTTATCTAACTCGTGCATTAGATCCGTTTGAATGGTTGAGACTGATTTTGGTTCCATTCAAGTCCGATACAAAATAAGTCTAAATTGAGAATTTGTTAATCTGTGCGACAGATCCAATTAAAGCACTGAAGCTTAGATAAATCTGACTCAGACGAGTCATATTTAGACAAAACTGACGACACATAATGTTATTTGCAACTTGAATACTATTACACAATCTTTGATTGAATGGTTTTTTCCTTTTGACAAATAAAAATTGGGTTATTTTCATGTATGTCTCCCTAGTTTGTGAGTAGTTTCTCGTTTGGCTTACATCTTTCACGAAATACCCGGGAGACTCCCTCTCATATTTTTTTGTCCACGATCTTATGGGGTTAGTTTCCCTCTTTCCTTTCTCTCTCATGTTCATCTTGTTTCTCTCTACGTCTTCACCAGAAGACAAAAACTAACCTTTACAACGGTCAGACTAAAAAATTGAAAAGAAAATCAAGTGGCTATACTGTGAAAGATATGGGTCACACGACAAATCAGTCACAAATTAAGGGGCAATGGAAAATGAACCTAAAAGAAAATTGAGAACTTTACAATAAACTTGCCACCAAACCCAAGTGTAAATATAGATTGAATCAAGTATTTCTAAAGTGTATATATCATTCAAAAACTTCCCTTCATCTCTCACTAATACTGATAAAATGTGTATATGGAAATTTACTTTAAAAGTCTTGCAAGATCTAAGTTAGGTATTTACCCTAATAATCTACATCTCAAAACAATTGTTTTCTAATTTTGAAGATATGTGTTATTGTCTGCCCAATGGAAATTTAAAATTTCTCGTTTTATCTATATAAATTTGAAATTATGTATTTCTAATTAATTATGTTATTTAAAAAGTAATTTTTGAAACTTATTAAAATATCATATCTGATACTATCTCGAAAAATGGGTCATTTTCACAAACTCCCAAATTTTTTTTGTTATAATAAAATCATTAATTAAATGACACAAACAAAATCAATTCCTACTAATCGCATTACCTACCAAATCAAACAATAAAATAAGGTGGAATAAATACTAGGAATCATGTTGAAGGATAATAGCTCTTGGTAGTCACATTTATTTCACGTATGCCAAACACAACCTATGTGTTTTTGTCAAATATTGCAAATCCAAGGGGGCAAGCTCAATTACTCTTTATTAGGGGGTAAACTCAATTACCCATTAGTGATGACAGGGTAAACTCAAAAAACCCTACAAGATATTACAAGCATGAAGAAAAAAACAAAAACTAACAAGAAAGTCATAAGCAGTCCATAAACAATGAGGTTACTGGTTTCTTTTTTGTTAGTTGAGATCACTTACCCGAAACATGCTACAACATTATATATCAAATTTAATCACAGGTGAAGAGGACATAATTCGCTCTTCGTCTAGTTCTAGATGTAACTTTTCATTTCTCGATTAAGATCTTCTTCATGTTATTAGGGCAGCTCGAAACAATGGTTGCGACTCCAAATGAAGAAAAAAATGGACAATCATCCATACAACAAGACTCGAGCAATCTGCATTTTTTCACTAGATGGGATAAACCAGCATCTGTTATTTGCCAACGAAAAGATATCACTATATCTTTTAGTAATGGGCATCCTTCTCCTATCTCTGCCAACGCTGCATCCCCGATCTCTTAAGCAAATCGACATTAAGGTAGACAAGGTGAGGGCATCACTCCAGCATCACCAATAAGGTTGCAGTAACTGACATCCAAACGTTGAAGTGAATAGCGATAAGGGCATCATTCACAACACTATGACAACCAGAAATTCTTAAGTCGGTGAGATGTTGACAGTTAGCGCCAATGGCTACGATTCCCTTGTTTCCAATCTCTTCACATTGTCCAATATGAATCTTCTCCAATCCTTTACAACCCTGAGCAATGTGGTATAACGCACCATCTCCTATTTGAACACTCCTCCAACTCAAGAGCTTCTAACCTTTTGCAAGCTCTGCCAATCTCAAGAAACGCATCGTCGCCAACATCGTAGCAGTCTTTTGTATTTAGTTCAAAAAGATTTGGGCAAGATCTTCAAATAAACTCCAATCCAGCTGTTTCAATATTATGGCATTCAATAACTTCAAGATGTATAAGTCCAGGATAACCAGATGCACTGCTTGTAGACCCTGGTCGCTCAAGGAAGGACAGTTAGTTAGAGTAATAGATTTCAATTTTTTGCACCCAGACCCAATTGCAAGGAAACTCCAAGTGGAAATAAGAATAAATGTCACATTTTTGTACATTGGAATGTCATGGCAACCAATAGTGATGTTAAAGTGAAACAAAATACTGGAATAAGTGGTATGGGAAATGGGAAAGCTAGGGGTCTGCCCTATATTACAAATTAATAAAGTGGTTTTTTTATTTTTATGGAGAAAGTTTTTGGATTGAATTTCCTTCTTTCATTGTCAAAATATTACTGTTGTTCGTTTTTTCTTAAAATTAGATCGGAACTTAAACTAGATATCTAAATTGACTTAAATGAGATTTTAGATTGTTAAATTTTCCTCTGCAGTGACCTTATGACTCGTTTGAATGACTACATCTGGTTGATTTTTTAATCTATTGGATCAAGCATAAGATAAATCTGATGGGAGATTTTGGCATTGACCCACAAATTTATATCGATATTAGGACTACACACCCATTTTTTAAAACTTTTGATTTACAGGCTCACGTGGACGGAAAACGTTAACTTCTAGTTAAGTGTCAGTTGTGCGAATCACACATGTGAATCAGGACAGGAATTCCCTTATGTATGATTTTGACATTAACCCTCACTTTTATATCGATATTAAGACTACACCCCCGTCTTGTAAACTTTTGATTTATACCCCCACGTGGAGGGAAAATGTTGGTTTCGAGTTTAATTTCAGTTGTTCGAATCAACATGTGAATCATGACAAAAATATCCTTATTTACATTTTAATTTTTATCTCAATACCTTCTTCTTTATTCTATTAATCAACTTCATCAACCATAGACAACCATTCCTTTCATCAAACCCCGCCACCCCAACACAGCCACCAGGGCAATCTTTATCTTCACAAGCCACTGTCACAACCATCATCAACCTTAGGGGTTTTAGTCAGTGATCAAAATTGTATGCCTTCTTTGGATGATTAGAGCTAATTTAGTAAGAGTTCAGCTCATAAAAGAAATCAAATTTGAGAGTTGATTAAGAAGATGATGAAGATGATGGTGGTGGTGGTGATGGTGGGGACAATAGCCGAAGATCGCCATGATTTCAAGACAAACTCATTCTGGTCAATGTTTTTGAAAAGCGGTGACTCCATTTTGGGATGAATAAGTTGTTGATACATCGGTCCGTGTTTTCGAAATGAGATGACTCCATTTTAGGATATATAAATTGTTGATACCTCCTTTCAAAAAAATTCGCAAAATCACTATCCGGGTAGTGCTGATAATGATGGACTTGGGGATGATGAAGATTACAAGATTCATTATCAGGTAAATTAGTTTAAGCAGTTTGTGAAGATTAAGATTGTGGCGATGGTTGCGTAGGTCGGAGAAGATGAAGACGATGATGGTGGTGGTGGCAGGCGATGAAGGGAATAGTTGTATATGATTGATGAAGTTGATCAGTGGAAGAAAAAAGAAGAAGATATTGAGATGGAAATTAAAATGTAAATATAGACATTTTTGTCCTGATTCACATGTGTGATTCCCACGGCTGACGTTTACCTAAAAGTTAACGTTTTCCATCCACGTGGGGGGTATAAATCAAAAGTTTTAAAAAAAACAGGGGTGTAGTCCTAATATCGATATAAAAGTGAAGGTCAATGTCAAAATCTCCCAAATCTGAATTTAGAATTTATTGTTTGATATACCTTTAATATGCCTATTGGTATTTCCATATTAGCACGCTAAACTGAAAAAGCTATATAATAAAATAGAAAAAAAAAATGTTGCCTGGGACAAACATCTTTCCTAAAATATCGATATTGTTTAGGAGCCCTTACTTATTTGCAATATAATCCTTAAATCTGTAAGATCCACATAATTTTAATAATTTAAGGAAATAATTACCAAAGATCACCTTTTAGTGACCATTGGGTTAGAGCAAGTCCAATGACAGTCTGTTGTAGGAAAAAAATCACTTTTTCACCCAAATTTTCGGGTTATTTTCCTAATGGCTCCCAACTTTGTGACCAGCTTCCCGCCTGGCCCCCTACTTTAAGAGAAATACCCATATGGCCCCCTTCCGTTATAACACCGTCACTCTCTCTCCTCCATCATGTTTTCTCTCTCTGCCAACTCACGCCACATCATCTGTTACGCCACCTCATCATCTTCTCCGGCAAAGGTCGCCGGCCAACCAATTTTCCGGCCGGCGACCTTCAAATTTAAATTTTTTTTTTTTTATTTCATCTCTCCTCTCTCTCTCTAAAAAAATATATATATTTTTCATCTCCTTTCTCTTTCTCTAAACTCCGGCGAAGGGGGTTTCCCTTCGCCGGAGGTCGGTAGACCTTAAAGGTCTGCCCTAGCAGACCTTTTAGATCTGCTCGAGCAGATCTGGAAGGTCTGCTCGAACATACCTTTTAGATCTGCTCGAGCAGACCTTCATGGTCTGCTCGAACAGACCTTCCAGATCTTCCGGAACAGACCATTGGAAACAACATTCCGATGCTTAATTCTGTGAAAGAATGACTTAGGAAATGTTTTTCAATGAAAGATCTTGGAGATGCAGAATACATATTGAGCATCAAGATCTATAAAGATAGATCGAAGAAGATGATTGGACTCAGTCAAGAAACTTATATAGATAGATTCTTAAGAGATTCAAAATGGAAACCTCTAAGAGAGGATTCATGCCCATGGCGCATGGCATAGTGCTAAGCAAGACCCAAAGTCCTAGTGACCCACTTGAGCTAGCAAACATACAGAAGGTACCCTATGCTTCGGCGATAGGATCCATCATGTATGTCATGACCTGCACTCGCCCAGACGTCTCATATGCTTTGAGCATGTGTAGCCGTTACCAATCTAATCCAGGTGAAGATCACTGGGCCGCAGCCAAAAATATTCTGAAGTACTTGAGAAGGACAAAGGATCATTTGTTGGTGTATGGCGGGAAAGAAGAACTAATCGTGGAAGGCTATGTGGAGGCGAGCTTCCAAACAGATAGAGATGATTACCGATCACAATCGGGACATGTTTTTTGTCTGAATGGAGGAGCAGTATGCTGGAAAAGCACAAAACAGACTTCTATAGCGGATTCTACCACATAAGCAAAATACTTGGCTGCTTCAGAAGCAGCAAAGGAAGGAGTTTGGATGAAGAAGTTTATCTCCTGACTTGGTGTCGTTCCTAGCATCGAGAAGGGAATTACTCTGTATTGCAACAACAATGTAGCAATCCCCCAAGATAAGGAACCAAAAGCACACCATAAATCCAAACATATCCGAAGGAAATACCACTTGATAAGAGAGATCATTGAGCGGAAGGATGTGGTGATTTGCAAAGCCCATACGGATGACAACATAGCCGATCCGTTAACTAAACCACTACCCCGATCCAAACATGAGAGTCATACAAAGGGGATGGAGATAAAATCACATCACATATTGGCTTTAAGTTTGTAATCAAATTAATAAAAGGAGTTTTATGTAATTTGATTAGCTACATTCAATAAAAGAAATAAAATTTAATTATTTTGTCATTAAATATTGGTTTAGTATTTAATTGACAGTCCAAAAATAATGAAATATTTACCAAGTAGGTTTATCAGATGCGTTATTTGATAAATGAAACCCTACCAAGTGAACTTGGAAAAGATTCATTATTGAATCCCTAGTCCAGGTCATTGCATGGACAACAATGACTCAAGACGACTAGCATGTGAGATTGACTGATGGCGCTGTTTCATGGGCCATGGGAATATAGTATTCAAGTCAATTACATGGGTGTATGATTGAGGAATATACACTTGATTAACCCAAACATGAGAGTTCTTCAAGGAGTTGAAAAACGTCATGAACACTCATAGGCAAGATTGGAGAGATTCCTTAAACATGAGTACTCCACTCATCTTCTATAAGGAATGTCGAACTTTGGCACCGTCAAACGCCGCGCCGTAAAAGAAGGTTATAAAGGCGGATTGCTGGGGGAGACAGGATTGATATAAAGTAAAGTGGGAGTACAAGAGTGGATTATGTCATCCTAACTAGGTTAGGAAAAAGTATCTCCAGGCCACTTGAGGAGAAGCAACTGAAAATGTACGACCGTACTCTAATGGATTAAAAGGGATATGACGTATCAGATGAGATACGAAGTGATATGGGAATCGAGCATTGCACTTGTTTTAAAGACAAGTGGGAGACTGAAGGATATATCCGTTCGGTCTGAAGGAGATGTCCTTCAGAAGGAGTGTCCTTCGACCAAGACGACAATGCGATCAATTTGTCAGTTAGGATAAAGATGAAGATCATCCAGTCTGGTCCAATTAGGGGTCGTAGTGCTTTGCTAGAAGCCAACTACAATTGTCGAATCAATTCGGTGATTCGCAGCTAACATAGACCGGATCCTACAACGTGTTACACATAAGAGTGGTAACTTGATCGGAGAGAGTTGACTAGAAAAAGAGTGGCTAATAAGTGGATTGGATCTATTATTTGAGGTCAAATAGAGTTCGGAGGACTCCGGACAAGTGTACATAACCCCGGGCTAAACAGGGAGCCCGGGGTGCCCATAAAGGGGTCGGCCATGTGATGGCTGCCCTTAGGGAGGGGCCGGCCAACACATGGCCGGTTGGAACCCCTAAGTGGGCCGGCCATAAAGCCATAAAGGCTTTATGTGGCCGGCCACACATAAACCCCTTTTAGGGTTTCATATGGGACACTATTAGATATGTCTTGAAGGAGATACTTTAGGAATCCTAGTTTGGGTCAAATACCTTCTCTATGATCCCTATAAAAAGATCTCCTTAGACATAATTCTATACACAAGTCAAGAGACAAAACTCATAAGTTTGTGAGAGTTGTTTAAGAGAGGAAAAGCAAGAAAGAGAAAAGTGAGTTTTCTCTAGAACTAGTCAAGAAGTTTCAACCTTCCATTGAAGTCCTAGCAGATATTAATGAAGGGAGATCAAGTTAACCTTCTCGGTGTCTCAAGTAGAGGAGCGACAATTGGAGCTCTCGATCTTCAGACGCGAATTGGAATGGTTCGAGGGAAAAACGCGGAAAGGTATTTATCCCTATTCTAGTTCATTATTTAGTTCATGTATACAACGATCTTGGAAACTAGTGTTAACATATTAGATTTTGAGATTCCGCTTAGAACACTAGATAGTGTATTAGATACACCCATAACCCTACACTTCGAATCATCAAAAATTTTAGAGTCCCTCTTGAGAGGGAGAAGGATGGGGAGGACCATCGGAATAATGCTAACTAACAGTGTAAGTAGAGCCCTTGTCAGAATCATCATCCACCCTGATCACCGAGTCAACAACATTATCGTCGCACTCATCGTTGCTGAAAGGAAGACTCTCTTTCAACGGTGAAAGAAGAAATAGTTTCGCGTAGTCAATCATTGTTAAGCTGACGGAGAGGAAGAGATCTATCAGGCGCATAGAAACGACGAGCACACTCCCAAGCGACCCTGAAGCCTAGTTTACGTTGCTTCCTCATAAAGTGAGAGACTTCGTACCCGCGTTTAAAATTCGCAATCGTCTTCTAAGGATTAGAAATAGGCCTTTCGAAGTGCTGATGTAAAAAAATGGCTCTCCATTAATCAACAACAAATCGAGACTTGATGCATGACAACGTCTGTGATGAATGGATATTCCGTCAGGTTGATTGATCCTCCTTCTTCCTGCTCCCGCTCCTAGCTCCTAAGAAACTTGGGAGAAAACCTACAAAGGGTTCGGAAACCGCTCCGACGCCCAAGACAGTCAAATTGCGCTTTTCATTAAAAGATTGAATATTGATCGAACCTTTTGGGAATGTATTGACTTTACTCATCGTAGGTTAAGTTGGTTGCCTTGAAGAAGCTGATGTGTTGCCCTTATATAGAAAGTATTGGACCGACATATATCAAACGGTGTTGATTCACCTTTAGGGAAGTTTCCTAATGTTCGTAGTTATGGTTTCTCTTTTGGTTTATCTCGTATCTAGGATAAATAGAAGTTCCTATGTTCAAGGATACTTCGTAGATATCTGTATGGGCCAAAATACGTCACCAGGAGTGCCCTAAGAAGCTCACGATTGACGGGCTTACTCGGTGATCAAGCCCATGAACTAAGGGCTAATGGGCCCGACCGGGTTACCTTCGGGTACTCCTAAGCAACGCCAATGTAAAGAAGCACTTCCAGCCCTGGAGGAAGAGGTCGCCCTCGTTGAAATATTTAAGCACTTCCTGCCCTGAGAGAAGAGGCCTGCACTCGCCTTCTTAGCAGACCCAAGTACGAAAGCACATCCAGCCCTAGATGAAAAGGTCCGCCCTTAAATCCTCAACTAACCTCCTGCCGTATATCCGTTGGAGAGATGTTACAGTCATTCAAGATGACAATATCCCGGATATATCCGTTAGAAGGTTCCGAAATCCATATTAATGGTGACAGCTGATGTGGCGTAGAAATGCCACATTTAAGTCACTTAACTTTGATGAGTTAGCTCCTTTCGGGTTTTATTTCTAATTATTTATGTGTTTTTATTGCTAGGTAGTTTATTTTGAGTTTGATGTTAAATTCGGAATAAAGAGAGCGAATTATCACATTTTCATCTTATGCGGCAAAAGGGAACAAACGAGCACCAGGGGTATTTTGGCCATTTTGGTCAAAATCAGAAGTCAAACAACGAGTGGAGTCAATGACGGTCTGACGGTAAAAACGAAAGTCGATTCGGAGTTCGGACGGAGAAGTTGTGAATAAAAGAAGTTGAGGTTCGGTCTTGAAACGAGGATTCTATGAAGGCACTCCCTTGTTGTAGAAAGAAGCCAACCCCAAGAGCCCAAAGAGGAAAAGAATAATAGAGATCCTATGGGAACCCTTTTTGGTCCAAGTCAAGAGTCTTTAATGATGGACTAAGTCTAGGGTTTGGGTATACACAAGTTAGAGAAAGGGGTCAAGGGATCTTAAACACTATTCATCATTTTCAACCTTGGAAAAGAGGCACGAAGGATGAGAGAGAAAAAGAGGCTAGAGCTTTAGGGTTTTTGGTTTTCTTGAGTTTTAGGGTTTGGTTGAAGAGAGAAAGGGAGAAGAAGGAGGCCGGCCTAGTCGGCCAAGCTAGGCCGGCACACAAGGTCTCGGGAACAGCAACCATGAGCAGCTCGGGCTGGAGCAAGCTCCTTGGCCGGATCTCCATGCACGGGGAGCAGCTTACAGTAGCAGCAGCAGCTGCTAATGCCGGAATAGGGACGCGCACAAGAGCTTTCAGCAACCGGGACAGAACAGACGGACCAGCAGCTGTTGGGCACGCACGGGAGCTTCCAAGCTCGGAACGTGCACCCTTGGACGCGACCTGCAGCGCGGGAAACTCCCTTGGACGCGGCTGCAAGCTTCCTTTGGCCCGGATCTAGTGTTTGGCCGGACTTCAAGCTATTTTGGCCGAAATCTTCATGGTTTTGGTCGGATTTTTCATGGTGTTCCGGCCACTTTCTTGGCCGGAAACCTTAGGGCTTTTACTCCCCATGTCCTTGGCTAGCTTCTCATGTGGTTTGATTTGATTTCGGGTTAGAAATTGGTAGAGAGAGAAAGCTAGGGTTTAGCTTTAATGGAGGTTTGTGATAAATGGAGAAGATGATGGTGGTCGCTATGGGGAACCCAGAAATTTTCTAAGGGGAGATTGGCTACACCTTAAAGACTCATATTTTCCGACGATCTTAGCCTCGAACCACATCGAAAAAAGGGGGATTCTCTCATCATCTTCTTTCCATTTCTTATTTACTCACCATGTTTAGCTACCTTTAGTGTGTCGATTATATGAGATGAAATGTGATGAATTCGTGATTATATTTAATATGATTTGATGTTTTGATTATAAATTGATGTTCATTTATTTCGATTATCGTTTTGATCGTTTTTTCATGTGTCTTGTCAAGCACTTCGCATAGTTAATAGACGAAACGAAGTATTCGATATCGATCGTAGTCTAAGTCATAATTTCATGTGTCTTGTCATGCACTTCACATAGTTAGGCGACTAGACGACACTTTCGATGACTCGGGATTAACCGATTTAGACGTTTGTTTGACTAAGTATGATCTCCGGATATACGTAGTACTCAGAGACATCTACTTTAGGAGTCGAATATCGATTGTACTTCGACACATTAAATCGGACTACACATAGTCGTAGGTTTATCATTATGGATTCCCGGACTTCGAAACCTTTCTCACTTATTTGTTGCCCGAATCGAGTCTTACCGTCTCCCGACTCTTGTTCCTCCGACTCTTCTCTCGAATCTCTCTCGCCCGTTTTACTTATATTGTTTAGTTAGTTTTGCTTGCTTTCTTGTTTTGTTACTCTTTCAACCCCCCCCCCCCCATTTATCCTTGTTTCTCTTCTTTTAGTCTAAGTTAGCCTTTAATATCTAGACAGAGGGATAAGACCCTTCGATATCCACACTACCTTCATATCCTTGGATCGATCCCGACTTTGTCGGATTACTACTTGATACCTCCGCATGGGTGTGCAACCTTTTCGGGTGCATCAAGTTTTTGGCGCCGCTGCCGGGGATAGGTTTAGTAGTTTGGATATAGGTTGTTTCTTTTGTTCATTAGTTTAGGGTTATTTGCTTACTT
>BEHA01050433.1:282075-299385 GCA_002897215.1 Eschscholzia californica subsp. californica
TAGTTTCCATTCATAGCTTGTGTGTTATCATCATTGAACATAGTTGCATAGTATCGTCTCATTGGTACAAATGGCACATTATTTTAATGATTGGCCTTACGATGAGGATGGTGACTACATCAGTGATCCTCATGCCATTAATACTAGTCGACACCTAGAAGTCTCTAAGACAATAGACATGCATATAGGCACGACCCGACTAGTAATGAGAATATGCGATTTGAACCTGACCGACCTCGGATGACCATGGGTCAATACCGACAGATGTATAGAGACGGTCAGACTAGAGATGGATATGGTCTTAGGGATTATGAGTATGAGGGTAACCAATCCCGTAGGAGTCTTCGAGACTATCAACAAACATTTGGGTTGACCGCACCTTCATGTATGAATTTGTCATTTGATGATGCCCGTAGTTGTATTACCAGTGATCGACCATGTCGAAGTCTTCGTGACTATCGACAAGCATATATGAATGGCTCATTTAGTGATGAAAATACCCGACTCGATGATTCCACTCAAAGAGTCGAGCCTATGTATCTACATGAGGGTAGTGAAGAAAGGACCATGGAGACCATTAACCCGGTTTGTGATATTTGTGCGAGCTTAAGCCATTTGACCGAGTATTGTCCCATGCCCCGTGTTCCGCAAGAGTCTTCATCTAGTTATACTCATATGTCTTATTACGAGGAGACTTCTCAAGATAGTCTCCAAGCATTTTTAGACTACCAGACTAGATTTAATCGAGATGTAACTGAGATCACGGAATGGATGCTCAAAATTGTTGATAGAATTGAGTCGGAGCTTATCGTCGACGAGGAAGGGGTTTTCCCACCCCAAACTCAAGAGGAGACTAGGAATGATGGTGAGGGTAATACACCTAACCCTAGTCTTAATTTAAATGTCGAAGATGCTCCTGGTAGACCCTTTGAGCATGAATGGATCGATGACCCTTATTGCTCGCTACCTGGACCATTATCGTCTCACCATGATAGGATTACACTAGACTTCAATGTTCAAAATGATGGCTATATGAGCAAGTTTGGGAATGACACTATTCTGAACTTTCCGAGTTTTGACACTTATAAGGAGTCAGTCTTAGATGCCATGTTAGGAAGCCCTGATATTATAACTGACTGCGAGGCTCTAGATGCCTTTGAGGATATTGATGACGTAGTAGTTAGAGACATGTTGGATAATTTTTCAGACCATTTACCTAAGGAAATCATGGACCTTAAATTGGTCCCCGAGCCTACTGCATTAACCTTAGAGCCTCGTCTGACCTTCCATACAATCTCAGACTCGATTATTGATCCCTTTTGGGACATTTCAGACGTCTTCCCGAAGACATCTATAGACATAGTGGATGTTTTATCCACTAAGCTTGCAGATGATTTTATGCCTTCGACTGACCTCTTGACCCTACACTTGTATGTTGATCCTTTTGATGACTTCTTAGTCTTCACTCCTTGTATGTATGCCTACTTAGTGGATTGTGCACCCACTAAGTTTGGGGATGGCTTCTTTTCTTTTGTCGTCTCACGTGCACTTCTTTACGTTGATATTATTGTGAGACGATTAGCACCTGTATATATTTTTATTTGGGTTGATCCCCAAATCTTTCGTCTTTTGCTTTATGATCGTTGAACCGATTAAGATAGGTTTTGATGTTTGTGGGTATCATCTCTGGAAACCCTCCATGAGACAAAACTCGTGCTCTCGTTCATACGAGAGACTCAAAGGCTAGTTGCATAGCTTGATGCAATCGAGTGATCCCGCGTGAGTGGTCATTTTTATATGGTCATGCTTATGTTTCATTCTTATTCTATTTATTGATGTGTTAGGAGCGTTTCTCAATTTGTATACTTTTGGGACATGGTTCGTTCCAAGTTTGGGGATGGCGATGGACTTATCATCAACTTGGAACTCGAATACTTAAGTCTTGGTTGTATCACTTTTTATCTCCTTCGGCTATGGTAATATCCTTCCACTATTCTCTTTAACTTATTTACCTCTTATCTTTTCGTGAGTATATGCTTAGTACATTGAGGACAATGTTAGTTTTAAGTTTGGGGACGGGGATACGACCATTTAGTCGCATGACATCATGACCTTAGATTTCAAAAGACAAGAGGGTTCAACAAATTGACCAAATTTGAAATTTTTTGGATAGATTTGGTATGATTCTAGTGGTATTCTTAAGTATGTTGATGCATATGGCTCTTTCTCGGTAAATCTTATGCATGCTCTTAGTCTTTTCATGAATGTTGAGTCCTTTAGTGTTCGTGTGCTATCATGTGAGTATCATCTTAAGGAAGAAGGAACACTTCTAAGTGACCTAAAATAGTCATTAGTGGAGACTTAAACCCATGTGAGATTCTGAGCCTTTTTATTGCATTTGAGTGTACTCTTCCGCGCTAACTCCGAGTAGAATGAAGAGCTACTCAACTTCGCAACTTTCAATAGAGCTTAGACGATCTCATGAGCTCAACTTCCTTATCCACTAGGAGTGACATTAGGATAGCGAATAAACCTTACTCTTATAGTCCATGAAACCCGACAATGGTGTCAACCTTAGGGAAACGGATACTCCACCATCCATTCATCATACTACTCCCGAGAATGAAGGCATGAAGAGTAAAGAAGAAAGAATGTGAAAGAAAAATGTGAAAGTAAAGGTGATTTGTTGAGAATACTAGTTGTATTTTTGTTTTGGTGTTTGGTATGTGTGTAAAAAAGAAAAGAAAGGGAAAGAAAGTGAAAAGGTGAAAAAAGGAAAAAAAAGAAAAAAAAAAGAAAAGAGAAAAGAAGGAAAAAAAAAAAGAAAAAAGAAAGAAAGTTTGGTTATATGTGTTATTTTGTGTTTGTGTAAGTTTTATGAAAATAAAGTATTCAATGCAAGAAGTTAAGTTTAAAGGTTG
Organism: Eschscholzia californica subsp. californica; assembly: GCA_002897215.1. Classification (NCBI taxonomy): domain Eukaryota; kingdom Viridiplantae; phylum Streptophyta; class Magnoliopsida; order Ranunculales; family Papaveraceae; genus Eschscholzia; species Eschscholzia californica. The sequence goes on from BEHA01050433.1 coordinate 284,997, forward strand.
TTTGAGTGTTATTTTATCGGTGGAGGCGTCGACATTCTCGGGATTTCATCATCTTCCATTCCATCACTTGTATCCTTGACTTTTAAGAGACATTATTAGAGGGTAGAGTGGGTGAGAAGGGTGAGTGAGCTTCCCCATTCCGTTAGTGGTTATATCCATTCTTAAGAGATCATTTCGTTTTAGAACTTGTTATCCTCATTTAATTTTGTATGTGTTGAGTTTCCGTTATTCCATGCTCACACATGAGAGTGAACCATTACAATTCGATTTGAGTGATTTCATGTTTAAGAGCGTAAGACCGTGAGGCTAAAGTCGAGGCGAAATGTGATATGATAGGAAACAAGGTTTTGTAACTTTAGCCTTGGATGATACTCATGATGATGAAACATTTGCACTTGAGTATGAAACTATTAGTGTGGAGACTCTTAGCATGCTTTTGTGTTTATTGGTTTGGTTCATATGTTTGACATACTTAAGTCTCTCACTTGTTGATCATCACCTTATTTGCATCGACAGTTGAACCCTTATGTCTCTTGGAAATTTAGAACTTTGTGGGTGTATTCACTGGAAACCCTCACGAGACAAAACTCGTCCTTTAGGGGTAACCTATGGGTTTAAAGGCTTATTGCATACGCTAAATGCAATCGGGAGTCCTCCGAAAGTGAGCTAGGTTTACTTTATTGTTTTGTGTGTTTGCTCGAGGACTAGCAAATTCTAAGTTTGGGGATGTTTGATGTGGCGTGGAAATGCCACATTTAAGTCACTTAACTTTGATGAGTTAGCTCCTTTCGGGTTTTATTTCTAATTATTTATGTGTTTTTATTGCTAGGTAGTTTATTTTGAGTTTGATGTTAAATTCAGAATAAAGAGAGCGAATTATCACATTTTCATCTTATGCGGCAAAAGGGAACAAACGAGCACCAGGGGTATTTTGGTCATTTTGGTCAAAATCAGAAGTCAAACAACGAGTGGAGTCAATGACGAGTTCGACGGTAAAAACGGAAGTCGATTCGGAGTTCGAACGGAGAAGTTGTGAATAAAAGAAGTTGAGGTTCGGTCTTGAAACAAGGATTCTATGAAGGCACTCCCTTGTTTTAGAAAGAAGCCCAACCCCAAGAGCCCAAAGAGTAAGAGAATAATAGAGATCCTATGGGCAACCTTTTTGATCCAAGCCAAGAGTCTTTGATGATGGCCTAAGTCTAGGGAAACTCCCTTGGACGCGACCTGCAGCGCGGGAAACTCCCTTGGACGCGGCTGCAAGCTTCCTTTGGCCCGGATCTAGTGTTTGGCCGGATTTCAAGCTATTTTGGCCGGAATGTTCATGGTTTTGGTCGGATTTTTTATGGTGTTCCTGCCACTTTCTTGGTCGGAAACCTTAGGGCTTTTATTTCCCATGTCCTTGGCTAGCTTCTCATGTGGTTTGATTTGATTTTGGGTTAGAAATTGGTAGAGAGAGAAAGCTAGGGTTTAGCTTTAATGGAGGTTTGTGATAAATGGAGAAGATGATGGTGGTCGCTATGGGGAACCCTGAAATTTGCTAAGGGGAGATTGGCTGCACCTTAAAGACTCATATTTTCCGACGATCTTAGCCTCGAACCACATCGAAAAAGGGGGATTCTCTCATCATCTTCTTTCCATTTCTTATTTACTCACCATGTTTAGCTAACTTTAGTGTGTCGATTATATGAGATGAAATGTGATGAATTCGTGATTATATTTAATATGATTTGATGTTTTAATTATAAATTGATGTTCATTTATTTCGATTATCGTTTTGATCGTTTTTTCATGTGTCTTGTCAAGCACTTCGCATAGTTAATAGACGAAATGAAGTATTCGATATCGATCGTAGTCTAAGTCATAATTTCATGTGTCTTGTCATGCACTTCACGTGGGTGATACCTCCACTTGGGTGTGCAACCTTTTCGGGTGCATCAACAGCCCATGCGTTACCACCATTAAAGATGACAACTCATCACCGAGTAGCAGTCGATCCAAGACTCTATAAAAGGACCAAGAAGAAAATGATACCGATCATCTGATTCTAGGCAAACACATCAAGTACATGCTCAATACTATCATCGAATTCCTGACTAAAACACTCGATCATCCGGTTATCACCCAACTGATCGATATTCCACTGATATCACTTTCAAACACTCTAAGATCATCTGGTGATCACGGAATACACCCCACTAAAGCATCACCCAATTTCCATCTAAAGCACTCGATCATCTTATTCTGGGCAAGCACATCGAGTACTTGCTTAAACATTATCATCGGATCCCGAGCGAAGAACCCCACTACTTTCTCTCTCATACAGACTATCATCAATCCACTTTCTATCTCATAGAGTCCTGCTCTTTGATAGAGTCCCGCTTCATCATATAGACCTACCTCATTTCTCTCACCTAAATACTATTACGGTCTTGTATCCATATACAGGACCTCATAAAATACCGTGCACAGAGGATATGAGGCTCTACACCATTTATCAAGGTCAGACCCTTAAAGAGTTACATGTCACCCACGTGATTGTCTACATTTAAGGTCAAGACCTTAAAGATCCTCACTTATTTACGGTGCATACCCCTGAATAAGCAAACCTCCCCAGGGTTGTCTCATACACGAGGCAGACCTCTTAATCTCTCTCCAAACAAATCAGTCTGTCCGTAGAGAGCGTGCTTCGGCCACTCTACGAGCCGTGCCTAAGCTCCGACCACTACCCAACCAACGGTAACATTCCAAGGTTAATATCCACGAATATATTATTTATCTTGCAAGCTTACTAACTTGACCGTCGGAGCCCCCTTAGGCCGACACCATCCCGGTGTCCCCTAAGTGTTCTTGTCTCTTTTGTCACAGGTTGAGCCCAAAGACATCGTCGGTGCCCGCAAAAATATTAGCAGGTGCAGGTTCGACATCCGGTCAACGACCCGGTCCAGCTGACTTCTTGACCCGCGATTTCCTACCCTCACAATATCCTGCCGAGCTGATAAATCTTCCAGGAGATGTTTCCTCTTTTGAGACTCTTGAAGTCCAAGCTTGCTTAAACACTTACGATCTTTAACCGACTGAGATCTTTAGGATGATATCGGATTAAGTCGGTAAGCGTGCAGCGCGCTTCTGCCTTCCCAATTTAGGGCGTAAGGCATCGACCTTGCTTACGTGGACCTCCCTTGCTTACGAGACATCAAAGAAACCATAAACGATTATACAGAGATAAGTTGGGTTCTATTTTGCAAAGGGAAGTAGTTAGTTATGTCATGCATAATTAGAATAGGTCTAATCTTTAATCGTTTGTGCAGGGGAAGACATTCAGAGTTAAAGCGTAGTAAGTGATGAGACATGAAAATGTCCCATCTGAATCTCTTAACTCGGGTTAGTTAGTCCAGTTCGAGCGGTTACTCTGATGATTTGTTTGATTTTCTTTCTGAAGTGTTTTTTACGGTGTTCGGTGTGAACACACATGAGTGGCAGTTTGGTCATTTGCTGATTTTGGAAATGTTGCTGCTTGGATGAAAGCAGAGTCAAAGACGGATCTGTGGGTGAAAACAGAAGTCAAATCGGAGTCCGAACGAGCAATTTAGGCGAAGTCAAAGTTCGTGTCAAAATCAGCAGGCAAAAGGTCAACACCAATCTTTCAGTGACATGTGTCGTGCAATCCAACAGCTTGGGTGATATTTCGGTATGCTGGTGGGATGCGAGGGGTACACTCAGGATCCAACCCACAGGCTATGTGACGCAAGCAGGACACTACAACACTCCCATGCACACGATAGTCAGATCGAACGACCAAGATGATTCCCGAGCACATGACTCCATCTGAGAGTGCATTGCACCTTTGTTCAGTTGACCACGATGCACTGAATCGTAATCTTTACCCTAACAACTAGCAGCAGCTCCGTCAATCGCTTATTGATAGCATTCGACTGGCACCCAAAATCTTGGTAAATCAATTCTTTCTCTCTCTCCTTTCTATATTCTAAAAACAGTAAGGATTAAGAGAGGAACGGCTGGAAGGAAAGAATTCGATTTTTTCCCTAGAAGATTGATGAGATATTGAAATAATTAGAAAGTGATTAAGATGTAATTAGGGATTTTATAAAAAGAAGGTAAGAAAAAATGATGGAGGATTTGGGTTAATAAAGAAGGAAAGCAGATTGGTGGAGGATTCTTCTTCGACTGCTATAAAGGAGATTGAAGAAAACAGAAAAGGTGGAGCTCTCGGCTGGGAATAAAAAAAAGAGATTACACCATTATCATCACAGAGAGGCTCGGTTTTTTAAAGAAAAAAGGGGAGAGTTCCATTGCTATAGTCGATCATTATTTCTCTTTTGATATCTCGGAGTTTTGAAAAGAAACAGAAACAGTGAGTGATTAAACACCATTATCATCATTATCACTCGTTTTTTTATTCTTTTTCTTTTTCTTTTTCTATCTTTTTTTTGTATTCTCCTTCTTTGTGAGAGAGAAAGAGAGATTGTAGAGAGAGAGAAAGAGAGAAATTACAGAGAAAGAGAAGAAGAAATTCGGATTGATTTTGTTATTTATCTTGTTCTTATTTTACTGGATCTGTTAGTGAGAAAGAGAAACAGAGAGAGTGCGAAGAGAGAGAGAAAACAGTAGAGTGAGAAACAGAAAATTAGAAAGAGAACACAGTGGGGAAGACGAGAAAATCCGTGGGAAAATATTTTCTCACAGAGAAATTGTTTCCGGGAAGACGAGAAAATCGTGTTCCCTTAGAGCGCGTTTTGCTGCCAAACGGGAAAATCAGAAGGAAACCATTTCCAGCGAGAGAAAAAAGTTATGTTTTTTTCCTTCTTTATCTCTTACTTTATTTTCATTGATTCAATCTTGTGTTTCCATGAGTAACTAATTTTTCCATCTAGGGTTTAGATGAAGTTCATAACAAGAGTTTTATCGATTCGATTTATATGCGAGTCAATTGAATTTCAGATTAAATCTTCATATATTTTAAAGTCTTTATTGTTTTTAACGATAGCACCTTCCGGATTTTAGAGCATTCATGCGGAATCCGAGTAAAACAAAGAACTTAGTTGACTAAGGCAAATACATCATCTTTACGATTGTCACGTGGATGGATTCGAAAACCTAGGTTCCCCTTTTCTGGATATCAACTTAATTGTTATTTAAAGTTTATTTTCTATTTTTATTTGAATCATATTACCATCAATTCACTTTTGGAATCATAATAGTTTTAAGGTTGGAATTTGAGTTTGACTAAGTCTCTAAGGATCGACCCCGGTCTTACCGGGAAATTACAACTTGACACCCGTGCACTTGCGGGTGTAGACCTATTTTGGAAACTTTTTAGGCCCATCAGTAAGTTAGGGAAACTGCATTAGTAAGCCTAAGATTAAACTAACACTAACAAGTTTGTTCGATTAGTGCTCTTATGTACTTACAGGAAAAAGAAGGAAGGGCCATTAATTAACTTAAAACATATTCTGTACAACGACAATTACATATTAGAAGAAGAAGAAAAAGAGGGAGACCGAGGAGAAAAAGAAACCACGTCAGGAGGAACTAACTCTACAAAAGTACCCACGACCACAGCTACAAGCCGGCCATTCCCCTGACGAACCAGGTACCCCATCACCTCAAAAATTACTGGCCGACTGTCGCTTAGAACCTTTCTCTGGGTGAAGTGCGAGGACAAAAAGGATCAGCTAAAAGGACCATCTCTAGATTCTCGAATACAGTTAAACCCATCCGGCGAAGAACGCTGGTGAAACCTTTACCTTCGACGTTGATACTGAAACGACAAATGAAGAGATCATCGATAATGAGAGTCAAATAGAAACCTACCCTAAGGTTATCTCTGGGGAGAATCCTCTAAGACGACAAAGTAGCCATGAGGAAAAGAATGAAGTCGCCCTTTCATTCGGGTTATATTTATAAGGGTAAGGCAGTTGGAACGAATAGGCGCGGTCACCAAAGGGCTTCAATGAAGCAATAAAAGAGATAAATAAACTGACGGGTTCACGCGCGGGAAAACAAAGAGACATCAAACAGTCAAAGCAAGGTCAAAAAGCAATAAAAAAAATTTTATTCACTCTCAAAATTACATCTATTACAGAAGAAATTGTAGTTAAGAGATATCTAGAAGAGTGTGACCATTTGGGTCTATTACGGAAGAAAGTGCAAAAGGGAAGAGAACATATCAGCATCCCAAAAAGGATACTAAACTATACAAAATATGGAAGAACGTGAACAGCTAGAAGAATTACTCAGCAAGCGCAACCACTAACACGTCCGTCTTTGAAAAGACATTCCACAAGTCGAACCCCTTGAGGAAATCGAATGGGATCTCCGCTACCCGAGACACCTTTTGACCGACAACCGAGCTCCCCAATCGGCTTCCAGATCACCCCTATCTTGTGAGCTGGACCCAAATTGACATCCCGGGTTGCCATCCCCATTGGAGAGAACTGCACCTTTCGCCACCATCATTGTAGAGAAAATGTTACTTGAAGGAGCGTCGAGTATAAACTCAAACAGGGGCCTCATCTTAAAAACGCCAAGGTAGAGGAGCCAACAGAAAATAACAAAGAGAAAGTTATTGAAGAAATTTGTTGAAGAAAACTCAAAGCCAAATGAGGCTATTTATAGTGGAAGAAGAAGATCAAGAGACCCTTTCAACAAGAGAAAGGCATTTAAGAAAGAAGGAATAAAAGCACCTCGGTAACGCACCAAGTCATAATGGCAAGGCGTCAAATCGAGTCTAAGGACTGATCAAGTCAGAGAAGATAATTAGTGATACTCGATAAGACTCATTCGCCCCTCCAGTTAGAAGATGCCACTTACCCCACGCATGGCAACAGAGGTACCGTGGGCAGATCAATGCCGAAAGCGCGTGATCAGTGGATCTAATTTATGACGTCGCAGAATCAAGCATGAAAACGGAAGTTTATCTCCCAAGGCACGAAATCAAAACGTCTCACGCGTAATCCGATACGAGGTTACACCTTTCAGAATCCTCCACCTGGCTTGCTCGGGCTAAAACGGCCCCAGGAATAAAAACTGCACCAGCACAGTTACAAGAAACAAGGCTTTTGAAATAGCTCGACCAAAATCAGCCCCCGAATGCGGAGCTTAGGAAATCAAATGTCCAAAGAACGACTGAGCTTCACGAAACAGCTCTGGTTCAAGTACACGCGTTGTCTTCAGGGTTATTCAATACTTAAAATTTAAGGGTTACTTTTACTCCTTAGTCTCTCTACTTTCAACTAATGAGTGACGGGACTCGGGATGATGCATAAAATGTCTAAACGTTGACTGACGTCAATAAGTGAAGAATAAACCTGAAGTCCAACGAGTCAACCCGACTTAAGGCAGTAGTATTGATGGACCTTCAATGCTGCACCACCTACACCCAGAACTAAGAGGTCGTCCATGATCAGCTAAGGTGTTTCAGCCATATTTCGCCCACGACAAAGTCCGAGCAACCCTGGGATTCTCTAAAGAAGTAAGGGAGGTCCACGTAAGCAAGGCTGATGCGTTACGCCCTAAATTGGGAAGGCAGAAGCGCGCCTCACACTTAGCGACTCAAGTCCGATATCTTTCGAAATATCTTAGTCGGTTAAAGATCTTAAGTGTCAAAACAAGCTTGGACTTTAAGAGTCTCAAAGGAGGAAACATCTCCGAGAAGATTTATCACCTCGGCCTAATATCTACGAAGTATTCTTGAATATAGGAACTTCTATTTATCCTAGATTCGAAATAAACCAAAAGGGAAACCCTAACTACGAACAGTAGAAAAGTTCCCTACACGGTAGATCACAACCGCCTCATCTACACCGTCTATCATAATCGGTCTAGTTCAGCCTATTAAAGGGCCCCCCATCGTCTTCCACAAGACACAGCCACTTACACTAAGTTACCACAAGTCGCCCCTAAAAGTTTCATTTGATATTTTACTTCAAAGAGCAATCTGACTGTCTTGAGCGTCGGAGCGATTTCCAAACCCTTTGCAGGTTTTCTCTCCAGGTTCCTAATGAGCAAGGAGCCGGAGCAGGAGGAAGGAATCTCAATCACCTTGATGGAATATCTTTTCATAACGGACGTTGTCATGCATCAAGTCCCTATTTCTTGACTGATTAACGGAAATCCATTTTCCGACATCAGCAGTACCGAGGTGCTTTATTCCTTTGCTTTAATGCCTTCTCCTCTGTCGAGGGTATCCTTTGATCTTCTTCTTCCACTATAAATACCCTCCTATATCTTTGAGTTTTCTTGAAAAATTGCTTTCTCCAGTGGCTTTTCCTTCAATATTTTTGTTAGCTCCTGAGCTTTAATAGTTTCGAGATGAGGCCCTTGTTTGACTCTATGCCTGATGCTTCTTGATGAGACATGAAAATGTGCCATCTGAGACTCTTCACTGGCTAGTTAGTCCATTTCGAGCAGTTACTCTAATGAATTTTTTGTTTCTCTTTCTCAGGTGTCGTTTACAGAGTTCAATGTGAAAAATGGTTAAAAACGGGAGAAAGACAAATTTTGGGGCATTTTTGGTAATTTGGAGATTATGGTGTTCTGGAAATTGGCTAATGTTTATACTCTGATGGAAAGTAGAGTCCTTGACTAACCCAAGGGCGAAAACGGAGGTCAAATCAGAGTTCGGATGGGAAGGATAGAGCAGGTCAAAGTTTGGGTCAAAATTAGTTGACCAAAGTGAAGCAAAGGGACATGTGGCGTGCAGGTGGGAAGAAGATCCGATGGCCTGGATATGTCGTGGGATACGTTCGGGCATACCTGGTGTATTCTGGGCTCCACTCGATCGCGCTATACAAATCAACGTCCCACTGTCATTCATCAACACGTGGCTTGTTCTGAACGTGCGCTGCATCCGTTTCCAGCTATCCACGATTTACCGTAGCAGCTCCCCTTAGCAACCGACGACCAATCTAGCAACTCTCTCGTGGATTGAACCTACAATCTTGGAATCTCCCTTTTTATTGTTATCTCTTTATTATTAGGGTTATATCCCGATTGGCCGCCAAAAGTATGACCAGATTCCCGCGTGGCCCCCTAAAGTAGGAGAAATACCCAGATGACCCCCTTTTGAAATTAAATTTTTTACAACGTGCACTCACTTGTGCTTAATACAAGAATGAAACAAAACAACTTTCTTTGGCCATACTACTTTCCGCATTCACATCACATGCATTCATATAATATCCAAAACTATCAAATACATATGCATGAGTATTCCGGAGATATATTTGTCGACATCCCTATGTCACATACGGACTTTAAGTCTATATTCGAAGAATTTGACTAATGGTGCGTTTCTTTTTTATCTTTAATGATTTCCAAAATCAATTATAAGAAAAACTCTGTTTAGGCCTTCGGATGGCCCGGTCAATTTCAGAAAAATTTGGTTTGACTTTTAATGATTTCCAAAATAATTTTAAGAAAACCTCGTTTTGGGACTTCAGGTGGCCCAGAACAATTTCGGCAAAATTTGGGTGGAACCGGGAGAGAAATCGGATTTTAGACAGAAAAACTTCCACTTTGATCAAGGCCCGAAAAATCTTAGCCCGTAGCCTGAGACCTATCTCGGAATGGGCCATGACAACCCTTGGCGAAGGGTTGAGACCATCTCGGCAGAAGCCCATGGGTTTGTCTTAGCCAAAGCCAAGGACAGGCCAAGGACATGCATTGGAATGGGCCAAGCATGGCTAGGTCATGGGCCAGCATGCTCTGGCCCGAGCCAAATGCTCCTTGGAATGGGCCAAACTCTCTCCGGCCCATAAGGGTTGGGTTGCGTCTTGGAAGTGTCCTGAGCGCGTCTTGGATGCGTCCTGGTCGTGTCCCAGGCAGGAGTTGTTGCCTCCAAGTTATTAGAAGAAAGGAAAGAGAGGGGGAGATAGAAGAAGCATAAGAGAGAAAGAGAAGAAAAAAATATTTGATGGTCGCCGAAAATTTTTGTCAAGCGGCGACCATCGTCGGAGAAGATGATGAGATGGCGAGAGAGTGATGACGTGGAACAGAGAGGTGGTGAGATGGAGGTGAGAAAAGTTTCTTTATGGTTTTTTAAAACAAGTTTCATTTAACCCCCTAGCTTGTTCTAAATAAGTTGAAATTTTTTGGGAATCAACTCATACTTAAAAGGGGGCTAATATTGAATCTACAAAATAACTTTATAACAAGGGCAATTATGGAAATGAAAAAATTAACCACTAAAGTTAACTGACGGTGCTAACAAAAGGGGAAAGATGGTCACAAAGTAGGGGGCCAAACATAAAATAACTAAATTAGATAAGAAAGTTTTTCTTAATATCTAATTTATTTTTGGATAAAATAAACTTTACTTGGTACACAAGCCATTCATTAATTCAATAAAATAAAATTAGATAAGAAAGTTTTTCTTAATATCTAATTTATTTTTAGATAAAATTAACTTTATTTGATACACATGTCATTCATTAATTTATTAAGAAAAACTCGCGTACTCCCTCTAAATTTTCAAGGTAATCGGAATCGTACGAAATTTGGACCATTCTTGTAAAATGCGTGCCCCATTAACTTACATAGGTTTGCCATAAAATTACATGTTTTAAGGACAAATTTTATTTATCCCGACTGTCCTAGCCCGCCAAACAATTTTTTTATCTGACGTAAGCAAGTCGACTTCTCTTCTTCCTCCTTTTTACTGCCAAAACCTAATACCATCCATGAAACCTCCTCAAGGTTGTCATTAAAACCATTAAACTGCCCATGCAAAGATAGACACAGATAGGATCAAGACAAACACTTACTTTTCCAGATCCATTAATACTCATAAAGTTTAGTCAGTGAAATAGAGAGAGAAAGAGAAGAATCAAAACTTTCATTCCCCTCGAGAAAAGAAGAAAGCCTGGAGATAGATCTCGGGAAGGAACGAGTGGAAGATTATTCATTTTCATCAAGAAAGTAACCCTAATTCTCTCCTCTTAATTACATCTGGTGTATTTTAATTCGATTTTGCAACATGTGGCATAACTAACTCATAAACCGAGACAGACTACTCTGCAAACCCCACGCATGCGCCGGATTAACAGGATAATCTGACGTTAGGCCTTCCTCTATTACGTCCGTCTTAGGGTTTCTCCAAGTGGAGTAATTATACTTTAATCTTCGAGAAGTCGCGTTTAGATTCTGAGAGGTAGTACACGTGGAACTGCTCCTCTGCATGGCCTTTATGGTGAAGAGATCAAGGAAGGAGGGGTTACTGGTTATCCATAACCCCTTCACCTTCCTTATATTTAAGAGAAGCAACTCTAGGGTTTTTAGTTCACACGGTCATCTTCTCCTTCTCCTAATCCTTCTAATGTCGATTAACTCTCCAGACAGCATCGAAGAACTCTCTCAACTTATGTCGATTCAACTTAGCATGTCTGACTATGGCAAGTTAACCATTAACTACCCTAAACCTTCTGAGAACAAAGAACTCCCCATCATCTCTTCTGGTTTCTTAGCCCGTCTCTGTTGTCAGTATGATTATGGGATAGGTTTCATTCGCAAACATCTTTCTGCCCAGTCAAGGTTCTTTAGAGAAAGTAAGATCATTCCCTCTTCCACAGGTCCAAATCATTTTATGATCAAACCCAGGAACCTTATAGCCATGAACGAGATAAACCAAGGTCGTCCTTGGATCATTAGAGGGTACCTAATAGTCATGCAAGAAGTGGACTTTCCATTTCATGGAGAGGTTCCTGCTCTCATGCAGGAACCAATGTGGTGCAGCTTCTCTGGACTGCCATCTTCGATTCAGAATAGGCATGATTTGGAAATCATCTTCTCTTGCATGGGTTTCATTCTCCAAATCCAACCGAAAAATTTCAGTAAGGTCACTAACTCTAATATCCGTATCCAATTTCTTTATGATGTTCGTACCCCTCTTCTTGCAACTCTCAATTCGATATTCACAGATGGTGGAAAGCCAGTTAACTTTAGTTATTTCAAGTTTCCTAAAGCAATATGCCACAAATGTAGAATAGTGGAACACCCAGTTATTCCTTGCATTCAGACTCGTGATCATTTGGACAGTGTACCTATGGATGTCAACTTTGTTGTCCATGGTCCTGCAGATAACTGGGCTCTCACAATAATCCCTCCCCCTAAAGCTCAATCCAAACCTATTCCTCCCCACGAATTGTTTAATCAGAGAGGTAAACGTAAGGATTTGGATAAGCTAGTTGAAGTAAAAATAGAAGAAGATGTTAGGAGACAGCTTATGAGCAAGTGGTTGAAGGACTATAGAGAGGGTTTCACTTCTCCTTTCTCAGGAAGTCCTCATAGTTGGAATTCAGGCAACTCTTCAGGATCGTCTTCGTTCACAGGTTATGGCCCCTCTAGTTGGTATACTCCACCCCCAGAATCATTAGATAGTGCAGAGGAAAGGCGAAGGCACAAATTCGCAGATTCTCTCCTCGAATCCCAGGGCTTTTCGATGGAAAAAGACAGTGGTGGTGACAAAGAGTAGTCTGTTCTTGGTCCATGTTCATCATAGTTCAGTTGTTTAATTTATCATTTTAAGTATGTTTATGTTTTAACTTTTTTGGGTTGATTACTACTGTTAAGTAGTATTATTTTGTTTTGTGATAACTAATATTAATTTTGCTTTAGTTACTTCAACTCCTAATAGTCGGATAGAAGTTTTCATTATCAGCATCCTGTGTTAGTTTATGTGTAATCTGAATCTATTAAGTACTATTTAGTGTTTTAATGTTATTTACTTCCTATGATAAGCCCAGAGGTTAAGTATCATAGCTCTATCTTTTTTGTTGTACTATTATAGCTCTATCTAGTTATTAGAATCAGTAATATAGCTTTTGCTTCCTTCCATCTCCTTATATGCAACTAATCATAACCATATTACCCGTTATTCTTGGGCCTGCTAAGTAGGAGGGCCTTTAGACTAATTCCCAATTTTTAGTAAATTGAAACTCGTCTTATTCCCTCTCTTTTATTAGTCTGATAAGGTGTATATAGACAGCTTAGTAAGCTTCCTGTTAGGGCCGGGTACTAGTAGCATCCTATTAGTATAGTAGAAGCCCCTAAAGTCGAGATAGGAGTTAGAGACCTTCAGTTTATTAAGGGGCCTAAGAAGTATACCATCTCTAGCCTTACCCTATTAACACCCTCAACAACAGAATCAATAGAGGTTTTATCTAAAAGCAGCCACTCAGGAGTGCCTTTAGATAGTCCCTTTCGGTCTGTTGGTTTTTAGGGATAGTTTAGGCTAGGAGTTAGTTTCCCTTTCTTAATGTCTTCAAACTCCTATTACGACACTACTATTCTTAGTTGGAATGTAAGAGGAATTTCTTCTTTCACTACTAGGAAATACTTGATGAATCTCATACACAAACACAATCCTGATATTATTTTCTTATCTGAAACGAAAACTAAATCTTTAAATATTAATAAATACATAAAGCTAAATAAACACTATAAAAATCACTTCGTTGAACCTAATAATAAAGCTGGAGGTCTGGTTATGTACTGGAAACATAACCTAAATTTGAATATAGAATTCTCTGACAATAACATTATTCACACAGTCATTTCGAATAATAATAACAACTCTCACTTCTTGATTACGGGTTTTTATGGTTGTCCTCACCATAAGAATAAATGTAAACCTTGGAAAACGTTAGAGAATCTGAATATAGACAAGAACACGCCTTGGATTTTGATAGGAGACCTCAATACGATCCTCAATAATCAAGATAAGCAGGGAGGTTCTTTAGCCTCTAGCTCCCACATCCCTCGAATCTTAGAGCATATTAACAATATCAATCTTCTAGATGTAGGTTTAAAAGGTTACCCGTATACGTGGAACAATAAACAATTTGGGGAAAACTTCATCCAAGAACGTCTAGATAGAGCCTTGGCTAACCTCCCTTGGTTCTCTAAGAACAGGAGCTTCAGTGTTAAACATTTAGAAGCAGTAGGATCGGATCATCTCCCCATTCTTTTAACAGAAGATGAAGATTACCACAATAAGCCGAAACCTTTCAAATTTATTCGCACCTGGATGTCTCATCCAGATTGCCACAATTTCATTTCTAAAAAATGGACGAATAATAAGAATATACAAGTCAACCTCAAAAACCTGAGTAGACATCTCACAAAATGGAATAAGGAAGTTTTTGGAAATATTGAGAATAATATTAAAACCATTATTACTAAGTTAAACAATGCAACTAATAGAAGTGAGTATAACAAATTAAGCCAAAAGCTAGAAGAGACGTACAGACTTCAAGAATCGTTATGGAAAGAGAAATCGAGAAATAATTTTTTAGAGTTAGGTGATAAAAATACTAAATTCTTCCACTCTCAAGCGATTCAAAATAATAGGAGTAATAAAATTAGAGCGATC
>BEHA01050433.1:301409-312990 GCA_002897215.1 Eschscholzia californica subsp. californica
GATGGTTAATATTTAAGAAATTCACTCGTGACTATTAGTTGACTTTAACTGTCAGTTAATATCTATGACCTTATTCTTAATTAATCAAAATGTCAGATCTCTTTCACAAAATGAAGAAATTATCCACACCTCTTGCAGAAAATGAAAATCTTGTTTTATCCGCACATCTTATTAACCTCTTCTAGGTATAAGAAAATTAGAATGATATGAAAAAAATTAGATTTTAACAAAAAAGAGGAATCAAAGAGTTTCCCATTAAATAAGATCCACAAATCGTAAGGGATTGGAGAATTATTTTTATAAACTATGACCTTAGTCACGTGAGATGAAACTGGTATGTTTGTAAAACTATAGACATTACAACGCGACATAAAAAGTGGTATTTTAGAAAAATAGAAACATATTGACCTAGAGAGGTATTTCTAAAAATTAGAACTTTGGGATCCACGTCAGATGGGATAAGTAGTTTTTTGACAACCATAGTTTTTCAAAACTAGGTGCTCCGCGCCGCTGTTTGGAGAGATAACTATGGGCTTTAGGTCTATATAAAAAGGTACAACAGAAACACTTTTCTGCCATCTTAAGAAAATTTCTATCTGAAATGATAGATATAGTATTCGAGATACACAAAGAGAGGGTCAAGGGGCTCGAAAATGATGGTAAATTTCCTGATTTTGATTATGTCTAATTTATATCCCTTCCGATGGATTGTTTACTCTAATTTATGTTTGGATCTAAGTTTCTTCCACAATTTCTTTCGCATTTTTTATAGAATGGAAATCCCATGCCAATGTTGATGTGGGTGAGGTGAAACAATCTAGGAATGTGTGGTATGGGAAAGAAAGCAACTGTCAAACCCTTTGGAACCCTATAAACATGGTAACTAAATCTCTCATTATATTTCAGAGTATTTAATTATTTATTTTTAGTTTTGTAGAGCAAATTAGTTACTCTACCCAATTTCTTTTCTCGATTGTCAAGTTGTAAGTAGTGTTTGTTTTTTTTTTTCAAAATTAGATCAAAAATCTACTTTGGTATTTTTATTTCTTCGGGTGGATTTAAGGTTGTTTAATTATTTTTATCTGGCCCATGCGTTAGATCTGTTTGAATGGTTGGATTGATTTTGGTCCATTCAAGTCCGATATAAAATAAGTCTACATTAAGAATTTATTAATCTATGCGTCAGTTCCACCTAAGTGACTCAAGCTTAGATAAATCCGAGTATCCGACTTAGACGAGTCATGTTTAGACAAAAACTAACGACACATAACGTTATTAGCAACTTGAATACTATAACATGATCTTTGATTAAATGGTTTTTTTCCTTTTCACAAATAAAAATTGGGTTATTTTTCTATACGTCTCCCTAGTTTGTGACTAGTTTCTCGTCATGGGGTTAGTTTCTCTCTTTCCTTTCTCTCTCATGTTCATCTTGTTTCTCTCCACGTCTTCATCATAAGACAAAAACTAACCCTTACAGCAATCAGACTAAAAAAACGAAAAGAAAAACACGTGGCAATACTTTGAAAGATAAGGGTCACGCAGAAAATCAGTCATAAATTAAGGGGCGAATGGAAAATGAACCTAAAAGAAAATTAAGAAATTCACAATAAACTTGCCACCAAACCGAAGTGTAAATATAGATTGAGTCAAGTATTTCTAAAGTGTATATATCATTCAATAACTTCCCTTCATCTCTCACAAATATTGATAAAAATTGTGTGTATAGAAATTTTACTTTAAAAGTCTTGCAAGATCTAATTTAGATATTTACCGTAATAATCTACATCTGAAAACCACTGTTTTTTAATTTCTTTTTCTTTTTGTTGTTGAAAGTATTGTTTTCTAATTTGGAAGATGTGTGTTATTGTCTGCCCAATGGAAATTTGAAGTTTCCAATGGCAAGGTCTGAAGAGAGGTGCAGTTACGCCCCACATCCAATGAGAGATTGGTAATATGTTTACAACATGTTAATGTAAGAGCTTTCAACGACTTCCCACATCCAACTGCTAATTCCAATCACACGGCTTCTAAAGATTTCAAGAATGGACATCTCTCCACCAAGGATTCTAGTCCTACACTTGTCACACAAGGACACTGTAGCAAGCTTAGTGTCTCAAGCCTATTGGTCTGAACATTAACAAATCCATCAATCAACAACTTAATCAAAGTATCTGGATTATTAGAAGCAGTGGGTCTAATTGTTTGACGACTCCGGTTGGTGAGTTTGAGCCATCTTTTGCAAACAAGTGAGCATGAATCAGTATCCGAATTTGATCCCTTAAAGCGACCGAACATCTCAAGTATCCTTTCATTAGGAAGAACTGTGTTTATCAAGAATTGCTCCATCATGAGGAATTAAGAATACAATGAGGAAATGTCACATGTTAAAGTAAAACAAAATACAGGAATGAGTGGTATGGGAAAGCTAGGGGTCTGCCCTATATTACAAATTAATAAAGTGGTTTTTTTCATTTTCATAGAGAAAGTTTTTGGATTTATTTTCTTTGTCTGATTGTCAAAATATTAACGTTACTCGTTTTTTCTTAAATTAGATTGGAACTTAAACTAGATATTTAAATGAGTTAATTCCTATATGGCCCCCTACTTTGTGACCAGCTTCCTTTATGGCCCCCTTGTTTTCGTAAATTCAAATTTGGCCCCCTATTTTCAAGTAAATGTCATTACTACCCTTCTTAATTTTAAATTTAAAACATTTAAAAAAGATTATTTCCACCTCACCCCTCTCTCTATTTCCACCTCATCTCTCTCTACAACTCACCCCTCTCTCTCTCTCCAATTCACCTCTCTCTCTCTTCCAACTCACCTCTCTCTCTCTCTCCAACTCACCTTCATCTTCTCCGATTAAGGTCGCCGGCCGGAAAATTTTCCGGCCGGCGACCTCCCAAAAAAAAAAATATAAAAATTTTTTTTCCTCTCATCTCTCTCTCTCTAAAAACTCCGGCGAAGGGGGTTTCCCTTCGCCGGAGCCGTGAACAGACGGTCACAAAGTAGGGGGCCGGCAACCTCCAATTTTCCGGCGAAGGGGGTTTCTCTCTAAAAACTCCGGCGAAGGGGGTTTCTCTCTAAAAACTCCGGCGACCTCCAATTTTCCGGCCGGCGACCTTAATCGGAGAAGATGAAGGTGAGTTGGAGAGAGAGAGAGAGGTGAGTTGGAAGAGAGAGAGAGGTGAATTGGAGAGAGAGAGAGGGGTGAGTTGTAGAGAGAGGGGTGAGGTGGAAATAATCTTTTTTAAATGTTTTAAATTTAAAATTAAGAAGGGTAGTAATGACATTTACTTGAAAATAGGGGGCCATATTTGAATTTATGAAAAAAAGGGGGCCATAAAGGAAGCTGGTCACAAAGTAGGGGGCCATATAGGAATTAACTCTATTTAAATTGACTTGAATGCGATTTTAGATTGTTAAATTTTCATCAGAATTGACCTTACGACTCGTTTGAATGACTACAGCTGGTTGATTTTTTAGTCTATTGGGTCAGACATAAGATAAATCTTAAGGGAGATTTTGGCATTGACCCCCACTTTTATATCGATATTAGGACTACACTCCCGTTTTTTTTTTAAGTTTTGATTTACACCCCCACATGTAGGGGTGGGATTTTGGTCCGAAAACCAAGAACCCGCCCACGACCGTCCGAATCCGAAGGGTCCGTGACCGTCTGATGCCCGAATCGGTCCGTACCCGCCTGACCAAAAGAGCTTAAACGAACGAACGCGGACATAGATCCTTACCCGGTGATCTGACCGAGTCTGCCCGCTTATAGAGTCCACCCGGCCGAAACCGTCCATACCCGTCCATTTATCCCACCCATTATACCCGCCCGCCTATGTGGTTGATTTTAAGTCTTTAGATTTAAAGGTTTAGATACAACCGCTAGATTTCTAGAGTAGAAATATATAACCCTATAAATCACTTTTATCAATCTTGTCTTCGTCTCTCGACTTCTCTAGTCTCTCTCTCGTCCAAAATCTCAATATCTCACCAATAACCCAAAAGTTCACAATGTCCACAAACACCGATCATAATCCATGAGAAATCTCAATGATTATCATTAATTTTGTATTCATTTACTTTTTGGAATTGTAAAGTGGGAGTTTAAAAGTTGTATTTAGCTACTAAACAGTCTTAATTTCGAATAAAAATTTCTTTGTTTGTTCATTAGTAACTGGTGCCGACCGATCTATACCCGGTTTGTCCGACTGACCGGTACCCGGATTGCCCGACTATCAAAACGGTCACGGACGGGTACTTTGTTGGAGAAAAATTCGAAATGTCCGCTCGTTTTGTCCGAATGTCCGAGTGGACACTTAGGACTTGTGCCCGTTCCGCCCGGACCGGTTGAGTTAGAGTCTGTTTCCCGCCCTTTCGGGCCGATTCCCACCCCTAACCATATGGAAGGAAAACGTTAACTTCAAGTTAAATGTCAGTTGTGCGCAAGGGCGGAGTCAGGATTTGGAATCGCACCTAGCTAGCCTAAAATTTCTATAAAACAAACAGTAGAAAAGTAAATTTTGTTCGATAGAATTATTGTTTGGAAAACACAATTTTTAATGTACTCACAATCAGAAAGACACGTGTCCTTGTGAAGAAGTTGAAATTGTGAGCACATGTACATAGTCTAAGAGAACCAATGAGTCTACTCCAAGTATCAAGAAGGGGAAAAATAACAAAATAAAGTGTTTTGAAAGAAACTTGAAGCGTGGACCTAGTGTTTTGAAGGAAACTTGAAGCGTGGACCTCATGTGTGTGAGGAACATGCCTTACCACTAAGCTATCTCTTAGTTGATGCCTACAACCCATGAAATTTTTACAAATTCTATCCCTGGATGCCTTAGTTGATGCCTAACTCTATGAGATTCTTACAAGTTCTATCCCTGGCTGTAGCCAAGGATAGCCCCTAAGTAGATCCACCCTTGGTTGTGCGAATCACAAATATGAATCAGGACAGAAATGCCCTTATGTATGATTTTGACATTGACCCACACTTTTATATCGATATTAAGACTGCGCCCCCGTCTTTTAAACTTTTGATTTATACCCCCACGTGGACGGAAAACTTTAGTTTCTAGTTTTCAGTTGTGCGAATCACACATGTGAATCATGACAAAAATACTCTTATTTACATTTTAATTTCTCTCAACACCTTCTTCTTCTTTATTCTATTAATGAACTTCATCAACCTTAGACAACCATTCCTTTCATCGACTTCCACCACCCCAACACACCCACCATTGCAATCTTTATCTTCACAAGCCACCGTCACAACCATCATCAACATTAGGGATTTTAGTCAGTGATCAAAGTTGTATGCCTTCTTTGTTTGATTAGAGCTAATTGATTTAGAGGTCAACTCATAAGAGAAATCAAATTTGAGAGTTGATTAAGAAGATGTTGATGATGGTGGTGGCGACGGCAGTAGTCGAAGATCGCCTTGATTTCAAGACACGCTCATTCTATTCCATGTTTTTCAAAAGCGGTGAATCCATTTTGGATGTATAAGTTGTTGATACTTAGGTCCGTGTTTTTTAAATGAGATAACTCCATTTTAGGATGTATAAGTTGTTGATACCTCCTTTCAAAAAAATTCGCAAAATCATTATCTGAGTAGTGTTGATAGTGATGCACTTGGAGATGATGAAGATTATAGTGATGGAGTTGGAGATGATGAAGATTATAAGATTCCTTATCAAGTAAATTTTTCAAGCAGTTTGTGAAAATTAAGATTGTGGCTATAGTTGCGTAGGTCACAGAAGATGAAGGGAATAGTTGTATGTGGTTGATGAAATTGATTAATGGGAGAAAAAAGAAGAAGATATTGAGAAGGAAATATCTATGTAAATAAAGATATTTTTGTCCTGGTTCACATGTGTGATTCCCACAGCTGACGTTTACCTAGAAGTTAACGTTTTCCGTGATGATGATGGTGGTGGCAGGCAGTCGATGAAGGGAATAGTTGTATGTGGTTGATGAAGTTGATTAATGGAAGAAACAAGAAGATATTGAGATGAAAATTAAAATGTAAATAAATAGATTTTTGTCCTGATTCACATGTGTGATTCCCACAACTGACGTTTACCTAAAAGTTAACGTTTTTTCGTCCACTTGGGGGTATAAATCAAAAGTTTTAAAAAATGGGGGTGTAGTCCAAATATCGGTATAAAACGGGTGTCAATGTCAAAATCATATGTAAGGGCATTTTTGTTCTGGTTCACATGTGAGCTTCGCACAATTGACATTTAACTAGAAGTTAACATTTTCCATCCATGTGGGAGTGTAAATCAAAAGTTAAAGAAAACGTGGGTGTAGTCCTAATATCGATATAAAAGTGGAGGTCAATGTCAAAATCTCCCAAATCTGAATTAAGAATTTATTGTCTGATGTAACTTTAAAATGCCTATTGTTATTTGCTTATTGGCGCCCTAAACAGAAAAATAATGTACTAAACAAAAAATAATGGACTAAACGACAAAAAGGAGAAAAGACAAAAGTACGATATTGAAAAGAAAAAATTGGATTTTTTTGTAAATGCATTGACAAACAAACAAAAAAATGTCGGTATTTCTTGTAATTTAGAGAGCCAGGCGGGAAGCTAGTCAAACTTTAGGGAGTCAATCAGAAAATAACAATAAATGTTTATTCAGTGTGACATAAATAGTTGATCATTTTTTCTGTTACAAATCACTTAAGACTTTTTCTCTACCTAAAAACCATTACATAACCATTACAACTTTGACTTTTTCTATGGGGCGTCTATAGGTGGAGAAGAAGGAAGCACAACCCACTAGTTTGAACTACAGTTGAAAGTGTATTCTGCTAATGCGTATAGGCGAGTGATATTAATAATTGTCAAGGCTTGGTCACTACAAGTGGTATGAAAGTCGACGATTCCCTTCCAGGATTTGAAGAAATAACTATTCCATGCTCCCACATTGTTTAGAAAACGTTTGAAGTCTGGGCTATTAGGTGAAAGCTCATGCTAAGCGAGTGGTAAGGTTTTACGAGTGAGTTTGTGAAGCATTCAACAGAAACAAAACCATATGTCGGTTTTGAGTTCCAAATACAACAGCAGTGTCAATAACGAGTAAACCACAGGTTTTTACAGGCCTTTATAAAACAATAGGTTATTTCCCAGATGGCCCCCACTTTATGACCAGCTTCCCGCGTAGCCCCCCTACTTTATCAAAATACCTAAATGGCTCCCTTTTCCGTTAAATGTCCGTTAACCCTCTCCCCTCCATCACATCACCTCTCTCTGTCACGTCATCTCTCTCGCCACCTCATCATCTTCTCCGATAAGGTCGTCGGCCTGTCAAAATTTCCGGTGACCTTCATACTTAAAAAAAAAAATTATCTCTCTCCACCTCACCTCTCTTCTTCGCCGAAGGTTGCTACCCGAAAATTTTCCGACCGGTGACCTTCAAACATAAAAAAATAATAATAATAATTTCTCTCATCTCTCTCCCTTCGCCAGAGGTCTGTTGAACCAGACCTTCGAGGGTCTGGTTCAACAAATCTGAACCAGACCTCCGGCGAAGGGAAGCCCCTTCGTCGGAGTGTTTAGGGAGAGAGAGAAATGTTTTTATGTTTGAAGGTTGCCGGCCGGAAAATTTCTGGTCGGCGACCTTCGTGGGAGAAGAAAGATAAAAAAAAAATTAAGTACGAAGGTCGATAGAAATTTTAACCGGTCGACGATCTTATCGTAGAAGATGATGAGGTGCCGAGAGAGATGTCGTGGTAGAGACAGGTGATGAGATGGAGGAGAGAGAATTAACCGACATTTAACGGTAACGGAAAAAAAGAGTCATCTGAGTATTTTTGATAAAGTAGGGGCTACGCATGAAGCTGATCATAAAGTAGGGGGTCATTTGAGAAATAACCCTAAAACAATCAACTTATGGTGTGTTTAGTTGTAGGCAGGGGCGTGGAAGAGGGGGTGCCATAGGTGCGACGGCACCGGGCCCCTCTCACACGACAAGAAATATCGAAGAAATTGGGGCCCCCTCGAATAACTTATTTCGGTATAAATATTTAAAGGACTAAACCTCTATCATAACTTAGTTGTAGCTCATTTGGTAACCTCCTTGTTTTACAAACAAGAGGTCAAGAGTTCAAAACTCACTACCTTCATTTTTTTTCTTTTTTAAATATCAATTACAAATATATGCTTCTAGACTAATGATTCAAAGGAAGTTTAATAAGTATTGTGTTCGTCCTTTTTTTTTCAAAAATGATTCTTGAAAATTTGTATAGAATTAAAATTAATGTCTTTTTATCTTGAAAAAAATAAAAAAAATAAATGGTTGGCAAGTTATTTTGTCATAAATATTTTTTTTAATTGTCTTAAATAGTTTGAAGCATCAAACATATTCAATTGTTGTATTCATTCACATTCATCTAAAGTATATCAAAAATGAATTTAGTAACCAAAGTAAATTTTTTTGGTTAACTATGATACGTATAAGAAATTTTTTCGTCTTATATTATCGAAGGGCCCCAAATAAAACTTCGCACCGGGCCCCGTTTTTCTCAGCCACGCCACTGGTTGTAGGATTCCTATCAAAAGTGAGATTTGGTAAGAATCAAGAAACCTTGCTCTATTTGGCTACCAAAAATCTTAGGACTCTTGAATCCTAAGGATTCCTAATTCAAAATTTGTATTATTTCAAGATCCTACTTTACCCCCCTCCCCCCTAGGATTTGCCAGGTTTTTAGATTAATAAACTTAGATTTCAAACTTAAAATCAACAAAAATAATATTTCCTTCTACATAATATATTTTTTTTTCAAAAAAATGATTCTTTTCAAAAAATAAAAATCCGAAAATCGATTTTATTTCGTAACAAAGTTCGATTTTTTTCGACAACAATTTTTCCCCCGAAAACAGATTCTTCCACAAAAAACTTTTCGTGAAATCCGATTTTTTTCCAAAAACAGATTTTTCCTTGAAAACTGTTTTTTTCTCCAAATCTGTGTTTTTACCGAAAAATCGTTTTTTCGATAACTGAAATTTTCTGATTTTTTTTTTTTTGCTTCATGTAGACTATTTTTCCAGAAAAAAATCGGTTTCGAAAAAAAAATTCGTGTAAGAAAAGTTTCATGATATCTTGGTAACCCAAAAAAATATTCCAATAACTTTTTTTCCGGGAAAAAGGGTTCTCGAGGAAAAAATGGCTTTCAGGAAAAACTATTTTTGGAAAAAAATAAAATATGTTACACAAAAAAAAATTAGAAAAACGGATTCTTATTAGTTGCGAAACAAACTAATAAGATCATGCACATTAGTTTGGCAATATATTTCCTCACACTTAAAAAGATGTGTCCTTCTAACCAGAGTTTAATCACCATAGCAACAAGATCCAACACATTTATAGAACATTAGATAATGCAAACTAGTTAGATAAAGGAAGATAATGAACACCCAGTACAACCCATGAACTCTATAAATAAATAAAATAAAGAGGAAATAATAGATCTTGGAAGTACTTTTGTGAGAATTGATCACACACTGTTGACTATATATCATCCATCCTTGTCTCTGATAGTGTCTCATCTGTTAACAATTGCTCTATAATTTTCTTCAGTGCTGGTGCACCGGCACCAGATTTATTATCGGTGAAGCATGATCGTCCTTCTTCGGAAGCCTTACACAGCTCAGGATCCATGGGTACCTTTCCAAGAAATGGAATCCCCATTTCCCTACACATCTTTGCTGCACCACCTTTACTACTATCAAAAACTTCAGTACAGGTAACCAAATTCAACAATTCTGGAGCATTTTCTTTCATATACTTTATCGCCCACTCGGTAGCATTTGTCTCCTCTCCTGTATCATTTACCTTCATGAACTTCATGTGTGATAAGGGCTGCCTCAACCCACTCATGTTCTCCACAACACCCAATACCCGAATTCCAACTTTCTTGCAGAACGAAACTTCTTTTCGAACATCAAGTAGGGAGACTTCTTGTGGGGTTGTAACAATAATTGCACCATCGATTCCAGAAGCTTGGAGAAATTGGGCAATGGAGATGTGTTCATCGGAGGTGCCGGGAGGTGCGTCAACCACGAGATAATCAAGTTCTCCCCAATAAACATCCTTCAGGAATTGCTTGATGATTGCGTTCTTGCGAGCACCTCTCCATATCACGGGCTCATCCCCGTTAGGGAGCATGAAACCAATGGACATGACCCCAAGGTTGGGTTCTACGTAAACTGGAGACCATCCCAGGTTGCTTTGATGAATGCCTTGGCCTTCTAGACCAAGCATCTTCGGAATGCTTGGCCCACATATGTCGATATCAAGTAGACCAACCTGATGTTCCCTGTCTGCTAATGCAAACGATAGTTGGGCAGCAAATGTACTCTTCCCCACACCACCCTTTCCAGACAGAACGAGTATCTTGTGTTTAACAGTAGCCATCCTCTCTCCAATTACAACCAAATCTGCAAACAAAATTTCAAAGTATAAGCTAAAAGATGAATGCTGCCCTCGTTTCTTTGTGATATATAAATTTCTATGAATCTCTTCGGAAGAGAAGGGCTAAGGGATGTGGATCAAAAGGTCAACGATAACAGAAGAAAAAGCCAGACAGGCCTAACTGATCTCGGAAATTTTTTGCTTCATATGGTATGACCATTGAGACTTCAAATCAAAGCACACGAAGGTTTCTGGCGGGCCATTCTCGTCTTGTGAACAGATTGTTAACACATAATATGACTCAAACAATTCATAGTGAATTGTAAGACGAAATTCTCGTGGACTTGCTAGTGAGGTAGGTGGATTCAACGACCCTTCCCCTCATCCGATATATGGGCTATGGCTTGAATTTAGGATATAAGAAATAGGAAAGTCGTGGCAATTTCAACATGAAAGAAGAATGTTATATAACTATGTCATCATAAACATTATATATGCTCCAGTATGATTAAAGCTATCATTTAGACTAACAAACAGTACCCAAACTATACAGAACTACAACTAAAGATATCATCAAGTAAGGCGAAATCAAACCTAAATTTCAACAGATGCCGTAGCCATCAATTTTGTAACATATGTTTTAAGGTTTAGCACTAGAATCATCAACAACAAAGGCTATAAACTAATAAAAACAACATTACTCACAGTAATAACTTAAACCCACCTAAGAAATATGGACTGTAAAATTAAATTTAAGTTTAGCTACAAAAGAAAAAACAATTTTAAGGGGATACAGTTACGTGAAGAGAGTGAGGACCTGGATCAGGGCCTTTGGGAGCAGTAGCACAAACTTCTTGATTAGGGCATCCTGCACAAGAGTCGGATTTTCCAGCTGATTCTGATTGAGGACCTGGGCAATCTGCAAAGAGGATAGAGAGAAAAACAGTTACCAAAACCATGAATAGAAGCCCTAAAACCCTCAATTAAAACAGAGGAACGAGATGAGTGGGGAAGTTAGATAAGAAGAAAAAATTACGTTCGTTGGCGTTTTCAGGTATTTCATGGTCTTTGTTACTATTATTATCCATGGCTTCTTCTCTTGCAATTCTTCTTCGTCTCTTAATTCTCAAAACATAAACTGC
>BEHA01050433.1:314262-329008 GCA_002897215.1 Eschscholzia californica subsp. californica
TCCTCGATTTTAAAAATAAAAAATGAATTAAAACAAGGATTTCTCTTTCCTCTCACAGGTTCCGCGGAGACAAAACATTTGTTTCTCTCACATACGGTTGTGTAGCCTTGTTGTTTAGAAAAATTATGAACACCAACTAGACTATGGCTAGGTCTCACGACCTTCTGACCTAGGCACTTTTCGCTGACACTGTTTCTGTTCTGGGAATTACCGAGGTGTGAATTGGACCCTTGTCATTCCTGACGGTTTCCAACCTTCGCTTCGAGTGCTTACCTGAAATCAGGGACCTGAGATTCGACCGAATCGACTAGATCGACGCAATATGCGCTTAACACAAGCGTTCGTGAGGCGACTCTTACAAGCAAATTCCTAGTTCACCCGGTAAGAATGTGGAGAAGAATTGAAACAGAATGGTTCCTTCCGCCTACTCAAAACTAAGAGGGGGTTCTGCCTACTACTAGAATCCCGGTTTTTGCAACAGTTGTGTTCTTCTGTGCAAGAAGAAGACTTAGAAAGAACAAAGAACTTTGGATCCGAAAAAGTAAGCTTAGGCAATTAATTCGTTGAGCACAACAGAATGAAGAGAAATTTGTATCATTTGAAATCTCTGTTCTCATTGAAGAGAAGGAACGAGAAAAAAATTTCACGTTAGGTGCGACACTTGTGCACACCCTGGGTACAAGTTAGCGTATCAAAATAATACTTACAGATCAAAAGGTAGGGTCAAAGAAAAGCATCAAGGCTTGACAAGATGGTTGTGGCACTTGGATGATTCTGCCCATTCAATTGATAAAAGATTGTGCATGATTTAAACCCTAATTGAAGAGTCATGCTAGAATCAAACTCTGATTGACAAATCACCCAAAAATCAGGCTCTAATTACATCAGTTGTGAAGGAGCAAGGCTGGGAATTGGACAATACGAGCAGAAACGGGCAGTAACTCAGCCGATCCGGGCGGAACAGACACAAGTCCCAAGTGTCCGTTGGGACATACGGACGAAACAGATGGGCAATTCGAATTTTTCTCCGATAAAGTGTCCGTCCGTGACCGTTTTAGATGTCGGACAAAAGGTTATCCATCGGTCGGACACTGTTCACTATGCAAAATTGGAGAAATTTTACGATTTAGTAGCTAAATACAAGTTAATAACTCCCACTTTACTTCACAAATAGGAGTGGGATTTTGGGCGATAAAGTGCCCTTCCGTAAGTGGAAGATCGTTCACAAATGCTTTAGTAATGAGTACTAAAAGAAAAAACTTCGTCCGCCAGCCTTTAGTGCAGTGGTTGGACACCCCTCTTAAGCTCATGAGGTCGTGGGATCGAGTCTCGGTGGAAGCAGTTTGCCATCAAGATTTATCTTATGTAATTTAGGTTATTAATAAAGTAAATAATCAATAAAGTAAATAACGTAATAATTTGTTTGGTTTTAGGCCTTTTTCATGTTGTTGGGTTTTAAGCCTCTTTCATTCACGGTTTAAATGAGGTGGTTATCGTGCTTATCACATCTTCATGATGTATCAATGTCTTGTAACGACTAACGTAGATCGTGGTCGAATTCTCAAAAAAAAACTTTATTTGCTTCTACATCACACACATAACATTGTACTTCACTCACCAGTCACCACACATATATAACAGGTCACTCTTTCTTTTCTTTTAGTACGAACTAAAGAAAAGGCTTACGTTCCATATATACCTATATATCTATATAACAATTCAGCTAGGTTTTTTGCTTAGTCATAAACGCTGTCCGTAAATCTTGGTCGTGCATTCTTTATGTGTAAATCGTGTCCCTTGATTGAAGTGTCAACCTATATTTGAACTTTGTTTTCCAGCCGATTAGAAAGCTAACCCACCCCCATGATCTCTAATTTCAGTTTAGCAGAAATTTTTTTTTCTGATTTTCTCTTTCTACTCTCAACTTCCTCCATCCAAGGTCCGATTCAAACCATTTTCACCATGATCTCTCCTCCAACCTCCACCATGATCTCCATTATTTCCAACTTTCCCATAATAAATTTATTTAAACAGGGGAAAGTGTATGGAGTTCGAGTCCTTCCGTTCTCTCTCAGTTGAAAGGTTAGTAACTATTTTTCTAAAACCTGATTTGTTGTTCCAATTGAACTTAAGTAACATAGGAATTTTTTTATTTCTGATTTTCATGAGATAATTTTGGGGGTAGATATTTGTCTAAAAGATATTCCAAGTTTCGTTAGAACAACCAATTGTTATTAACACGTATGATGCTTAATGCACATAATGTTCCAATCACTCAATTGGTCCTCTTCAATCACTTATTTATTCACTTGGTTTTGGTGCAAATTTAGCTTGATGCACATAAGGTGTCTGCATAAATGTTCCAATGAACTCTAAGTAACATAGGAATTTTTTATTTCTGATTTTCATGAGATAATTTTGGGGGTAGATGTATTAAATGCAATGAAATTAATCTTACCTTCTGTTTACTCAATTGGTCCTCTTCAATCACTTATTCACCAAATACCACAAGAAGTTCATGTAAATTTTGGAAGTGTACACACTTTCTTGTGGATCATTAATGTGTACTGATTCAAACCTTACGTCAACATATGTAGGGAAACGTATTTGAGAGCCTAATTGACGAGACTTCATCTAATCATTTTCATCTACAACTATCACAGGTAAGACCTCACACATTTGTTGATGAACATCAGTTATTCGTATTGACTTCTGAACACCATACATTATGTATTTCTATACATTATTAGAAAAAAAAATAATATGTATAGTAAGGATGACTGGTACTTGATGTTTGGTTTCAATCATTAGCCTAACTCTTTTTGTGGATTTGGAGTAGTAAAAGTTCATTTATTACGACCAGCAGTTGGGATGATTGGTTTACCAAACTGACTTGGTTCTGGTATCGTGATTACTCTAAGTTATAAGCTTTAGGCTTTAGGAATTCAGTATTTAGTTACGTACTCAAACTGACTTGATTCTGGTATCGTGAATACTCTTAGTTATAAGCTTTAGGCTCTAGGAATTCAATAATTAGAATCATTCCTGATTTCCCCAGATTAATTTTCCAATTATGGTGTGTTTGGTTGACGGAATCATGAGTCCTTGGAATTCATGATTCTACGGATTCATGAATCCAAGTAATATTTTTTGGTTTGTTTGGCAACTAATGAGAATCCTATGATTTATCATTATTTGAGTATTTTAACTTTACAGGAATTCAGTAATTAGTTCGTAGTTTTTCTAATGGAATGCTTCATTAAGAATCGGCCTGAGTCTAAGATCAAGAATCGGCCTGAGTCTAAGATATAACTAATGATAGTAAATGCCTAAGGGGTCACAGTTAGATCCTTCTGAACCAACGTTTTTAGGACATGAATTTGACATGTAGATGGGATATGAGAAGGTATGGTTCAAACTGTTGCAATTCGAGTACTTCTAATCTTCATTGGAGTGAAGGACATCAATTCTCAAGATAAACAAATTTTCATTGTTTAGTTATTATTCTCAAAACTGACGTGGTTTAGTTATTACTCTCAAAACTTCCATTAGTTTACTGCTGGAAAAGTAATTAGTTTGTAGTTGTTCTTTTTAGGCCTAGGCTCTCTCTGTGCAATCCTGTGCTAATCATCGAATTGTGCGAATCTCTACGTAGGTAGTTGAAGCCTTAAAAATTGACGGATCCTTTTTGACAAAAAAATTCTGGCCTAGAAAGATTTTGCCAATTTCCCCTTTGGACATTAAAGATTTTTTAATAGGTTTGCATTTTTAAAAAAATTAATCTAGATTACATTATTGCTACCCTTTTCAATTTGGTAAATATGCAGAATTATAATCCAAAGAGGAGCTTATTTTGAAGGACAAAATTCGTGTTGGTAGTTCTAATAAGGTTCTTCTCTCCCTCTTTCTTTCTCTCTCTCTCTCTCTCTCTCTGTAATATTTTATCGTATTGATTTCTCATTTATGAGTGTTAAATGGTTTATCTCTGTATTCTCTCTCTCTCTCTGAGTATTATTTTATTGTATTCATTTCTCATTCATGAGTATCAAATGGTTTATCTCTGTATTTTTTTAGGTTGACTGTTTAGTATGTAGCTATTGTTTCTGTTTTATTGGTTCCCTAGAACTCCAAATATGGAGGAAACTACATTTGCAACAATTAGGATTAAGTGAAAGCGAGGAATGTGATCAAGAGACTCATTCATGCATTTCAAAGGATAGTCATTTGACTAATTCATCAGACTCATTCATACATTCTCAAGAGAAACAAATTTTCATTATTTAGTTAGTACTCTCAAAACTGACTTGGTTTAGTTATTACTCTCAAAATTTCCATTAGTTTACTGTTAGAAAAGTAATTACTTTGTAGACTGTTGCAAATTAGAGTACTCGTGTTCTTCCATCACTTCTAATGGAAGTTCATACCATAGTTTAGTTATTACTCTCAAATTGACTTGGTTCATGTGTGACCATATAACATGATTTAACAAACCAAAATGATCTTTGGATATTGTTCAATTTGACATCACTTCTAATGGAAGTTCATACCATAGTTTAGTTATTACTCTCAAATTGACTTGGTTCATGTGTTACCATATAACATGATTCAATAAACTAAACCGTCTTTGGGATATTGTTCGATTTGACTTGGTTCATGTGTTACCATATAACATCTATATAACAAACCAGAATGACCTGTAGGATATTGTTCAGTTTTATTACCATAGAATCATACCATAACTCTCAAATTGACTTGGTTCATGTGTTACCATATAACTTTTTTTTTGGTTGAAATGGTGTTACCATGTAACATGATTCAACATACCAGAAGGACCTGTAGGATATTATTCAATTTTATTATCATAGAATCTATATAACAATTTTGTTGATGTTTATGACTTCGCAGATGAACAAACAGCTAAAAGTACTCATCGGGGTTCGGAATCTGTCTGAGCGAAGTTCAACAATTAAATATCTTCATAAGTGTATCTACAAGGGTGAAGATTGTACGACTATAGTTGTGGAGAGAATCATAAAAGATTTGTCACAAGAACCTGTTCCAGAAGATCGTACGGTTGTAGTTGTGAAAGCGAAAACAAGATTCAAAAGGGTTTTGGATTCTAATTTGTAAAACCTAAAACTATTCAAATCTCAGTCTACGAAAATCTTCATCATCTGTTTTTTTTGGTTTATCTAAAGGTTTGCTATAAATGTAAGAAAACTATATTATTAGATTCTTTTTTAGTTATGTCTAACAAGGTATTTGTATCTTTCTATTTAGTAGATTTCGTTAGTAATTGGTAATATTGTTTATTTTCCTCTAAAGTTATTTCAATGAACTCTTTCGAGTTTGAAACTTTCTACTTCATGCACATTGTATTTTTGCATAATTTGTTATAATAAGTCTTAAATTTGATTAATTGCTTTTAAGTTTAACACTATATCTCTTCCATCGGTAGACATTAGTTCTAGACGATGAATAAATTACATATTAAAATGAGATAGAAAGAATGATAAGACTGGAAAGTAACGAATTTATTCAAGAAAGAGAGAAAACCTATCTCTCTATATATTTCCTAAACAATTTATTAACCTTAGACTAGGTATCTCCCGCGCCCTGCGGGCGCGGTCAATCCCGTCGGGCTTACGCCAGTCGTGGTCGAAATTTTCATAGTACAAGCACATATGCTTCAAGCATTCGCTCGGATGCACGCATTACGTTATCTACGTAAATCGTCATTTGATGTCACACGGACCGGGCGAAAACCTAGACGTGCTAGCACTTTTTTTTTGCCTATTTTGATATTATGTGGTGCTAGCACGTCTAGGTTTTCGATCGGTCTGTCTGACATCAGACGGCGTTTTACGTAGACAACGTAGTGCGTGTATCCGAGCGAATGCTTGAAACATATGTGCTTGTACTATGAAAGTTTCGAACACGACTGGCGTAAGCCCGACGGGATTGACCGCGCCCGCAGGGCGCGGGAGATACCTAGTATATATATATTCACTCTTTTTTCTCTTTTATGAAGATTTTTCATCTAAAACACAAATTTACAGAGTAAGTGAGATTCATACATTTCAACAAAAAAAAAAAAAAAGTGAGATTCATACATAGTTGTGAGTTTGAAGGTATCCTGCCTTCTGCAGCAACTCATCTGCTTCTACTGGACCTCGACTACCTGATTCATACAAAAGTGGTTTCATTTTTTTATCGTCAATCTTGTGCAGTAAAGGAGTGAAAATCTCCCAAGCCGCATAATAGAAAAAAAACGAATCCGCTAAGTTGGCGAATTACACAGTTCATCGAGCGATCACATCTTCATGATGTATCAATGCCGTAAATAGTAGTCCACTTCTCAGAAAAAAAAAAAAAACCCTTACAGCACCCACCGTTCTAAAATGAAAACAAAGGGTAAATTCGTCATTAACGTAAAAAAGGAAAAAGGGAGGGAATCAAACAAAACAAACTTGTAAGAACACAGTATATCCCGCGTAACTGCGTTTTGCATTCTGTGGTTTCTCGTTCTTCTCGGTGATCAGTTTTCTCTCTCTCTCTAAAACTCTGTCTCTCTCTAAAAACAGAGTTTATAACCTACCTGGCTTAACAGATCCAACTCCTTCACTCTTTCTCTCTCTAAATTGTGCCTTCTTATTCATATCCTTCCCAGTTATACCTTTTCTTTAGTTGCATGGAATCATCTCTCTTGATTCAAACCTCCATTTCTAATTCCTCCTAAAGAGATTTCAATATTTTCGAGATCTTGATATCAATGCGAGTGAGTTAAAGGGGATCCAATTAAAAGCCCTAACAAAAAATCATTTTTTAAACTGAGTTGTTGGATCCTCTCTCATTTTAGGCGGAGACTTTGAAGTATTAAAGAAATGGGGAAGATGAGACGATGTTGTTGTTCGTTTCTTGTGATATTAATTTTAGCTCTTATTATTACAGTTATTGTAATTGCTGTTAAGAAGAAATCCCATCATTCTAAATCATCTCCAGGATCTCCAGGTGAAATTGATAAGAAATATTCAAATGCTCTTGGAATAGCTATGAAGTTCTTCGATATACAAAAATGTACTTTTTCTCTTTCCCCTTTTTATCTTTTCATATTGCATTTCTAATATATTGGGCTTATTACCATTAGCAAACATACCCGACCATTAGAATCTGTCAAAGAGAGTTAAGACTGATAAATAATCGATAATGAGTGAAGAGGATCTAGATATTATATTCTTGGTTACTAGATTACTTTTTTTCCCCCATGTGGGACTATTATCACAAGGACTAAATGACTCTAGCTTGGTATCAGAGCTAGTTGTTCAAGGATGATTAGAGCTGCCTCTTTTAAAGGAGAGTTTGTCCTTACATTATAAACTCAAATTATTATGTTTTCAATATCTACCTACGATTGTTTCGAATAATCAACGATTTTGTGTATTTGTGGTTGGACAAAAAAATTGAGTATTTTTTTCGTACTCAATATGATTCTATGGTCCATATTGGAGTGATTTAGGACATGTTTTACTATTACGCACTATCTCTATAAGTAGTAATAGATCGTTTTTGGATGTGTTAATGTCGATATTGCAGCTGGTAAGTTGGTAGACAATAAGATTTCTTGGAGAGGAGATTCGGCTTTAGATGATGGAAGTGAAGAGGACTTGGACCTATCCAAAGGAATGTACGATGCTGGTGATCACATAAAGTTTGGGTTTCCGATGGCTTTTACTGCGACGGTATTGTCTTGGGCCATCCTTGAGTATGGAGATCAAATGGATGCAGTTAATCAGCTTGAACCTGCTCAAGACTCTCTCAAGTGGATCACAGATTATCTGATAAATGC
This sequence comes from Eschscholzia californica subsp. californica, assembly GCA_002897215.1. NCBI lineage: Eukaryota > Viridiplantae > Streptophyta > Magnoliopsida > Ranunculales > Papaveraceae > Eschscholzia > Eschscholzia californica. The sequence goes on from BEHA01050433.1 coordinate 322,109, forward strand.
CCATCCATCTCCAAATGTGCTCTATATTCAGGTATATAACATCCGTCTCAACACTAGGCACATTATAGCTTATTTAGGCACCATCCATGACCACACGACTCAGTTGTACGTGGTACATGATTTTTTAACCTAATTAGTCAGGAGCCATTAAGTTTGGGAGCGTTCAGCCGCAATCAGTGGAAAAGTCCAAGATATTATTTAGTTAGTCACGAGTTGGGGTTGTTATCACACGTTGGCGTTCTTTAAACCTAACATGTCTCCCTATTTGTTGAGTGACGCTGACTACGATGTTCTTAGAAATGTGAGACTACCTTCTGGTTCATAGTTTTTTTTTTTTTTTTTTGAAAATTTTGGTTCATAGTTGATTCCTTATTGCCAAAGATTTGTAGAAGTAGTTTTTTTTAGTGCACTGTTGTTCTCGACAGGTGGGTGATCCAGTAACTGACCACAAATGTTGGGAAAGACCTGAAACTATGACAGAGAAGAGACCTCTAATACAGGTGAACAAATCTGCTCCTGGATCAGATGTTGCAGCAGAAACCGCTGCCGCTCTTGCTTCAGCTTCTTTGGTGTTCAAATCAAGCGACCCAACCTATTCGAGTTCCCTCCTTAAGCATGCCCGTCAACTATTTAACTTTGCCGATACTTATAGAGGTTTGTACAGTAAAAGCATAAAGGAAGTTCGGACATACTACAATTCTACCGGATATGGAGATGAGCTCTTGTGGGCAGCTTCCTGGTTATATCATGCAACACAAGAGAAAACATACTTGCATTATGTGACAGCACAAAATGGGAAAGATTTCGCTAAGTGGGGAAGCCCAACTTGGTTTAGTTGGGATGATAAGCATGCAGGAACTCAGGTATAACTCTCCTATCCTATTGGACTTTACCTTTTACCTGCTCATAATCTGTTGTTTTTATGCTATATACGATATCCCAGTAATAAATATGTTTGGGGCCAATGACCTCTTCATTGAAATAGAAGAAAAACTAACCTAAGGAGAGGTCGTAAGTCCGAAATCTGACTCCTTCGACTGTCTTTGTGACTCTGTGAGAATAGTCCCAATGGTACTTGTCACCTAGAATATTATATCTAGGGCCCCTCCACCTATTACTGACAAATGATTAGTACTAGAGATGTTAAATAACCTTGCAACTGAGCTTCTTATTTACGAACCTTGTGAACTATTAGTCTAAAATTCCCAATCTCGGAACAGGTCCTGTTGGCTAGAGTAAGCTTCTTCGGTTCGAAAGAGTCATCAAACTCTGGACTCCAGGAATACAGGAAAACAGCTGAGGCTGTTATGTGTGGTCTTCTACCGGATTCTCCGACAGCCACATCTAGCAGAACAGACGGTACTTTAGCTCTTATACTACTTGGGGTTGATGAATAACATTTGGATTAAATTCTCACTACTATCTCACTCACAAACACGCACACTCAAATATCCTTATGAGCTTGAGGTTTCCTATTGTTTGTTCATGTAGGTGGTCTGATATCGGTTAGTGAATGGAACTCATTGCAGCAGCCTATAGCAGCTGCTTTCCTGGCTGTTCTTTACAGTGATTACATGCTTACAACCCAGACAGGAACCATAGACTGCAGTGGGAATTCCTACACGTCTGAAGACATCCGCAACTTTGCTATTTCACAGGTATGGAACTAATTACCTTCAAATTTAATCCACCATTTTAACACTCGTACCACATAACAATGTCCACAGACCAAACAGGGAAAAGTTCATAGATTAGATGGTTCCAATTCAAAGCCTATACCAGATCTCACATACCTTCGTCGTAATGACTACAGCCAAGCCTATATCACTTGTTCATGTAATGAGAACACTTAGATTAACGGATTTTCCGTTATCGCATCGTTTACATTACATGAAACTAGGTCTCCACTGTATATTAGACGCTTAGTACCAGCCAGGGGACACTGTATCCTCATTCTTCGTGTTTGCCTAACAAACTTCTTTTCTTTTTAATCTAGGCCGACTATGTATTGGGAAATAATCCAATGGAAATGAGTTACCTTGTCGGGTACGGAAGCAAATACCCACAATATGTTCACCACAGAGGAGCTTCAATCCCAGCAAATGCGAAAACGGGCTGCACAGACGGGTTCAAGTGGCTCACATCTACAAAACCGAACCCGAATGTAGCAACAGGAGCGGTGGTTGGTGGACCTTTCTTGAATGAAACATATATTGACTCCAGGAATAACTCCATGCAAGGGGAACCTAGTACTTATAATAGTGCCCTTTTTGTTGGCTTACTTTCTGGCTTAGTCACTACATCTACTGCAGTTCAATCTTTCACTTTGTAAGAAGTTGAATTTTTTTGTACTAAATCTCTTGTTCTATATATGTATCTCTTTTGCAGCAATATGCCTTATTAGTGTTTTTTTAGTGCATAAAAATTTCAGTAATCTCGAAGCCTTATCCACATTTGTTGTCTCTGATCGGTCCAACTCCTATAACTAGCTCAAATGCGGTGGTTCCTTCAGGGTAGGTCAAGGACAGCAGAGTCGCTTTTATATTTGTTCACAGTGGTAAATAAATCTAATGGTTCTATTTGACCGATAACAATACTTCTATAGTATTTAAGGTAGGACTAAGAATCATTTTAATACTTTTATGACGAGTGATCTCCAAAAGATAGAGAATAGAACCAGCCATTCCACCCTCCCATCTTTTGAATAGAATCATAAAATTGCTCAAAAGAACACCAGGTGAAGAGACAGTGAGAATAGTCCCACATAGGCAGAGAAAATTGTTCCCCGTTAAAGAGTATAATATCCAGCCACAGCCCTGACCATTACAAAAATACTTTTCTGATCCAACTTAACCATTGATTGTAGGGATCAGTATTGTTCGGAGAGTCAACATAATCTGAGCTTATATGTGATGATAATCTCACAAGTTCTATCTCCTGGCCATATATGTACGTTCTTTAAAGCTTATATTCTAGTGAGAAAACAAAAAAACAGTTCCAAAAAACTGGGATTTAGTTGCCAAATAATGTCACATAGTGTATATCCATCTAAGCCCATTTGATTCACTTCATTTGATAAAAAGACGACTTGATCTCGTCGAGTAATCAATTCAACCTTACCAACTGAGCAGCTTCTAAAGCTAGATATTACAAAATGAAGAGAAATTGCTCTAGAAACGCTGTAAAATACATTGAAACGGTCTAAAATTTGTACGAACATGACGTGATTTGAGATATAATATGCAGATTGATTCAATGATGAACGTTTGCCTCTCGCTAATTGTAATGTACAACGTACCGCTATTTTAAGGGCATTAACAAAGCCCCCTAGTAAGAGAAAGAGGTCTACTTGCTGTCATACTCAGGCCGAGGCGGTGGAGGTCTTTTACTCCCGCCTCTGTCAAAACCAGAAAATCGGTTACCTGTCTGTTGGGAGTGTCCACTGCCTCTGCCTGCAGGACTACTTTGATTTGCCACAGGAACCCAAGTCCCACCCCTCGGCTGATGATGGCCACCTCTTGGCTGATGACGGCCCCTAGCAATTCCATCTGGTTGGCTGCTTCCATAGTTTTGGTACCCACCACCTCCCGGCTGATGATGGCCACTAACAATTCCATCTGGTCGTTGACTGCCTCCATGGTTGTGGTATCCACCACCTCTCGGCTGATGATGGCCACTAGCAATTCCTTCTGGTCGTTGGCTGCCTCCATAGTTGTGGTATCCACCACCCCTCGGCTGATGATGGCCACTAGCAATTCCGACTGGTCGTTGGCTGCCTCCGTAGTTGTGGTATCCACCACCCCTTTGAGGAAACAAACCTTCCGAGGGCTGGAAGCCACCATGCATCACAGGAGGAGGATGACTTCTAAGTCTCGGGTGATTTGTCCTTTCTACGATGTTGTTTCTGTCGTACGGCGGAGGATGAGCAGAATAGGTTGATTGCTGATAGTGATCAAATGAATGGTTAGAGGACGATGAAGCATATGGGTGCCCATGTCCATTCGCCGACCGACTTTGAACTGGAGCTCTGTATGGGAGCCCTCCATTAGCATGAGAAGGATAATTCGGTCTATGTGGAACCGGTGTTACATGCTCTTGACCACGATGATATCCACCACCACCACGGTTTACATAAGGGCGGGCACCATAATATGGTGGTCGTGGTGGATGTGAATTCATTTGATCATCTCTCTTTAACTGCAGACTGTTAACAACGAGCCTCTGTGCTGCCTCCCCAAGTTGCCTACCCGAAATAGTTCCAGGTGGGTTTTGCCTAATAAAGTGTACGAAGTCAAAAAAGTGTTGAAACAATAGAAAGCAGAATATAGTATTAATGTTCTCTGTACTCTTCGCTTTCTTTTCTACCCACAAACAACGGAACTACGATTCAAATCATATCTGGGGAAAAGAAAACAGACTTTATTTTTCTTCGTTCCAGTTTTAGACAGGGATCGAACACAAGTTATGTAGTTATTATACCTGTCTGATTCCCATGGTTTATTTCCATTATCTCTGTGCCATGGTTTCCTCCCAGTATCTTCATGCCATAGAGTAGGAGGTGGCTTCAAATCTCCTACTGAGACAATCTGTGACATGAAAAGGGATGAGCCATTCATGGGTAATTGATATTAGATGCAACAAGTTCTCAAATCATCATGAAATTGTTAACCAAGAAAAATTAGATGAAAGTACGCTAAGATGAATACACTTAATATAGCTTGAAGCGTTCTGACTTCTTGAGTAAGGAGAAACTTTATCTGAGATAAATACTTAATAAAGGAATGCAGTCATAAACCAATGATATTATGCAGATCTGGAAACGTGATTTAGCAAACAAAAAATTACTCATCCAACATAATATCCTATCAAACCAGTTTAAAAGAACTTCTAGTAAAGTCCTAACATGCAACTAATCACGATGCATGACAGCTTATGCAGTTCGTCCTCGTTTGATTTTACCACTTATTTATATGAAATGCTCAGGATACGGTCTCATAATAAGATAAACTGATAAAGCATCGTGACAAAGTCAACGACGCCGGTGAGGTGGAAGCTAGCGTGGATCACATTGCGCAAGACCAGTAGGTCGGTGGTTAACTATCTTTTTGTGTACTGCATAATCCTTCATTTTGAGCATTAGACGAAAGTGGAAAATATTAATATTTAGGAGTACCTTTTGTGGGAAGATAACCCCGGAAGGAGGTCGAGGTATGTGTTTATGTGCATCTGGGAGTCTGTATATAGCACATCTGAAAAGCAAAGGCGGAGATGAGAGAAAAATTGGTAAAAGTAATTGAATTACATTTGCAAGGAAACTAGTAGTGACAGGAAATTACATGACTTGATTGTTCATGATATCGTCCATCGCATTAATAGGAGAGCGGAAGATGGTAGGGCAAGGATCACCATGGCAAAGTGATAGATACCCATTCATTCCACCACTGCATTTAAGGCAAAAAAAGTGAGAATTTTTCAGGAAAAACAAAAGTTATTGACTAACAAGAACTATGAACATCGTCCGAGAAACTATTAAAATGTGTATGAAGATGCGGCGAATTCGATAACCTTAGGTACTGTCGTAGATAATGAGATGAAACTGTAACAATCTATACCATGCCATTTTGATAGGTTTATCCAGACCGTAAAACAAATCTTCTCAAATTTAGACTTATCGTTTAGCTGAAACTACGTGAATTTGAGACAAAGTCATTAAGCCTTGTTTGAATGTGACTCCACTGAAGAGATAAGGGCAAATAAGTACTGGTGTTAAACAGCTAAATGACACATGAATCTAGTTTAGATTCCAATTGTAGATCATTAAAAAAAAATACAATTTAAGCAACCTAAGATACAACAATAACAGAGATAGTTTAATTAGCAAGAACGTCCTATGATAGTTAGGATGGTCAATTAATTTTATATATGCAACAAAAAACCCCTAAGATCGTGTTAGTTATCTAGCATATATGCACGAAGCTCCACAAAGTCTAACTATACAAACCTGGTCATAGGGTCAATCTTCTCTCTTGCTTCAATACGTTCCTTGTCGGACAATTGTTTACATCGGTCTTCAAGAGAAAATATATACGGAGAGAGAGGGTGAGATAGTGTAACAAAAAGCATGTCAACCATCACACTGTTCCTACGAGCTTCTTCTTCCTACAATATATAAATGTATGTAATTTCTTTGCTGAAACTAAATTTGAATCTTGCATAATATCAAAAAACTGGTTCAATATAAGATCTTCCAGTTCCCCAGGAATATACCGTCAAGGTTTGTTCAACTTTCTCTATCTCGGCAAGAAGTCGTTCTTCATCGATGAAAGGTAATTTTGCAATACCCTTCAAAAAGTGAAATAGGTTGACAATCAGTTTGAAATAAAAATCTTCATGTCCACCAATCAAACTACGTCTAAGAGAAAATAGATCAAACCTGCCATGCAAATCGTTTCCCATTCATGTCCACTTCGAAATCTGATCAAAATTGATGCAAAAATAGTCAATATATTTAATAGACCATACATGAAAGAATCGAGTAACTTGAGCTCATACCGGTAGGATAAAAGTCGATTATAGGAGAGTTTGGATCAGTCATCAATTTCCTGTACTGCTCAGGGAGTGCATGAGAACTGCCAAAAGGAAGCTAATTGATCAGAAAATATTTCACAAAATGCGAATCTCTAATTTCTGTAAGTTTAAAAGTGATAAAGAAATGAAAAGAACTATTGCAACCTTGCAGCTGGAAACACCCCCATTAGCTGACTGAATGGTTTGAATGGTGAACCCAGTTCGAAGCTAATATTCAACTGATCAAGATCCTTGAGATCAGAGGCAAATGGTGCATAATGATAGGGATAAAACCTGTAGTGAAGAATATTCAAGAATAAGTGAAACAAATAT
>BEHA01050433.1:379074-421882 GCA_002897215.1 Eschscholzia californica subsp. californica
AGTGGCGAGACCAGAAACTTTTCCTTGTGGAGGCACTGTTAAACAGTAAAAAAAAAATACCGTTATTAATGACGAATTGCAGAGCTTCATTACTAATCTCTATCGAAATTAGTTATAAGTCTAAATTGCAAAAAAAAAAAACATATGTTTTTCAAACCAATGAATTCTATATGTCATAGCAATACTATCAACTAATTAGGCTACAACTAACTGTAACTTGTTTTCTAAAATCTAAACATAAATAAATAACATTTACAATTAAATTAAATAATATTTGGATATATATATATATATATATATATATATATATATATATAAGAATGAAAAATTAAAACGACCTAAGGGTAATATGGCGATGCAAGTAACTCTATCTGAAGTTGGATGAATTTACAAAGAAATTTGATAAAAAAAAAGTAAGAGTTTAAAAGAAAATTTGAGGTACCAATTAAATAGACAAAAATAAATTGAAAATTTTAGAAAGCCTCTTATAAGTATTAATGGCGCTTCCCTCAACACAAACTTGAGAGAGGCGCCTTTAACACAAAACAAGGCATCTTTAAAAGGTCTCACAATAAAACACCCAAAAAACCTAAAAATAATAAAACACTGGGTTTCAAACCCATGATGTACTGTGGGAACGGCCAGTGACTCAACCACCGAGCTAACTACGGATTCATGATATGATTTGGCAATTACTTGTATTTTACCTAAATCGGATCGCTCCCGGGAGGCCCTTGGCCCTGGGGTTGGAGCGAGGCTTTGCTCGCTTTGGCCCCAGGGCCTACTCTAGGTATCATTATAAGTATTGAGTTGTTCTACTCGGCTAGTCCAAGTACTACTAAAAGTATTGAGTTCTACTAGCCTTTAAGGTTAGTTTCTACATAACGCCCACTAGGTTATAATTAATATTCTGCCTGGCTCCAATCTTCCATGAAATACTTTATACTTAGATGGGCTCCTTGTTTTCCATCTATTGATTGTTAAGTCACTTGAGTTAAGTATATCCGATAATTTCGTTAGGAGCTTAGTACGGATCATGAGAGATAAATCTGACAGTCTAAAACAACTTTCTTCTAAAAACTCCTATATACCAAAAATAAAAATTAGTTGGTTACAAGAGAGATATATGTGTTCGTAAAATTTTATTATGAGTTTAGTAGGAATCATATCCAACGATTCCAGTTTTAAAGCGATTCAATAAAATATAAAAGGGTCTTAAAGTAGAATGCAATGATGAAAAACAATAGTTGAAGGAGATCTACCAACAGGAGCAAGTGGAGAAGAGCAAATCAAAGATGAGGCAAGTCTTAGGATTAACAACCTAAATCACAAGTTGGAAGATCTGTCGGATATACCACCTTCAGCCGAAAAGATGTTAGTGAAGGAAACTGGCAGAAGGCAATGAAATCCCTCAAAGTTTTGATACTAAAGAAGTCACTGATACAATATTTGAAAATCATGACCTAAAAGAAGTGGATTTCGACAAGCAAGTAGAGACAAAGATTTCAACAAAGAGCATAGACACTTCAATACTGGTAGAGGAACTGAGTGAAATAACACTGGAAAAATATAATTAGAAGATCAGAATCGCAGAGAAATTTCAGAAGTTAAACAAGAAATAAATCAATCAGAATATTTACAAGTTGTAGAATCAGTTGACGAAACCAACCTGCCAAATATGGACAAAGTTTCATTGTATGAGCTCATAATGAGGTCCACAAAAGAAAATGCGAAAATTGAGAAACATTCAATAGATAAGATTGAGTCACCTAGCACCAACTGAGAAAGAACTATACCCCGTTGAAATGGAAGAAGGCGAAGAAGAAGATGGACAATAAAAGTTAGACAATTGGATCGGATGATGCAATAGTGGTGGAAACTTCAACATACATGGATTTAATACTACCACCCAACATATAATCAGGTGTAAGATCGAAAAACAAACACTCAATTGTTAATCTAAAGAAAATCAGCTAACTATACTTGTTGACGGAATATCTTATTTGTAAACTTGTTATTAAATTTTTGTTCTTGAAAATAGTAGGTCTAAGTTTGTGTATAATTGTGAAGTGTAAAACTGTTATTTGATCAAAATAATCAGTGTAAGAAATATGCATCTTAAACATAAATGATTACAATACATTATTATAACAATATATATAAATTTTTAATCCTATTAAGTTTAAAGTTTAAATTATAGAGGAGAACACAAGTTCAATGGTAAGATACATCAAGTATTTTCAATATACTTAATAATGTTAAAACTTAAATAGTACTAGGTTAGGTTCCCACCGCGCCCTACGGGGGCACTAGATCCCTCTTGGCTAACGCCGTTATGGTTTATTACGTCCCGATTTTACGAGTAAAGTGTTTTCGAGCATTCTCCGAGCCCACGTATACTGTGGGATCTATGATCACACCGTTGACATCACGTTGGGTCGAGCTTATCCAAGAAGTGCATGTACAATGATGCCCATTTTCAGACAATGTGGTGTCATGTGTTTACTTGTCATCAGAAATCAGTACGTGATTTCATTCGAAATTAGTACATGATTTCGGATGACAGGTACTCGCGTAACCTCACATCGTCTGGAAATTGGCATCATTGTACATGCACTCCTTGGGTAAGCTCGACCCAACGTGATGTCAACGGTGTGATCATAGATCCCACAGTATACGTGGTTCGGAGAATGCTCGAAAGCACTTTACTCGTAAAATCGGGACGTAATAAACCATAACGGCGTTAGCCAAGAGGGATCTACCGCGCCCGTAGGGCGCGGTGGGAACCTAGTTTACTCGTAAAATTGAGACGTAATGAGTAAATTTACAAAAAAAAAAAATCTAATTCGTATTGGAAATCTAAAATTGAGACATAATGAGTAAATTTACAAAATGTGAGTAAAATTAAGACGTAATTAGTAAATTTACAAAATGTGAGTAAAATTGAAGCAATAACCTCCATTGTTAGCTGGAAATTCTTTGCCGATAGTTGAATTGTAAGTCCAACTTTACCTCGCTCTCTGAAATCTAATTCGTATTGGAAAACGGAAAGATTCACAAAAAAAATATGAGTATATTTACAAAATGAGTAAATTTACAAAAAATTGTGAATTTTACTGAAGCAATAACCTCTATTGTTAGCTTGGAACCTAGTGTATGTACATATGTAAAACCTTGAAACCTACTTCACTTCAACTACGTATGAAATTTAATGAGCCCGATTCAACTTCTGGGTTGAAACTTTGGAATCCATTAGAGAATGAAAGTGAGAATCTTAATAAGGCTGATATGTGGGATTTTCAACAAATTTAATGCATCTGCTTCTTCGTATACTCGTAAGCAAGAGAGAAATATAACATCTGGATAAAAAACAGTCGAAGAAATACTAATGTAAGTAACCTAAGCTTGATCAAAAGAAAGAGCCAAGTCAATTTTTTTTTCCTGTGAGAGAAAGTCGTCGAGGCAATGAACTTGGGAGCGAAAGTGGGGGGAATTATGAATCAACCAACATTTGAATCAATTGTAAAGTTAAAATGTGCAGGCAAAATTCAATCATATGGTGGGGGGTACCATTAATCAACCAACATTTGAATCAATTATTAACTTATAATAACTTCATTAATCGTCAATATTTTTCGTTTCATAATGTGCAGATAAAATCATTAGCTCCTCCCCCTCATATTTAAATCAAACTATATGTACGACGACTCAAAAGGCAACTCAAATATAGACTATTTATGTTCACCCATTTGTTTTTGAGTAAATGGGTTCTCTATTCCTACATAATCTTAAATGAACACTCGCCCCTATAAAAGAAAACAGAAACCAGAGCTAAACATAAGTAGATGTGTCATGTGTGTAAAATACACCATTTAGAAAACACGTAGAAAGTTAGCTTTCCTACAAATTTCGTTATACTGTACTATTACTGATTTGATCTATAACAATAAACAATGATAATATCATAATACTTGTAAAAACTAATTTAATTAAAGGAGGAAAGGACAAAGATGTACCTGTTGAACACCCTGCGATTTTTAATCAACGCTCCTGTTTTGTTGCTAATGAGAAAGGATTGCAATTTGCAAGTCAGACAAAAAATGAGCAATATGGAAAGAGCACGCCCTAAGCAAGGGAAAAAATCAAACTCCGAAGCAAGAGAGAAATATAACATCTGGATAAAAAACAGTTGAGATTAATCAAATCCAAAACTTCAATCACCTTTTAGGTCAGAGTAGAGTTGAAGCCAAATCAAAATGAATTTAGAACTTAAAACGACAAGAGAGCAAAATTTAGATGTTGGTTAAAATTTAACCAAAACTTGAAATCCACACAAAAGTAATCACATAGTCGAGTTTAATGAAATCCAAACCTTTATTTACCTTTTAGGTCAGAGTAGAGTTGATGTGTAATGCTTCACCGAAACAAAAAGAGAGCTAAGGATGAAGCAATCACAGAACTATTGAGCATAAATTACTCGAAACCCACACAAAAGTTGAGAAATTATGAATCAGCCAACATTTGAATCAGAAAACTATGGAATTCGGTGGAGATGTTCAAATTGAAAACTAAATTGTAAAGTTCTATATGAATTCTAGCTCATTACTTTTGGAGAATAGTCGAACTAATAAACAAAAATCAGAAAACTAATGTGAATAACCTAACCTGGATTAGAAATAGAAATCAGCCAACTATCTATGAGAAAAAAAAAATCGAGCAAATGTGAAGAAGAACGGAAGTTCAAAAGACTATGAAATAACCTCCCTGCAATTAAAAAAACCATCAAAATCAGAATCAAAGGCTGCACATCAAGACTATGAACACCTCTTTGCAATGTGAAAAACATTTCATGATTCGACTAAGAATTTAGTCGAAATTTCGAAAAAGAGGAACAAAACAAATAATAAATCGTACCCATTACTCAAAACAAAACATTGGACATGAAAAACATTGAACAAATAATAAATCGTACCCATCACTCAAAACAAATAATAAATCGTACCCATACTTCTATTAATGCAGTTTCAGTGGATACCTTTACTGAAGCATTTTACCAAACAGTTCTTGAGCAAAGTTAAGAGGTGAAGAAGAAGAAGAAAAATAATTGCTTACTCTGAAAGTTAAAGGAACATGGAAGAAGAAGCATACGACAAAAAATATCCCCCTGAAATTCAAGAAACATCAAAAACAAAAGATCAAAGCTTACGACAAAATATCTCCCTGCAATTCAAGAAGCAAAAAATAACAGACAATCAAAGGAAGCCAATGCTATTTTACCTGAACTAGTCCAAATGCTATTTTACCTGCTCCAAGTTCTTACAGTACCTATTTGTAAGGAGAAGATAGATTTCGATAGACTTCTGGAGGTTGAGAGATTTTCAAGAGGCTTTTGAAGCAGTCCTAATGAGATTTTCGATAGACTTCGATGAAGATTTTCGATATACTTCGTGTGAAATCAGTTGAGAAATCAAGGGGAAGACGGCTTCGAGAATCAGGAGCGTGGGGAGTTTGGATATTTCAAATGTGAAGGAGAGGTTCCTCTTTGTATATGACTAATTTAGCCTCAAATATGGTCTCTAATTACTGAAACGTTTAAAATAGAAAAATTTTAGAATATTTTGGTCCGTCAGATGCAAAATTCACACAATGTGTGGACGGCCAGACTTATACCTTGAATAACTGACCGAGCTGTTTTAATATAATAGATAGATATAAATATTTTATTAAGTTTTCTTAATTGAAATATTTATATCCTAAATATAAATAACTACAATATATTAATATAACAACATATATATATATATATATATATATATATATATATCTTTTGTGTTTTGTTAATTTTAAGGTTTAACTTATAGAGAAGTACACAAGTTTAATGGCGAAATTTATTGGTATACTTGATACTATTAATACGTAATCATATATAAATACCTTATTAAGTTTTATTAACAAAAATAGATATCTTAAATATAATTAAGCAATTATCTAAGTTTTCTGAATAAAAATAATTATATCCTAAATATGAATAATTAAAATATATTAATATAACAATATATATTTTTTTATTAATTTTAAGGTTTAATTTATGGAGGGGAACACAAGTTTAATGGCGAAACTTATCAGTATACTTGATACTATTAATACTTAATCATATATAAGTATCTTATTAAGTTTTATTAAAAAAGCATATATCTTAAATATAAGCAATTATAATATATTAGTATAACAATATATATTAATTTTCTATTTTAAATTGTTGAGGAGAACTCGTAATAATTTTGATAACTTCGTGATAAACGAATGGCACTCGTTGCCCTTGTACTTAAGGGGGTGCATTGTTGAATGGGTTGTAGAATTAGATGGGGAATACTACGTCTGACCCCAACAATTCCAATCACCCGGACTTTCTCTATCAACCATATCTGAGAAATCAAAAGAAAAGAAATAATTTAGGTTTGAAAATGTAAAGGAACATGATTAAAATCAAACCGATAGTAGCTCCCTTTATTGATATACTCAATAATTTTACTTGATACTATCAATACTTCATATTATTAAGTATTAATAATAATTATTATAGAATATGTATTTTAAATATAAATAATTAGATTATATTAATATAAAAATATATGTATTAATTAATTGATCTATTAATTTAAATTATAGATGGGAACACAATTTCGATGGTCAGTCTACGAGCACTATCTTTTAACTTATTGGAATTTAAATATTTCTGGTGAATAACAACTTTAATGGTCCGACACACTTATAAACATTTTTTATAAAGTAAAAAAAAAACAGATGTAAGATCGAACGTCAGACACTCTATTGCTAATGTGAAGAAAGCAATCAGGAGAAAATCATCGCATAAAAAATCACAATCACAAAGCTAATGTGTTTTAATGTACCCGTTAAGACATTTGAAGGAATATTGGTTTTATAAACTTGTTATTACTTTTATGTAGTTACTATATTGTGTCCATTTATAAAAGTGTAAAATCAAATTTCTTTATATTTTACAGATTAACTATACGAGACTTCGAATGGAAAAAGTTTCAATTTTTTTAATTCAAACTAAGAAATTATTAACATCTCATACTCTTGACAACAAAAACTAACTAAATTGTAATTTTAATTAAATCCTTTATAACATTTTCGTGTCCAGTAAATATATCATTACTCCTCATAACAAATCATATACGAATCCATGAATAGTTAGTTAGTTACGTAAGTATGTTAGATCAGTTACAAACTCTATCTATGTATTTCAAACAAGATATATAAGCTTGATAAATGTTTATGATAAGATTAGGATGTCATTAACACAAAATCCCCTTGAAATTGAAATATTAATGCTTTGAAGATTTTTCAAAACCAATCTTTATTGCAAATTACAATTTCAAGTGTCAGTATTCCTTTTTCGTCTGTCCCAGATCAAGAGTCTCATTCTTCTTTTATCATATAAAATCCTTATTTTTCCAATGGACTTGTCTGTAATCTTTTGCCACGAGTCTGGCTTTAAAAACGCTCACGTTTTCATCCATGTCAATTTTCATCTTGAAAACCCATTTGCATCCGATGATTGTTACTCCTTCGGGCAAATCTGCCAAGTTCCAAACTCGATTCTCGTACATGGATTCCATTTCGGATTTCATGGCTCCAAGCCATTTTTCGGAGTCTGGGTTCGTCATAGCTTCTTTGTAAGTGCTAGGTTCATTATCTTCTACCAACAATAGATCTAACCGTTGAGATAACTCGATTAACCTTGCTGACTTACGTAGGGGTCGAACAACAGGTGAGACACTCTCAACTTCTTGAGGATTCTCTTGCGACTTTAATTCGCCTTGTGCGGGAGGATCTCCGAGATCTACTGTCTTTTCCTCTCTGTCCCTGTCTATTTGCTCATAATAGGTAGGAATCGCGACTTCTGACATCGGTACATTGGTGTCAGCTTGTTGCTCGGATTGAATTTCTTCGATTTCTATATTTCTCCCACTTGTCTTCTTGGAAATGAACTCCTTTTCTAGGAAGACACCATCACGAGCAACAAACACTTCGTTCTCTGATGCGTTGTAGAAGTAATAACTCATTGTCTCTTTTGGGTAACCCACAAAGATACATTTGTCTGATTTCGGTGCTAGTTTATCTCGTTGTAAACGTTTTACGTAAACATCGCAACCCCAGACTTTGAAAAAAGACAACTTTGGAACCTTTCCAAACCATAATTCATATGGCGTCTTTTTCACAGCTTTTGACGGAGTTCGGTTAAGTGTGAAAGCAGTCGTTTCAAGAGCATATCCCCAGAAAGTGTTAGGAAGATCGGCTAAGTTCATCATCGATCGAACCATATCCATTAAGGTTCGATTACTCCTTTCGGACACACCGTTCATCTGAGGTGTTCTTTGTGGAGTGAGTTGGGACACGATGCCGCAACTCCTAAGATGATCCTCACATTCTTGACTCAAATATTCACCACCTCGATCCGATCTAATGGCTTTTATTTTCTTGTCAAGTTGATTCTCTACTTCATTCTTTGAACATTTGAAACGATTCTGACTTATGCCTCATAAGATATATATATCCATATTTAGTGAAGTCGTTGTTGGGTTTTACACCCTTCTACTAGTGTTTATAGCGGAATTAAGACATCTAATATCTACACTAGTATTCCCAGGATCACATGCATAAACCTATGATAATCATTAATTAAAACTAGAAAGATAAATACCTTGTTCGCTAGTTTTCCCTCGAACCTTTCCAATTGCTTATGAGAAGATCAAGAGATTCAAGTGTAGCTCCTCTACTTGGGACACGAGCAAACAATTTGATCTCCCACCTTGTTGTATAGCTAGCACACCAATGGTGGTTGGAAGAAGAACTCCTTTCTTCTTGACTAGATAGATAGTTAATGGGAATTAGCTCACTTTCTCCTCTCTACTTGATGTGGTAGAGCAAGAAAGCTTAGAGAGAAGTTCCACACCTTATTCTCTGCCCTAAGAGTGTTTATATAGAACCCTAATAAGAATCTACCTCCTTTTAGGTTTCCTAAAACACCCTTTAGAATAAGATTTAGGGAAATAGTCGAAAATAGCAACTATTGGTATTTTCTCAATTCCCTAAGGAGGAGGTGCCCAAACACCACGAAAATTGGCAGATATAATGTTTATTATATCAGCAACTAACCCTCCAAAATTCAGCCCAATCCGAGTCCTAGAAGTACCCGAACCGGTCTAGGCCCAAAAACCCTGTTTTTGGCCCTTTTGTACTATCTTTGCCTAATTCCTTTTTAGGCCTATGAGATATGTTTATGGGACACTCCCATGATTATATCTCACTCCCACTAGTCATATCCTAGATCAATTTGTCACTCTTATGTGTAACCCGTTCTAGGATCCGATCGAAGTTAGCCGCGAATTACTCCGTAATTCGACGATCGTAGTTGGTCTCTAGCTACAACTCTATGATCCCTAAATCAATCGGACTTGATGATCTTCCACATCAATTGTCCTATCCGACAAATCGTTCGCATTGTCACCTTGGTCGAAGGACATCTCCTTCAACTCCTTCAGTCGTCAGTGAACGTGATGAAGTAGCCATAGTTACCTCTTGCGAGTGTACTCGTAGGTCCACATACATCTGTATGTATGAGTCCTAATGGCTCACTCACTCGATCACCTTTCCCTTTGAAGGATGACCGTGCCATCTTGCCTACTAAGCATGATTCACATGTATCGTATAGTTCTAAATCACACGAACCCAAAAGTCCATTTGTATGAAGCTTCTGCATGTCTTTCATGTTTATGTGGCCTAATCGACAGTGCTAGAGATAGCCTTGGTTCGAATCATGAGTGCGAAGTCGTTTAGTGTCTATGTTCAGGATTTCGTCTTCTTTGTTCAAAACATAAAGACCATTACGTAGTCTAGCACTAGTATAAAACACCTCATCTTTGGATAGAGAACATCGCATGTTCTTTATCACAGTATGATATCCCTCTTTGCCAGAACGAACACGGAGATGATGTTCCTTGAGATAGTAGGTACATAATAGCATGTATGTAACACTAATATCATTCTAGTATCTAAACTGAGCTTGTTGGTTCCTACAACCACAACGACAACTCTTGTTTTGTTCGCGACTCGTAGAACCATCTCGCTCTTTGTCAGATTTCTAATTCCCTCTAGCCCGTTTAAATCCGAGATTATGTGAACTCCACATCCGGTGTCAAATACCCATGTAGGGGAATCAGTCGTATCTGCCAAATTGACCTCCATAACATAGGCACTAATTCCCTCTTCTCTTTCTGGTGTCTCTATTACGCTTTCTTTTTTTGAAGTATCAAGAATTCTTCTCTGATCCTTCTCCCAATCTAGAAAGTTGTCTAAATCTAATTTTAATCCTGAACTAATCGTTTGTGCCATCTCTACTCTACATTAACAGAAAAAAGGACTTTGCTAAGTACTACATTCAATTATTATGCAAAAGAAACAGTTTTGCCATATTATTCAATGAAAATCGCCCCCTTTTTGAATAATCTGATTCCAAGATCCCATTCCTACGGAGCTAAGCGTACTTGGGCACTGCCCTTAACTCCTTCCTTTTGGTGAGCAAACTCTTCACTAATCATACTCTTACGACTCTTGGTTGATGAATAACACTTATGTGTTGAATTCATCATTTTGCCTCGAGATCCAAAACCCTTTTGCTGACTCGTTGAGAATAACCATTTAGACGTGTAGACCTCTTCTATAGACCTACCCGTATTGTCCTGAGGTAAAAGATGGTACTCTACGAAGGCCGACCCACCATCGATGAACAAGGGCTCAACAGGTGTCTTAATCAGGGTAGGCGTTACTCAAAATTCTTTTTGGGGACTTTTACATAATTTATCAAGTTTCGTTACTGTGAACTCTAACATAACTAACTGTGATTTATTACGTAAAGATTTATGTGTGTTTGTGTAATGATTTATTAAATCTTAGTATTACTTCTAAAAGATCTCATCTTTTAGGTTATTTCTTGTTCGTCTAAGGTTCGTTTGGATTCATATCCTTGAACCACCATTGAGTACTCCCACTCGAATCATGATCCCATCATTCGATTCGTCAATGGTCTCTTAAGACCCTATACTCTAAGTATTATTCGGGCACATCACACTTGTGCTTAGAAACAAGAAGCGTTTACCTATCTAAAGGTATCCTAATCTACGCAATCACACACACACACACACACACACACACACACACATATATTATATATATACATACATTCAGAAATATGACAATCATAGAAGATAAAGTATGTATCCTAGATTCGTTTCTAGGTTCGCTACGTTTCGTGTAGCTATTCGTGGGAAATTGTGACATTTCTATGCCTAACGTGAATTCTAAGTCTATTTTCGTCAAATACAGACTAATGGCGCGTCATGTTTCTTCCTTAATGATTTCCAAAATCGCTTTAAGGAAAAACTCCGTTTGGATTCTCGGATGGTCCGGATCAATTTCGGAAAAATATGGTTGAAGTCGGATGAAGAACAATCGAAACCTCCCACTCGGATCAAGGCCCAAAAGGGCCCGAGTCAAACTCTAAAGACCCAAGTCAAACTTGGTCAAGGGACCCTTTGACCAGTCTCGGATGGACCAAGACAGGTCACGGTCAAGGTCCGAGCCTTGGTCGGACCCGGGTCGGCAAGTTCGAAGACGTGCCGAGTCCGTCGGGTGGACGCGTCCCGACCCTAGGCCAAAGGCGTCTGTCCCAAGTCTGTGCATCTCGGACATGAAGTCCGAGATGCTCGGGACCAGCCGGACGCGTCCTTAAGACGCGTCTGACCTAAGACGCATCATAGGTCATCTCGGACTTCAAGTCCGAGACGGCTTCGGTTTTCCAAGACGCGTCCTAAACGCGTCTGGAAGGACCTGCGTCAGTCGCGTCCAAAGACGCGACCTAGTTACTCTCGGATTCCCAGTCTGAGACACGCACAGAATGCACTGGTCGCGTCCAAAGACGCGACCTAGTTACTCTCGGATTCCCAGTCCGAGACACGCACAGAATGCACTGGTCGCGTCCAAAGACGCGACCTAGTTGCTCTCGGATTCCCAATCCGAGAAGGAGTGGGACGCGTTTTGTCCGAGACATACCCGAACTCCCAGTCCGAGACGGACTGGGACGCGTCCGAGATAGTCTCAGATTCCCAGTCTGAGAAGGACTGGGACGCGTGCGCGACTGGCCAGATGCGTCCAGGGACGCGTCCTGGTCAGTCCGACTCTCAAACAGAAGCATTTTTTTTCCTTGTTTTTCTGTTCTAACCGACCATAGCTGCTGTTTTTTATGGAAATCCATCAAAAACAGCAGATTTTGAAAACATATTTTTTCAAAATCAAAACCTTTTTAATCATCTTTCCGAAAACGTTTTTCAGAATTCGATTTTTAAAAGTTTTCAACTATTGAAACCCCTTTAAATTTTCTACCCGATTAGGTCTAATCTAATCAATTTCATGTCTAACATAAAATTTCCTAATCAATCAAGTTCGAATCTAATTCGCCTAGTCAAGGTTAGTTTCATGCAACCGGCTCGTGATGCCACTGTAGGGGTTTACATGTATCTAATACACTATCTAGTGTTCTAAACGGAATCTCAACATATATATGTTAACACTAGATATCCAGGATCTATTGCATAACTAAACAATGAACTAGAAGAGGGATAAATACCTTCTCGCATTTTTCCCTCAAACCATTCCAATTCGCGTGTGAAGATCGAGAGCTCCAATTGTCGCTCCTCTACTTGAGACACCGAGTAGGTTAACTTGATCTCCCTTCCTTAATGTCTGCTAGAAATTAACGGAAGATTGAGAAGAACCCTTCTTCTTGACTAGATTGATAGAATGAGAGTTTTTTCTCTACAATCCTCTCGCTCCACTAGCTATATGTTGAGAGAGTGAGCTGTATAATTTTTCTTTCTGAGAAAAATCCACACCTTTTCTGTTCTCTAATGACCCTTATATAGAGAAACCCTAATTAGAATCATATTCAAATTAGGTTTTCTATTTTCCGGGTCACAGAAAAGATAATACCCAAAATACCCTTTTTGGGTGTTTAGGGTTTCACCCTTTAGTGTGGCCGGCTAAAGCAGACCACCATGGGCTTTATGTGGTCGGCCATCACATGGCCGACCCTTAGAGCTTTGCTCCGGGCACCCCTTTTTGGCCCGGTTTTTTCTATCTTGTTCCGAATCGTCATTCGAATCTTTTTGGCCTATTTAGTTGGATATAATCCATCTTTAGCCTATTCCCGTCTAGTCAAATCTCTCCGATCAAGTTACCATTCTTATGTGCAACCCGTTGTAGGATCCGGTCTATGTTAGCCGCGAATCACCGAAGTGATTCGACGATCGCAAGTAGCTTCTAGCAAAGCAATACGACCCCTAATTGGACCGGACTGGATGATCTTCAGGACGAATTCATCGTTATCCTAGCTGACAAATCGATCGCATTGTTACCTTGGTCGAAGGACACTTCTTCAAATCGAACGGATATATCCTTCATCTCCCAACATTGGGTTAACATGATCAAAGCCTGTCTTTCCACCTCCTCGATGGCAGATCTTATCAATGGTCGTTCGGGGTCCTACTTTCGAGATTTATAGAGGTAATAGACAAGGCGACCCCCTCATCCCCTTCTTCTTCACTCTGGCTATGGAAGATCTCAGCCGCCTTCTTGAGAATAACTCTAGCTCTCACCCATTCATTGGCGTCCCAATCCCTAATTCCGAGATGGTCATCAAACATCTACTATTTGCTGACGACTGTATCATCTTTGGTCGCAACTCCCTGGACAACATCTACAATCTTAAACAGATTCTCCACTTTCTGCTCTGCCTCTGGACATATGATTAACTATGCAAAATCCACTATCTTCTTCAAAAACTCTCACCCCAAATTCCAAAGAATGCTCATAAAAAATCTTAAAGTTCGACAATCTGCCCTCAAGGAAAAATATCTTGGGGCTAATCTCTTCATTGGGAAGCTAAAATTAAACCTCCTCATCTATCTTAATCCCAATCTGACAACACAAGTTGTCCAAATGGCAGACAACATCCTTTCTTAAGCTGGTCGCACTATTGTAATTTCCACAATAGTTGTAGTCGTCCCTCGATACCAGATGCAATGCTATGTTGTGCCCACATGCATCAACAAGGGCATAGAGAAGACCGTTGAACGGTCCTTTTGGTAGGTAAAAACCAAGACCATACACAATATGAAATGGTCTTCCATCTGCCTGCTGATGGGCCTAGAAAGTTTCCTAAATAGGTCACCACCCGCAAGTATACGGGCGTCAAGTAATAGTTCCGGTAAGATCGGTTCGTTCCTCAGAGACTAAGTCAATCTATTTTAAGACTTAGAAGTTACACGGTTTTGTTTCTGAAATCAATTTGATTTTGGTGATGAAATAATAAAATAATAAAATAATAAAACAAACAATAAAAATGAACTCAAATGGGGAAAAATCCTAGAGTTCGTAATCCACTTTAAACATTCATAAATTCACCCCCTTCCTATCATGATTTTCAAACTCTATAACTCAACATTTAGAAAAACGTCATTATCTAAACGTCGGAAAATTAAACCATTTAAACAAATGGATTTCTATCTTCCTCTAGTTGACACTGTTTTCAAGTTTCTCAGACTACAAGAGAAAGGTTTACTTCCTGATGACATCCCTAGTGGTTGTAAAATTTGAACTCAAGAAATCAAATGAGTTCTTCTTTCAATATTGCGAGGTTGAGTAGCTCTTCATTCTACTCAGAATTAGCTCAGAAGAGATCGATTAAGTTCTCTTAGAAAAGTCAACTCTTCACCTATCTAACACTCACATGGCTAGTGCATAAACAACTTCAAGACTCGAAATTCGTGGAAAAAAAACCTTTAGCAAACGGATAGTCTGACAAACTAGACTCTATAACTATTAACAAGCAAAAACAACTAGACTCACGCTTTCAATCAAAAAATTAAAAATTTTGAAAAAATTTTAAACCCTTTTGAATTTTTGAAATAAGGACTTAGCAAAATTTCAATCCCCTATCCCCAAACTTAAACCAAACATTGTCCTTAATGTTTTCACTACAAAACAGTCGGCCTTTAGCTATGGACTCAGGCCGTAGCAATTACTTCAAATTTCGTAGCAGAAGATAAGTTGCTACGACTTTTGTCTCGTAACTGAAACTGCCGTCACAAAAGGTATTAGCTACGAACTGTTTGTTACGCTCTCTTCCGTAGCTACTAGTTAAACCCTTTCTGCTACAGATTTTGGCGTAACTAAAAGTTCAAAAAAGTTTAACCGTTAGACACTCATTTGTGATGGAATTGTGCGTAGCAAAAAATCATATACTTAAGAAATTATAATCGTTGAACGCCCCTAAGCTACCGAAATATTCGTAGCAGAGTCTTGCATTTCAAATCTTGATAGCTATTGATATTCATTGATGATGACCCTATTCAACCAGAATCTATTCATATAATAAATATAAATATGTAAACTAAAATGCATACACAATAATATCAAAGATTTTTTCATCAATTCATTCATTACAAAGAAATTCTTACATATATCAAAGTAAAAAACTAACAAATTGGGTTAAGCAAAATATAAACATAATATATCTAGTAAACAATCCAAACTAACCCATGTCTATGTATCTAAGAGTTCAACGTAATATATGTTAACAAAAAGAATCTCGCACGGGAGTTCGCTTCTCCGACTTTTCTGTTATAAGAAATATAAGATATCATTAGAATTCCATGAAAAACAATGGTACTTCGATAAAATTAAACAATGTATAAAACTATTTACGAAGCCTTCAGTAAGACATCTTAATCCATTCATTACAAGATTCACTTAGCAATATCAAAATGTAAGCAACATGGAAGAAATCTGCACAATGAACAATAAAGTATAAAAAAATGGAACTGAAAAACACGTATACCACATAAAACGTTAGGCAGAAGTGAAAAGCCATAAGGACTCACCTCGTGTGTGTTGCATAAAGGACCAACTCCGATAATTGGCGATGGTTTTATGATAATGCAAAGCTGACCAAAGGGATTCAGGCTAACAAACATTATCAGAGCATTTTTACAAAATAAGCGAGAAGTTATTATGATACACAATCAATAAAAAATATCAAGGTCAATTTGAAAGAAAACCTGTCCAATTTGGTCGACCTCACTTGTCCACCCTTTAGATTTCATAACAGCTCCATGGACACTGCAACACAAGATAGCAATTTATTGGATAAGCTCACAAATACAAATTAAGTGCGGATCAAAAGTGTTATCTATCTGACAACCCTAACCTGTTTAATTGAATGACAACAAACACAACATCTTAATACTTTCTTAAGAATAACTTTAATTTTTTATAAATTAGAAGATGGTGAGGTCAAGGAACTCTTTTCCAAGAGTACCTAGAAAATGAATACCTAATAGGTTATCTGAAGATGCCATAGTAGCTCCACCTTTCAAGTCTGGAAATACACTACATCTTCACCGATTTAATAAACACAAGAGAGCTAATTTAAACTTGAAAGATAATATATACATTTGCCTGAGAGATTTATATAAACACCTATATTAGAAAAGATATCAAATAAAGGACATTGTTCTCCATCAGTCCATGACAACAAACATCAAAAAGTAGGTGTAAGTCAACTTCCCAGCAAAACACCTTTAATTGATTTCATTCTGGCATAAGTCCCTGCATTTCCCATAACAAAATTGTTCCAAAGGTGTCTGATCTAGTTCCCATAATTTTTAAGAATGTTGTTGTTCTTAATCTTCCAATGAATAAAACCAACCTCTGTAAACTAGGTAATGAAGTGCATTTAAGTTGAACAAACAAGAAGTTTTCTCGATTTATCTGAAAATAAATAAAAAGATGTACAATCTAAGCAAGATTCATCTTACCCGGAAGCTTACCTATCATCATGGTCTGAAGAAGTACAGAACATCTAAGTTTCCTTCAACCAATAGATGACTATAGAACTGAAGCAACCAAGTCCTCTACAATAACGCGAAATTCTTGTTTTGTTGAAGGAGACGAACTAGGGTTCCAAAACACAGGTGATGCTTCAAATTCATGAAATAAAGAATGGGTTAGTATCTAGCAAAACCATGAGAATGGTAAAATTGTCTGCAAGAATCAAATCAATATAATATATATATATTTGAAGAAAAAACGAAGTCTAAGTTGGTCAACTTTCTTTAGAGAAATGAGAGAACCTGCGTAGCTTTGGTGGAATTGATGCCACGACTGCACGCAAGACAAGAATTCAGGTTTAAAGAACTAAGAAGGTTTTATATGTGTGTTTGATAGTCAAGAAGCATCCTTTATCCCACAATAGGGCAAACTTTCATCTTGAGTTATTATCACTGCTTAGTATGCTCTTTGTAAATATATTGTCAGCTTCTTCAACGTAAGCACATCAAGAAAAGAAATCGAACACAAAAGAAAACAATATATAAGACAGATCTCTTGCAGGCATTTCATCAAACAAGTTACGAGGGTCTTCTGTCTCCCAATTTAATTTGCCAACTGCTAAAGATCTCAAACAATTCTAAGATATTTTAACAGATCAAGTGAAAATTAAGCTATTTCTAGATAGAATCACACAATAGATTGAGGTAATTGTAAAGACTGAATTACCTTACGGACCCCAGTTAATGGCAGAAGAAAATTTTCTCCTTGATCACACCAAATAGATCAAATGGAAAAAAAACGAATTAAAAAAAACGGAGACCAAATTTAGAGATAGAAAACTGCAAGAACTGGAAAACCTTGACATGAGAATCAAGCTATTGATTTCAATATGGAGATGAACTCGTTTTGTCACCATTCTCTAATCTCTCTCCCTCTCCCTGCTAGAACTTATTTTTGCCCTAGAAGTATTTCATCGTTTTGATGATAAAGGGTACCCCAAATTTTGGCCCTTTTAGAGCGGCACTCGAAAATTTTTGGATTCTTTTACCGCGCGCGCTCTAAAATTTTGGCGCAATCATTTTACTCAGATCTTGGTCAACATTTGCTACCATTTTGACTCATTAGCTACCGGATGAGCATAGCAAATACCCTATCAGTTGTTATGCCTAACGAACGTAGCAAAAACGCACTTTTAAATTTTTGAAAATCTTCGCGTAGGACGCACTTGACACGGGAAAATGTGTAGCAAGTGCACATGAAGTTGGTAGCTATTAATTGGCAATTGCTATGACTAATAATATCTATAGCAAATGCTGATCAATAACTACGACATGTGTAGTCCGTAACAAAAAAGGCGTAGCTAAAGGCCGCCAATTTTGTAGTGTTTGAAGACTATGCAAAAAAAAATAACAGGGTGAGGGAAAAATATTACCTGATTCCAACGTCCCAACCGTGGGTTGCCTCCCAGAAAGCGCTAAGTTTAACGTCTTTAGCCAGACGAAACAGATGATTCGAAAAAATGGAAAAAAATTATACCTACTGGATTACAGAAGTGTAACTAACTGTAAACCTATATTCTATACATCTGTGGGTCCACCCAAAACACAAAGTTTTCAGTGAACGATAGTCTCACATTTTTGTGAATTGGTGATAGTGTAAGTGAGACTATCAAGTAAGAAGGGCAATCCCCAAACTTAGATGACAATAAGGTCGTTAAGTTTGGCATCGCACTAGAGAGAGTACAGACCGGATAGAATGGGTCTTCATATGGATGATCGACAGAGGGAGTGAGTGCTTCAAAATCTACACATGGTTTTGAGGGACAAAATGCAAAGTAATCTAGAGGACTATCAATGACACCCGGACTTAAACTAGGGTTCTCTAAAACAGGTACTTCAGGTTCCTTCAATGGAGAAACCCTACTATCAGACTTACAATTCCTAGAAGTCGAGTTAGATAGTCCTTCTATAATTTCTTTTATCATGTTATCATCGGTGTCCCTAAAGAATTCTAAATCTTCGCCTAAATCAGGCGAGTCAATCCTCTCATTTAGCAAATTGGTCAACCATGATTCATCATCCTCAGTTGAGTCAAACGACTTCAAATTATCTTCAACTCTAGTGAACTCTTCATGATGGTCTGAATGGATTTAAAGTTCGATACAATGAGAGGATATCTCAATATAGGGCTCCATCGTTTTTGAGATTTTAGTCTCAATAACGATGTTGTCGGGAGAACTGTACTCCTCAAAAATTGTATCCTCGTCATCATAGTACACAGGACACTGTGGACCGTACTCTACATTCTCATGGTGATCTTCTTCTGTAATACTAGTTGTTATTTCTTATAGAGTTCCATAGGTATTGTCATTCTTTTCTTCTAAAGTCTGACAAAACTCGAAAGTACTCTTTTGAAGATCACTAACAGTTTGGGTCAATGAAGATGATCTTAAAGATGGAGAGTCAATAGTTTCACCGTTATCCCACTGAAGTTGAGACACGTGTGGAGTAGAAGATTCTCCATTAATCCTCCTTAGCGCACTAATAGACTCTTCATGAACCTTCTTTAACATACTCATAGTTTCGGCCAACGAAGATGATGCTAAAGATGGAGAGTCAAGAGCTTCACCGTTATCCCATTGAGGTTGAGACACGTGTGGAGCAGAAGATTCTCCATTTATCTTCCTTAGCGCACTAATAGACTCTTCATGAACCTTCTTTAACATACTCAAAGTTTCGGCCAACGAAGGTGATGCTAAAGATGAAGGATCAATAGTTTCACCGTTATCCCAATGAGGTTGAGATACGTGTGAAGCATAAAATTCTTCGTTATAATGCATGTAAGAGTCATTAGTTTCAATGTTTTCCCATTGAGGTTGGGACACATTTGGAGCATAAGACTCTCTACTATAATGCATGTAAGATGATCTGTCAGGATATCTATAATATGGTTCATAACCTTCTTGAAGTTGATAATAATCCCTACGACCATCATTATGCATATTGTCTCTAGGATGACCTCCATTAAAGCTAAACCCTAGCTTTCTCTCTCTAGCAATTTCTAACCCAAAATCAAATCAAACCAAATGAGAAGCAAGATCATGGCATGGGGAGTAAAAGCCCTAAGATTTCTGGCCAAGAAGGTGGCCGGAATCCTAGAAATCCGGCAAAACAACTTCCGGCCAAGAAAGAAGAAATCCGGCCAGCAGCTCCCATGGAAGCTTCCCGTGCCCGCAGCCGCGTCCCGTCCGTGCGTCTCTAGTGCCATCCCGTGCTGAAGAACACCCGAGCAGCTGCTAGAAGATGGCGTTCCGAGCTGATGAGCGACCGGAGCAGCTGTTGTTCCGTGCCTGGAGCTGTTGGTTCTTGAAGAACCCGTGCCTACAGCTACTGCCGGAGCTGCTGATTTCGTTGTGGAGCATGCTGCTGTTGCGCCCGTCAAAGCTTCCTGCAGTCCGTGCTCTTGCTGTTCCAGCCGGTCCTAGCTTTGGCCGGCCGAGCCATGTTGGCTGGCCAAGCTAGAACCGGCAGCCTCTTCTCTCTCAAGCTCCCTCTCTTCAAACTCTTGCCTTGAAACCCTAGAACAAGAAAACCCTAGCCTCCTTTCTCTCTTCCTTGATAGCTTGAATGATGAATGAAGAAGAAAATGAATAGTGTCTTTGACCCCCTTTCTCTAACTTCATTCAACCCCTAGACTTAGTCAAACTTGACTAAGTCTTTAGACTAGAAATGGGTGCCCATAAAATCTCTACACAATTCTTCTTCTCTTAATATTTCTTGGGCTTGGACTTGGTTTTGGGCTTTGATTTAGAAACCAAGAGAGTGCCTCCATCCTTGTCTCTACATCTTCAAATTCTCACAAAGGACTAGAATACCCTCGGACTTCTTTCTTCCATATCTTCCCCGTCTGAACTCTGAATTGAATACCGTTTTCACCGTCGGACTCGTCATTGACTATACTTGTCATTTGATTTGCTTGAAGTCTTTTTCTCTCATTTTCGGCACATGAAATGATAGTGATAATTCGCTCCTTTTATTCCGAATCCCACGCTTAACTCCAAAATAAGTACCTAACATGAAAAACACATAAAATATTATTGATAACACTCGAAAAGGACTAATTAGTCTAAGTTAGGCTCTCCAAATGTGACATTTTAGTGTCACATCACATACATACTATTTTTACTATCGATATTGCTAATGTTATTTGCAGCATAAGTATATAGGAACATGAAAACGACCAAGTGAGATGGCCTCCTACGAAATCCGAAAACTATACTATCAGTTTTATGTATCGTCACATTAGAGAAAACGACGACAATAAGATCGGCAACGGAAAGGATTCTACTTTGACATTAAATCGAACAGAATCAACTCAATTATGGAAAGGATTCTACAAAGAAAAAAGATGGAAACCAACTACGTAAGCTTATTCTCAAAAAATTTATGGTCATCTGGAAAGCTAGATGTGATAGATGCTTTAACATGCAAGTCCTCGACTCATTTCATACCATCCACAAAATACAAAAACTCCCAGAAATCATTCATAACACCAGCTCCAGCCAGAACACCAGAAAAGACTCTACTTGGCCCCCTAGTTATCCATACTACAAAATCAACACGGATGCGTCTTTTACACAACTCAAAGAGGTGGCAGGAATAGAATGTATCATTCATGATTTCGAGCAGAATTCACAGCAGCCTTATCCGATATCACCAGAGGTAGAAATTCAGAAGAATGCGAAAGAGAAGTGATACTCAAGGCTATAAACTGGGCAATTGAGTACCATACTGAGTATCTTCATATCGAAAGCGACAATAGTGACATCATCAATCACCTCCAGAAACAAAGCAATACGACTCACTAGCAATCCTCATGTCATCTAAAAAAAATTCGGCAAGTGTCATCACACTTCAAAGGCGTAATCTTCTCCCACATCACGCGCGCTGGAAATACCCAAGCTGACAGACTGGCTAAATGGGCGAGACATAATCGGCGTTCAAACTCGTGGAGGTCCAACCCGACTTTCTTGATTCCTAGACTCTGTGTTTTGCCTTTCTTTCTATGTACTGTTCTTCTCAACAAAAAAAAGAAATAACCTTTCCATCTCTTTTCCTCTCGTTCTCGGTCTTTTTATTCTCATTCTCAAGTTCGTCTTTTTTATTTTCATCATGCCCTCTCCTCACAAGCACATTTTAGAGAATTTTGATAAGTTTTCCTTCGGTAAGATGAAACTAATTCTATACTCAAACAATTGGAAAGATGATACTAATGTGTAACATAAGGCATCGGTGGAGTCATGCCGACAGATAACAAAGAACAACACTTGAAGGAATTTCAATTAGTTTTTTGTTGGTACGATGAAACTGGTATTGTACCATACCGTTGGAAAGATGAAGCCGGTGTGTAACATAAGTCATCGGTAGCTTCATGTCGACCTATCATGCAATCTGTCAGACTGGTACCTCCGATAAGTTACCTTCATGAATTTTTTTGCTCTTCAAGGAAGACACCACTTTCGATGAAAGAAAATCTTACAACGACGTGAGATGCTTCTTTACATTTTTTTAGTGAGTCGGTCTTTATAGTTTTACTTGGATCAAAATGAGTGAGGTTTCTCTCTTTTCCATGATTTTCACCATTAAAACACCAATAAAAAACTTCAATAATTTGAATCTAGCTAATCTTAGAGGAAGATAATGGGTTGATTTCAAGACGTTTTTGCCGACAAAAAAATTGTAAATGGTGGAGTGATGAATGCGGTTAATGGAAGGATTCTTAAGTTTTGAGAGTGGTGGAAGATTTTAGGTTTTTTTTTGCCAACTTAACCGATATTGACTTGGTAATGAGTGTGAGTGAAATTTGACTCACTAAAGGCAAATTGACCAAATCAATACGAGTGTGCGTGTGACAAGTAAAAATGGTGAGTGTATATAAATATTTTCCATACACAATGTCCATTCACCAAGCTACATTATGTGGGCCTAGTAAGTTAGAAGCCCAAAGAGGTCCAATGGCCTCTTAACGATGCTGTAACGAGAGTGTAAGAAAGTCTATACATCAAACTAGGGGTGAGAATGTTTGCTGCGAGCCCGGACCGCCCATGGGTACCAGAGCCCATGACTGACCACGGGCACCCGCTACCCGTTGCGTGTAGATCCCGCCCGACCCGATGAAATTTGGTGGGCGGGCGCGGGTAAAACTCCTTGCCCGACCTCCCGCCCACACCCGAGTCCGATAGGGCAAGCCAGGTTGGTGCCTATATATACCCGCCCATTTGTGGTCCACTAGGAAGCCTAAAAGAAGAAATTCACTTCAAATCTTCAATAAGACGGAGAGAACATATGCCGTTAGATGAGAGATCTCTAAGATATCGTTTATCCGTTAGATCTAGGGTGAATAACTCCACCACTACCCTATTATATATACCCCACGTTCCCCCTAAACTTTTGTCTTTTCCACTTTTCTTTCTGTCATTCTGGTACTCTGCTAGTGTTTCTCTTTCTTCCATTTCATTCTCTCTAATTAATCTTTCTTTCTTTATCTCATTCCTCTATGAGTTTCTGATAATCTATACAAGATCTATAACTAAGACCAATACAAATCTGTAAAGAAGATCTATTACTAAGACCAAATACAAGCATATATATACATATATATATATATATATATATATATATATTTATATATATAACATTTACAATCTACTGAAATATGAAAGAAGAAATGAAGTGATCCCCTAAACAAACAAATAAAAAAATTATTTAGACTTGGATGATGCCCAATCCCCGAGCCGCCCGTCGCCCGACAATCCAACTCCTCTAGTGGGTGTGGGCGGACTTTGAACAGAAGAAAATAAAAAATGACCAGCGCTTTGGGGAAAGCAAAATTTTAAAAAGTTTCCGGGGAGAAGAGAGAGAGGTGAGGTGGAGAGAGAAAAGATGAGGTGGAGAGAGTGAGGTGAGGTGGAGGGTTTTTTATTTTTATTTTCCTCTAACAACTTACAAAATAAAATTGTCAAACAAAATTAACCAATTTTTTACTAAGTCTTCACACCCCAGAAACTATTTTGCTTTCCCCAAAGCGATGGCCTAAAAAATTGCCCCGCTCCATCTTACCCGACTACCCTAATAGCCAAAGAGAAGATCTACCCGACCCGCTCGAGCCTGAAGTGTTTTTATCCGTGAGTGCACATACCCGTCCGATTCCCACCCCTAGATCAAACATCGTGCAAACCCAATAGCGATTTCATACGTTAATGGCGCCATTAAATTAAATTTCTATAAATGGGGGCAGACAAACATGTGGACATCCTTTACAATTCTATCTCTTATTCTTCTCCACTAAAAATGTCACCTAAACTTTTTCAGGCCAAACCAATACAGTGTCGCCCCAAATTTAACGGATCAAAGATCCTCCAAAAGAAAAGAGAGAAGTTAGAGAGAGAGAGAGAGAAAAAGTTATTAAAAAAATGGCTTTAAACATTGGAGCATACACTCACACAACACACATCAACTTCCAAAGCACAAATAAACCCATATACAAAAGAAACAAATTCCCCAGAATTAGAACCAAACCCATCTATCATTTCAATTCTTTAATCCAATTTGTTCCTTCACACCCTTCAATGTCTATAAAAGAAAGTGGGATTTCTTCAGTGGTTAAGAGTTCTTTGATCGACCCAGATGGTGGTCCTCTTGTTGATCTTGTTGTTCCTGAAAGTGAAAGAGATTTAAAGAGAGGTGAAGCTGAATTGATGCCAAAAGTGAAGATTAGTAAAGTAGATCTTGAATGGGTACATATAATTAGTGAAGGATGGGCTAATCCATTAAAAGGGTTTATGAGAGAAGATGAGTATTTGCAGAGTTTGCATTTTAATTGTATTAAATTGAAAGATGGGTCAATTGTGAATATGTCACTTCCTATTGTTTTAGCCATTGATGATAAAGATAAGGAAACTATTGGGTCTTCTCCAAATGTGGGATTGATTGGAGCAAATGGGGATTTAATTGCTATTCTCCGAAGGTAATTTCTTCTCCTTTCTTTTTTTCACCCAAATTATTGTGTTAGTTTGAAGCTTATGTGATGTTCATTTTATAGTGTGATTTGATCCTGTAGAGTGATTTGATGTTCTTGAAATATTATGTTTTGATTATTTGCTAAAAAGTATTAGAATGTCCAAAAGGATAAAAAGGGGTTACAATTTTCAATTTGAAATGTCCTGGACCCCTCTCAATAGGTAGGGCTTGACCACCTGTCCCATCCGATGTCCCATCCGCAACCAATGTGAGATTATTTCTGACAATATCCCCCTCAGACTATTGGACAGAGAATTGTTGTTTCTTGGGCTCTGATACCAGTATTGGGTGTGTTGTGCGTCTCTGCACCAAAAGCTAGTTAGAGAATAGCATCTTTCCTCCCACTAATAAATGGACCACTTGGCCTTTCCACAACCAATGTGGGATTATTCCAACATTTCGAAGTAGAGTGTAGGAGTTTCCTATCTTTTCTTTCCAAAGATTGACTATCTTCACTTGATTTCAACACCTCGATTCTTCTTCTAACGCAGTGTTCAAATATATAAGCATAATAAAGAAGAAAGAATTGCGAGAACTTGGGGAACAACAGCTCCAGGCTTACCTTATGTTGACGAGGCAATTACTCCCGCAGGAGATTGGCTCATTGGTGGTGATTTGGAAGTGTTACAGCCTATCAAATACAACGATGGTCTAGACCATTATAGGCTCTCTCCCCGTGAACTACGAAAAGAATTTGATAAGCGTCAAGCTGATGCAGTTTTTGCTTTTCAGCTAAGGAATCCTGTGCATAATGGCCATGCATTACTAATGAATGATACACGTAAAAGACTTCTGGATATGGGTTATAAGAACCCAATTTTGTTACTTCACCCTCTAGGTGGTTTTGTGAAGGCTGATGATGTTCCATTAGATGTTCGAATGGAGCAACATAGCAAGGTTAGTTCTTAGTTGATTCTACCCGAAAATGGTTCCTAAATTACATATTTAAGTCTTTTCTTTAACTTCTTAGCTCTTTCTCAGGTTCTAGAAGATGGCGTTCTTGACCCTGAGACTACGATTGTGTCTATATTCCCATCACCTATGCATTACGCAGGCCCAACTGAAGTGCAGTGGCATGCAAAAGCCCGTATAAATGCCGGGGCGAATTTCTATATTGTGGGTCGAGATCCTGCCGGTATGGGCCATCCAACTGAGAAGAGGGATTTATATGATCCAGATCATGGGAAGAAGGTTTTAAGCATGGCTCCAGGCTTAGAGAAGCTTAACATTTTGCCATTCAAGGTATATGCTGAAATATATCATTTTCTTGCTTATTGGTTAGAACCTTTTCTTGTTTATTCCTAAATTTTTCGTTTTTGGCATCCGTAAGCCAATTAATGAGGCAGGTATGTTTCGAAATAATCAACATTTTTATACTCCATTATCTTTCGTAGGTGGCGGCATATGATACAACGGTGAAAAAGATGGCGTTTTTTGATCCTTCACGAGCCAAAGATTTTCTCTTCATTTCGGGCACCAAGGTAGGAATGCCACATTTTGCCGTGCTTTTCTTTTTTTTCCCGATAGACTTACATGTGACACGAAAAATCAGTTGCTTACGAGAAAAACACTATCTTCGATTATCATGTTTATGTACCTAACTTGGGCTGGTATATATATATATATTAACTGAACAGATGCGAAGTTATGCTAGAAGTGGCGAGAACCCTCCTGATGGTTTTATGTGCCCTGGTGGGTGGAATGTTTTGGTCAACTATTACGCCAGTTTGCAAAATGAAGAGACTAATCAACAGCCTGCTCTTTCATCTTCCTAAGTGTATTCAACCCTAGGTACTAGAGGTGGTGAAGAAGAAATCTACGGAAATATCTCAAGTAAGTTGGTTTTTTCGGCTCAAAAGAGCATTATTTCTACTAGAAGTTCTTGTCGGCTAAAAGCGTAGAACTTGAATAATTACAACATTTATCTTTTCTTTTCTTTTTGTTGTTTTTTTTCATGATTATTAGGAATCTGAGACGTATACTTTAAGTAAATGATTCATCCGAGTGATATATTTCTTGAAGTTGTGTTAGAAAATTAATGAAAGAAATATCATTTATGATTGTTTTCACAAACCAATTCTAGTGAATTTTATGCTTTTTTTCTATACTTATTGATTTTCTTTTGTGATAAAAATTAAAAAGGAAGTTGCATCGATGAATGTAGCTTCTTTACGTCATATTGTGAGACGTCCCACTGCATGATCGAATCCAAACTCTTCTTCCTTTTGATGTAGTAATTTTTGGAATGAAGGTTGATTCATCTCTTCTCGTTTTGGCTTCTCCCACATAAACATCACATTAGCCTTTTGGAAAATATCGTTTCACCTTTCTCATTGTTGATATTGGTTCCGATTTTGTAGATAATTTAGTTTAAAAAATTGACTCTGGTTGAGGAAGGATTAGACGAAAATGGACTGACATAACTATGTTTAATATGAAAAGAGTGGTAAAGGGATGTGCACATAAAAAAGAGTAGAAGATTTACTCACTTGGAGGTAGATGGATGATCTAAGTTTGTTCTGTTTTCAGAGCCTTTGAATTGTCAGAAAGGCTGAGTACTGTTTTCAGAGACTGTGAATTGTCAAAAGGCTGAGTAGCTGCAGTAGTTTTTGTTTATCTCGAAGTTAGATCTGTTCTCTAACTCGATATCTGGATTGACTTGATATATGAAATGACTTGAGACATTTTTGAGAATGTTTATTTTTGTCTAACTCCTCCAAATAGGTGATTTGGGTAGATTTTAGGTCCATTTTACTCAGAAGGACCAGATTGAGACTAATCAGATCCCACATGGAAGAAAACATAACAAACACCCCCTCCCTCTTCAATGATCACATGGCTTTGCTCATGCTATTTAACATCTCTCTCTCTCATCCATTCCATGATTCCTTAGCAGCCCAACTTGTACAAATGAAATCATTGTTGACAGAAGAACATAAGAATGAAAGTACCACACACAAGAAAACAAAGAAACATAAATACATGTTGACTCTATTTGTATACAAATAGCAAATGAAATGACATGAGCTTTGGGCCTACATTTCTTCAACCCATGATAAAGAAAATCATTGGATTAGAGTGAGCACTGCATGAATAAGTTGGAACAATTGCTACTATGACAATGGTTGAGTTTTGTGATTTTATAGTTTTAGTGATATGGATAATGGATCGGTTCAAACAAGCCGTCATGGCCCATAGAAAAGCCGAGAAGACCAATGATTCATACCCTCATATGATACGTAAGTTGACGAGATTTAAGTGCTTTAACTAATTGTTGTTCGAACAGTTATTTCCGGACTACCATAATTGGATAAAAAGAAGAAAAGGGTTCCAAACTTCCAATGACTCGCTCCCTCTATTGTGTTTTGATATACTGGTAGGAGACATTCCATGTAAATTTAGAAGTTATTGTGTGGTAAATAAAACTAAATCATTTTAAGTATTTTATATCGATCGTTTGGGAAACAACCCTCTTTCAAAATTCAATAGTGATAGAACAACAAAATGCCCATAGATTTGGGGGAGAATTTCAAATCTACAGTCAGATTTTCTTCTTGATTTAGGAACCAAATCAAGAGAAAGTTAACAAATCAATCCCTTTAAATTTCCTTTCAAAATCTGCATAGGATTTCCGTTGCTAGATCATTTCTTTTAAAATTTGCTTATAGTAACCTTAAAAACTAACATAAACTGGGTATCTTATAGAACTAAGCAAGTCTTAACAACTTTTATCGTGAGATCAATGTAGGAGGTTCAAGATTATGATACAGAGTGGAGAGACATATTATGATACAACACACACTCTCTCACTCATATTTAAAAGGGTTCA
This sequence comes from Eschscholzia californica subsp. californica, assembly GCA_002897215.1. Lineage (NCBI taxonomy): Eukaryota > Viridiplantae > Streptophyta > Magnoliopsida > Ranunculales > Papaveraceae > Eschscholzia > Eschscholzia californica. The sequence continues at coordinate 407,956 of BEHA01050433.1, forward strand.
TTCAACCAATCCGTCGTTTTAATCCCTATAAGTGATCGGCAGTTTAATTTAACCCCCAAAGACCAAGAGTACAACTTTTTTTTTTCCAAAAATTCCCTTAAGGACCAAAATGTAATTATATCTAAAAACATTTAAATCCACCCAAACTCTCATTCCTTCCCCTATTTCATCACTTCTCTCCTCCACTTCATTTCTCCTTCTCTCCACGTCACCATCTTACCCAAGAAAGGTCACCGACTAGCCACTTTTTTTGGCGACCTTCAAACTAATTTTTTTTTCTTCTTCCGTTTCATCATAAGAATTAGTAATAGTAAGTGAGGAACACCTGATTTATTGTTGTTGAAGAAGATGGTGGAATTACTGATTTTTTGAGTTTGAGTTGTTTTTTTTTAAAACCTCTCACCAGTTAACAAGTATTTTAGCAGTACAACCAGGAACTAAACAAGCAGCCTTTTTCCATTTATGACCACATTTGGATTGAAGAGAGATTACAAGATTTTATTCATCAAGGATTAAAGAACATTTTTTGCTTCTTGGTTTCATGTAATTTTTCCAACGTTCATGGCAAGATTTAGGGTCTTTATGAATGGTTCCACCCAGACGTTAAGAGATGAGATTCCATTCTTTGGGACCATATTGTTTGCCATAAGATCTTAGAAGACCATCTCTTTCAGGAAGCCTCAACGAAGCTTCACTCTGGTTTGGGTTCCTTGAACTAGATCTTGGTTTAGGGAAACTCCAAACTCAAGTTTAAAGAGAAAGGAAAAGAGAGAAGAACAAAAAGAAAAACGAAGAAGAAGAAGACAAGAGAGAGAGAGAGAGAAAAAAAAAGATAGGAAAAAATAAAATTTGAAGGTCACCGAAGACCTCTACCAAAGAAGATGATGAGGTAGAGAGAGATGAAGTTGAGGAGAGAAATGATGATATGGAGAAGAGATGACATGGATTTAAATGTTTGAATACATTTTTTTCCCTAAATGTATTTATGGAAAAAAGTTGATTTTTTTTTTTGCCCTTGGGAGCTAAATCAAACTGTCAGACACTTATGGGGCTGAAGCGGTGAATTGGTCACAAATTGAGGGCCAAAATGAAATTAACCCTATTTAAGACTACACCACTCTTTTACACTCGAGTCCGTCTTGAAGGTTGTCTTGAAGTCCTAAATGATGGAATTTGTCCCCCAGAGTGACTTGATTATGGCGTTAGGGACAACGATTGTGCGGAACGTTATTTCGCACCAACGCTGAACATTTCGGAATTGAGCACCAATTTTGATAGTTTCAGTCACCTTTATTTTTTGCCGCATCGATTTCTTCCTTGAAATTTTCATCCTATTCCTCTATATCAGTCACCTCCACTTGAAAATAACTCGGCCTTGAGTTATCTTTAGGATAAAACGGTGTATCCGAATAAAAATTATAAATACTATATCTCCAGGAAGATCGACCGCATAAGCATTATCATTGATTTTCTATAAAATATTGTGTGGATTATACTTCTTAGGCTCCATCTTATTATAAGTACATGTGGGAACACGATCTTTCCTCAAGAAAATCATTACTTGATCATCATCCTCATGTACTTTTCTTGACAATGCTTATATGTTGCCACCTTGTTTTTCTTTAAAATTTTGTATGGATTATACTTCTTAGGCTTTAGCTTATTATTTTTTTAAGCACATTGGAGAACACGATCTTTCCATAAGAAAATCATAACTTGGTCATCCTCCTTATATACTTTTTTTGACAATGCTTATTAATTTGTTGGCGCCATGTTTTAGCATTAGTATCCTTAAGGCGAAGTCGTAATTTTCGTGCATTGTCTGAATCTTTCCTATCATATTCTCTGTTGCTAGACTAAATCCTACTCCCATTAGTAATTTTTCCAAATCCACAATGTGTTTAGGAGGTTTCACATAAACAACAGTGAAATGGGTTGTTCAGGTACCATTATGTACGACATTGTTGCAGGCAACATGCATGTATTTCTCTCCACGTAGTGTATGACCAGTTTCCTGCCTGACCCCCTAATTGTCACAAAATACCAAGATAAGTCCTTTTTTATTGTCAGTTCATTGACTGGAAAGTCATACTATCTTTTCCAAAACTACCCATCTTTAACTTTTTTTTTCTTCTTTTATCACCTTATTCTTTCTCTCTACTACTTTCATCTTCATTTTATTTTTTCTCTCATACTTATTTGATTTATTCTCTCCTACTTTCATCTTCATTTAATTTTTCTCTCCTACTCATTTTTGAACTAGTCCCTGAATGAGGGTGCCGACTGTGTGTCACCATCGACGACTGACTACTTTTTTCTCCCCCTCTCCCTCTCATACCAGAAGCTTCAAAATGAATCTTATACAGAATGAACCTCTTGCATCTTTCATAAATGATAAGTCCTGGTGCCTTACTTGGTTTAGTTCTGAATCAACCATGACAAGCTGAGTCATTCTGCTTGTAAGCTTCTATTTGTTGTTAATTCAATCAAAATCGAGGATTTTTTATAATATAAGAAATAATACAAATAAAATATACAACAAATCTCACCTTCTGAAATAAAAAACAGAAGGATGTCTCAAGTTAGTCCGTATTTATCTATGTAATTTTAAGAACAATGTTGTCTCTCCTGAGGAACTTTTTTAGAAGACGTCAAGCAATATCTAAATTATTGATTTGAAAGCTGTCTTGACTGAAAATTGGAATTTGTTCAAAAAAGAAGATTGGTAATGGTGATTTAGGGAAACCCCTAAATCACTTCTGAAGAAGACAAAGATGCAAGAAGGCAACTAGTTGAGGCTTGATCATTTCACGATTAATTCAGTAGTAATATTGAGATCTCTATCCATTGAGAAACTTGGTGAGGGATCTTGCAAATATCTCAAAAATATTCATAATAGGATACATTACATAAGACAGATCGAAAATAGGAGATCCGACGGTCAAGATAAGTTGCAGAAATAATATACGTGTGTAACACGTGTATGTACGTGACGGATCGAGAAGACGAGATCGACGATCAAGAAGAATTCAGAATATTGAAGATATATTGAAGATATATAATATTAGTATAATATATTCAGAATATCTCTTGTAACTATCTAATGGTAATATTAAATAGATTTTGTATTATTTCCTAGTTTAGTAATCAGAAACTAGGAAACCCTAATCCCTAATTCATCTATAAATAGGAGAGGATTCTAGGAATCAAACTCATCGATTTATCAAGTTATGTAACCGATCAACCCCACATACCATTGTATGTGGTGATTATGAATAATGAAAGTATTTCTCCGTGGATGTAGGTCTTGAGTATCCGATCGAACCACGTTAAACATCGTGTCTTTCATTTTATGTTTATCTATCCGATTGTATATGAATCTTGACTTTATCATATCTCTGATTATTATATAATCGTGAATTTAACATGGTATCATGAGCAGGTTATTTGTTCGTGTTTTATGCTTCCACAAATTTCCAACTTTTCTTTTAGTTGTGATTATATTATTTTCCAATCGTGTATACGATTTATTTTCCAAGATTAGTCTTGTGATAATGACGAGAAAATCAAGAGAAATAAGAGTTTTTTTTTTTACTAAGAATAAGAGACTGGAGATTATCAATGATCATTAAAGTTCATCGAAGAAGCACTTCCTCTCCAACAAAGGTATGATTCTATATTTCTTTTTAATTTTTTCGGATTTTTTTTTTCAATTTTTTTCGAATTTTTTAGACCTAAAATAGGTCTGAAAATTAAAAATAACACTTCTGGAACCAAAAACGACCAGTTCTGGTCCATTCCCGTTCTAGTTGGCCACCCTTATCCCGGTTTTCTCTATCCCGGGTCTCCCTAACTTGCGACCAAACAACCCCAGGTTAATAGACCGAGTCCACTCACGTTGACCCGACAATTCATTCACACGCTGACTAAACTCAGCAGCCTTTGACCCCGACTTTGGGTTGTCTTCTCCGACGACCGAGCACTAGGGTTTTCTCCTGCACATCCCGGCGACTTTTTTCTTTACCAAACGATCAATCGTATCGTTTTGGACAACTACTCATCAATCACAATCTCATTTCTCTCTTGTTTCGATGAAGAAATCACCCCTTCCTTCTCGGCTTTAGTATACCGCCGCTCACTCTCTCTCTAGAAATCTCTATCAACGAGTGAGCTTTGATCAGCGGTTTTCCTTCTTCTCCAACTACTGTCGATTAATCCTGCACCTATTAGGTCTCTCCCCTCGTCATGGTACGATATCTTGTTCACGATTTCTTGGAAATCCTAGAGTGACCGGGAAATCTTATCTCGCCGGAACCCTAGCTTACCAACAATCGGAGATCACGAAAGTTACTGTATCTCTCGACTTTGTTGACCGAGTCAGCGACCTTTGACCCATGTTTTATTACGCACGTTGACGTCATGATGAGGGCATGCTGACGTCACTCGCGAATTCCTTTTACCCGAGCGTCTTCTTCCCCTTTCCCGCGACGGACATACTATGGGTTCGATTTCCGACGACATTTTCCGTCGTTTTTTTCGTCACCAATCGACTTTTACCATCGATTTGGACATCATATACTAAAAGCCGACGATTCCCTTTTGATTTGGTGAAGAATCGAGAATTTTATAACCGAAACTCATATTTTTTTGGAGTTTTCTCTCTCTAAAAATACCACCATTGCTGAACCTTAACATTGGCTCCAATCGGTTGGATTTTAATCTAATTATAGAAATCCACTATCGATTCGGTATGGGTTTTTCAATTCCCTTCTGATTTGGGAAACCCAATTTTGAGAAATTTCTCAATTTGGGTAAATCCTAATTTCGAAGTTCCAAAATTTTTCCCAAATTTCTTATTTGGGACAGCTTCTCAAGCCACAGTTTTGTGTGAAATTTTATTTGCCACAGTTCATCTGTTGGAAATTTATTTTGTGACAGACTTCTAATGTCACCTATAACCAACTTTTTCTAGTTGTGACACAACTTTTTGTCACCTTCCTCTTCTATCTGTGACACTAAAATAGATTATTTCATCTATTTTTTTCCGGATATATCCGTGACATTTCCAAAGTCATACTTTTTTATGACGATTTTATTTGTCTACCAAAATTTTGGACTTTTCTTTCAACGGAGAAAGAATTCCTATTTTGGATTTTAATTCCGGGATTCAGCCGCGAACTTTTCATAATCATATATTTTTTATGATTTTTTTCTTTCTTCCCAATTCTATTTTGGACTTTTCCTACCAAATTATATTTTGGAATATTTTTTCACCTAATAGAATATCTCTTCAACGAATAGACTATCTCTTCCACGAATAGAATATCTCTAATTTTAGTTCTGAAATTATATCCTCTTGCCTTTTTTGGTAATGAATTTCATGACGACCATCTTTTTGGTTGTTACTTATCTAATTTTTTTGGTATTCCTACAATGATTTGTTGTCGATTTTAAACAAAACAACATTACTTTGTTGTCACTCCTTAAGTTCATACTTGACGTTTTTTATACGACAAGATATTGATCATCACAACCTTTTAGTTGTTGACATTTTCTTCATACAATGACCAACTTTACATACATCAGAAAAATACATGTAATTTCGTTGTCATTGATTTTCGCTCAATTTTTCGACCGCAACTACCAACCTTTTGGTTGTGACTTAATCATCGTTCAATCATCTTCCAACGCATCCACAATCTAAGAGTTGCAAGAAGACGAATACGACGAATCAACAAGTATTTCCTTTTTCTCTCTTCGAGTCGGACACTTCAAGATTTACGTGCTCCAACTTGCGGGGGGGTAATAGGATACATTACATAAGACGGATCGAAAATAGGAGATCCGGCGGTCAAGATAAGTTACAGAAATAATATACGTGTGTAACACGTGTCTGTACGTGACAGATCGAGAAGACGAGATCCGACGATCAAGAAGAATTCAGAATATTGAAGATATACTGAAGATATGTAATATTAGTATAATATATTCAGAATATATCTTGTAACTATCTAATGGTAATATTAGATAGATTTTGTATTATTTCCTAGTTTAGTAATCAGAAACTAGGAAACCCTAATCCCTAAGTCATCTATAAATAGGAGAGGGTTTTAGGAATCAAACTCATCGAGTTATCAAGTTATGTAACCGATCAACCCCACATACAATTGTATGTGATGATTATTAATAATGAAAGTATTTCTCCGTGGATGTAGGTCTTGAGTATCCGACCGAACCACGTTAAACATCATGCGTTTCATTTTATGTTTATCTATCCGATTGTATATTAATCGTGACCAATGTAACCGATCATAGCCACCTACAATTGTATGTGGTGAATTATATAATAAAGAAGTTATTCTCCGTGGATGTAGGTCTTGAGTATTCGACCGAACCACGTTAAATTATCGTGTCATCTTTATTTCATGTCCATATCTCCGATTATCATATAATCGTGAATTTAACAATTCACCCATGGGTTCCTCAAACCTTCAACATGTTCATGCCATGAGAATCGGTGGGATGTTTTGACAATTCCTCACTACAGTTGATCGAAAGGGTTTTGTCTGCAACAAGTATTAAGAAGGCATGTGTTGTGGAATTTTGATCAAGTTGATTAACCAAGAGACAATTGTTTTTTCAGTTAAAGAGAGATCGTTGTTGTGAGTTTGAAAAAAAATGAAATCTCCATTAATATTAAAAGATACACAATGGTGGTTGACGTCCAATGACTAGTTGTTCAAGATGAATATGAGAGAGAAAATATGAGGATGAAGATGTAAGAAAATAGAATTGTATTGACTTGATGTTTCTAGTTATTACATAAGCTCTTTGTGAAGAGTTTTTCAAGAGAGAGGTTTTAATAATTTGAATATGTGAGACTATTTTAATATTTTCCCTTAAGCGAATGACTTTTGCTAGTGAAAAATTCATTAATTTGCCAAAAAATGATATTGTGGAAGTTGACTTCCTTAATATAAAGTGGAGACATTATTTTGAGGTTGCATTTTAATTCTTTCTCTATTTGTAAATGTATTTATGTTTGTTTCTGTAATCTTGTTTTCTTTTCTCTCATATCTATTTTCTCATTGTGAAGAGTTGTTTGACAATTACTTACCATTGTCCGGTTTTAAAAGTTAATAACCATTGCCTGGTTCGATTTTTTAAGAGTTGTTTGAAAATTACAACAATTGCCTGGTTTTATTTGGAGTTCCACCTCCCTTTGTTTTTACTAGCCCTAGCCCTAACACATGATTTTAACTCCAACATCATTAATGCAGTAAAACTCAAGCTCATGATCTACTTGATTTTATTCTTTGTCAAACACTAGCAATCACCATTCTTGATTTTTCTTAGTTTTTTGATCTTCTTTATACTTTTTCTCACATCTACTCTTCCTTTGATCTTATTGAATACTAACGGAACAAAGAAACTAGCGGAACGAAAATTTGAGAGTTCCCAACTTGGATATAAGAGTATGAGCAAATCACATCACCATCAGATTTTCAACAATAATCTTTACTTAATAACTCAAATCGCAGATTCAAAATGAAGAATGAAGAGAAACAATCAACCATTTACCTTCTACCAAAAACACATTCATAGAAGAAGCTTTGTTAATGAAATATGAAGAGAAGAACAGTTATTGATTCTTCACTTTCTGACTCTTAAATTGATGATGAAAGGCTAAATTTAAAACTTAAATCAGAAATAAAATCCATATCTAAATTTGTTTTCCTTTCGATTTAGAAGTAGAACTACTTGATATTACTAAATTTGGATCATGATCTTGAATCTGATGTAGGTGAGTTTATCTCTTGATTTCTTCCACAAATCTGAAAGTTTTTCTTTTTAGATCATGAAATAAAACTACTTAATATTACTAGATTTGGATCTTGAATCTGATGTAGATGAGAGTTTATATCTTGATTTCTTCTACAAGTTACTCTTGTTTTGATCTTTCTTCTTCTTGTTAATCTTCATCACTATCAACTACTATTGAGAAAAATTTTAAATAATGAATAGATTTTAATAAGAAAAATACTCTTATTGAATGAAAGCTAAAACTAAAATACATAAAGAAAGAACTCCGACGAAATTCCTGTGAAGTCTAGACGTACGGTTAATGGGACTACCATTGCTGGCTAAGCAAAAGACTTTGGTTGACCAACTGTCCTAATATCCTAAGCTCTTATACCATGTAAGAACAAAGAATTATATTGAAATGACTTGATGTTCCTAGCTATTACAAAAGCTTTTTATAAAGAGTTTCAATAAGTTTAGGGACCTACTCATTTGGGGACTCCCAAGTGAACCGTCCAACTAAATTGGACAAAAGGACAAGGAAAATTCTAGAGAGATAAAGTGGATTGGTCCTGGTCTTTTTGTCCAATTTAGTTGGACGGTTCATTTGGGAGTCTCCAAATACGAGCTCCCTAGACTTGTTGAAAGAGTTTTACAAAAGAGAAGTTTTAAGAATTTTATTATTTTTTGTTTTTTTGAGAATTTGACTACGATCTACGTTAATCGTTACAAGGCATTGATGCATCATGGAGATGTAATAAGCACGATAACCGCTTAATTTAAACCGAGAATAAAAGAGGCCTAAAGCCCGACAAATTATTACATTATTTATAGCCTAAATTACATAAGATAAATCTTGACGGCAACTGCTTCCAACGAGACTCGGTCCCACGACCTCATGGGCTTAAGAGGGAGTCCAATCGTCACACCAAAGAGGGGTGGACCTGAGAATTTTACTATGTGATACTATTCTGAAAGAAAATTAAAGGTAGGAAAGAGAAAAAATTAAGAGATAAAAGAAAACAATTAACTAAAGAGGGGTACTTTTGGAAAGGAGAAAAATGTGAATATCCAATCAATGAATTGAAAATGCAAAAACATAGTCATCTGAGTATTTTGCATAATAAATGTGTAATGGCGAGGAGAGAGAAATAGCCGGCTGACGTCAGCATAGGCGATTCTTCCCTCTCCTTTTTCTCGCGAACCCTAAATCCCCTTTTCATTAAACCAGTGTAGATTTAGCCTCCATCAATCTACACCTCTCTTATCCAACAAACTAAACATAATATAATCACTCACCCACAAATCAATAAGAAACCATCATAAGAAAAGATCGAGTTTATTTCTTCTGAAGGTACCAATAACATCATCTAGAGTTTTTCATCTATCCCTTTTTTCCAGTAACCCTAGGAGCAATCAGCAAAAAACAACCCAAACAACTAAGGGAAGATGCTAAGCATGGAAAGATCTAAAGCAGCACTGAAGAATCGTTAAATAGAATCACCTTGCTATCCTCTTCGAATCTATGTATTTCAGCCAGAGGGAAGTCAATCTAATCTTAACTCTTTTAATTTTTATTGTCTTCATTATCTCTATCTTCTTCCATTTAGTCTATACGAACCAGAGAAACTCTGTTCTCAGATCTGATTCATTGAACATCTTTAGCAATCAGAGAACAAACATCACATCTCGTTACCAATTTGAAGTCTTTCTCTTTCAATCTTTTAACACCTCTATCTCAACTCATAAATACCCTTTAAATCAGTCTTGCATGTCTACTTTATTTCGTCTCTTAGTGATTAGAAGTGCATCGTTAGAGGATGAGCTTAAAGCTCATCAAATTGCTGTTTTTTTCATCCCTCTCATGGTAACAAATGACCTAACCCTAGGTTCACACATCTCTTCGATCTTAACTGAATATAACTTCAACCTTCGATATCACCCCACCAACTTCCATTACTGCACCCAAAAAGTTTTTAACTCCGGGAATCAAATTAGATTTATTTGGATCCATCGATTAACCTTGTGGCTCATGAGTTCATATCGTTTATCATATAAGAGATTTAATATTAGTATCAACTTACCTTTCGACCCCGGGAGACACCACAATTCGAATGGCAATGTCCACCTTTCTCGCCCACCTTTTATTGCGCATTCCTCAGCTCAATCTGCATCGATTACTTTTGTGTTTGATTTTCGAATATATTTAACTTCTTATCCAAGTTCCTTAACATTCTCACTTCCACCCCTTTTCGCAATTCATTTGCGAGCATTTGCCAAAGTAGCAGGGTATATATACTCGGGTTATGATGACGATCCCATTTACCAGGTGTCTAATCAGATTCTACTTTGTGGAACGCGAGCGGATATGGTCTCTGTACATGGAGAATACTGGCGGGATAACTCAGAATCTTCATTAGGTTCCACCTTACAGACATCCTCGTTTCGTTCTGGAACTGTGGGTGTCTGTTTAATCCATCTTCAATGTTACAGGAAGTTAGATACTAGTTTCATCTTTCTATCAACCGGAAGGACTCTCAAGACAAAACATCAGATTATCATCTTGAAGAGTTGTCAGGCTACTACGCTACAGAATGAAGGAAGCTACATTAATCGAAGTCATATTGTGCAATTCCTCAATTCTATAATTTTGTTGCTTTACTTTGTTTACTGTTATGTTTGTTTTTTTAATTTGAATATTGTAATCGACCCTTAAGTTTAATGTATTTGCCTTCAACAAAAAAAAAAAAAAAGAGTATTTTGCATAAAGTAGGGTTAGGCAGAAAACTAGTCATTCATTAGGGGACTAGTGGAGAAAGAACCAAAAAATAGAAGTGGACCAAAACAGAGCAGAATAAACTAAATTTTTTTCACTAAATTAACAAAGTAAGATTTCTACACATTGGGAGATAAAATTTTCAATCTCCCACTCATTTACAAAATTTAGAACCAAAAACAGAGGATTAATTATACTTGAATACTAATCAAATCTCCCCATGATTAAGATTTAGCACTAGAAAAAAAACCCAAGTTTGAATCCTTTTTTGGTTCTTCAACTATTCTTATATTTAAGGATCTATAATCCATTAGAACTGAGAAGTAAGATTTATGAAGTAATCTTCTTTGCATTGAATTGTAAGTCCACCCATTGGATGATTAAAACCAAATTCTTCTTCAGTTCGACGTAACAAATCTTGGAATAGAGGATGGTTCAAGTATGAAATTGGAACCACAAATCTCTTCTTCTGGTTCATCTCTCCAACATAAACAGCAAAATGTCCTTTTGGTACATCTATAGTCTTCTTTGATACGAATTGGTTCGAACTCGGAACCGTTTTTCTCTTTAGAACTTGCTTGGCATGTATCACCATTTCAGGAAATCTAATACCCATTCTTAATTTTCTTGTACTGATGAAGTTCTTGATACTTGTTTTTGATTAAGTGGAAAACTTGTTTATTCTCTCTATTATATATAGAGGGAGGAAGAGGGGAGATGGAGAGGAGATATATATAGAGAGAGAAAAAGAGAGGGGGGTTTTCATTTGTTGCATGGGGAGAGAGAGAATGAATGATTGAAGGACCCACAAGATTATGGTCAGGCCTTATTTACAGGCTAACAACCATGTACTGTGTTTCTTTTGAAAGAGCTTTGGAATTGGAGCTACTTTAACACTAGAGAGTGTGAGAAGAGAGAGAGAGGTCAGCCAAGTTGAGAAAACAGAACATATGGGATAGGACCCACCTACCACTTGAGTATATAAATTACATAATTTTTTGCTTTGCCCATAGTTTTCAACATTTTAGCCAATCAGGAGGTTGCAGGTCTGAACCACTATTTATAACAGAGGAAGGTAGTTTATATTAGACTAGTTTAATGGACGGCTAGAACTTATTGGTGTTTTGATTTTATAGAAGAGTCTTAGTTTATATAAGCTATAGAAGTGAATTGATTGATTTGGATTAAGTACATAATTTACATCCCACAATATTCGATCATTACACTTGTTCTAAGTGAAACTTCAAAAGGCTACGAAGGTTGTCTTTAGGCTCATTGATAGAACCCTTACAAGCCCAACCTAGACTTCAGTTTTGGTTAGCCATTGAACACTTCCTCTTTTATCACGTGATAGCTAATTTTAATTTGTGGTAACTCTACTAGCAACTATAGTCGGGTCTCTTTATAGTTGTATAATTACTTTTGTTGTTTTTATACCTAGATTCTCATAAATTAATGGATATCCGCCGGCCTAGACACCAAAATATTAAAGAAAATAAGTTTACTCATTTGTAGCTGTATACAATTTTTTGTTAAAATACATTTCTTGACGTTTGATTGGGTGATGGGTTATTGGTTTCTTTATACAAGAAAAAATAAGAATGGTCATGTTCTTTTTGCCTTCTAAAGGTCTGTACATTGAACTTGGTACTACATTTTGATCAATTTTTGTAGTAGAAATAAAGCAAATAACCAAATCTAACTATTTGGGCCAACTATATATTCCACTATAAAATGCAAATGCAAATCCAAATCAATAGTTTTCATTTCTTTCTATCTCTAGAATAGTAGTTACTTTACATGTTATCATCCACCTACCAACTCATTAGAGAGTCCCTACTGCATGTGACTATGAGGTCACTGTCCTTGCTCATGACTCCTGATAATTTGTAACATAGCCGCAATTTCACTACTGGCTTATTGGGCTCCTTCAAGTTACTTTTATTGTTGAATGTTTTGGCTTCATTTCATTTTATCCTCTCACTTGTGACCAATGGATTATTTTGGCCTCAATAAGTGTGGTAATTCCTCTTGGTTTCTAATATCTAATAGTAATTCTTTTTTTACAATTTTCTAAACATATCTTTATAGCATTCTAGTAATTTTATGTTTTTTATTTATCCACTTCAATTATTTTTCTCTCCTCCACATTCCCCTTAGTAGTAGGAATGAGAATGGTCACCAAACTGACCAAATCGAACTTGGGCGAAACCGAACCGAATAGTTTCTAGATCGAACCTAATGATGTTCGTCTCAGCTGAAAAAACAATCAATTTGTTTGGTTTGGCTTGCCTTGGGTTTTTGAAAACCGCCCAAACCGAACAGGTCGAACTATACATATATATATATATATATATATATATATATATATATACACATTAGATATACATCATTTAATATTACAAATTAATTATCATTACTCAACGAGTCAATGTGGATCTGAAACTATAAAATAGATTTTTTTAGATATTTAAATCTATAATAGTTTGAAGAGTGATTATATTTTTAGTTTTATTTTTCTTGCTTAAGTTACATTTTCTTTATCATGTTTGGTTTGATTAATTGCGTTCGGTCAGACCGACCGACTGACTCAGTCGAATCAAACCGAAACAGGTCGACAAAAGTAGGTTGAAAATTTGATCGGTTCGGTTTTGGCCGATAATTTAGTTAAACTGTCATAGTCTCCATTCTTTAGCCGTTAGCTAAACAAAGGGTTAAAGGGTTTAACGTCGGTTATAGAGAAGGAGAGGTTTCCATCGTTAGAGAGAGAAGGGGGGGGGGGATTGATATGGAGGAGAAGAAAATGAATGAGGAGGATATACGAAAATAAAAATTACAAGAATGCCTCAAAAGTACTTTCGGGAGAATGCAAAAAAGAAATTGGATCTTGAAGACCAAAATAAACGCAATGACACTAATAAGGGCCAAAACTGGCGGTCGGACACAAATTGAGGGCCAACATTTTTTTTTTCATTTTTTTTCTTGTTTTGCCAACAATTTATTTTAATTGTGAGACAAAATGATTCAAGGAAGCCGAATGTTGCCATGCCTTAATAATTTATTTTGAAACTTAATATTCATTGGTGATCCATTTTCCATCTTTGCTTCCAGATTCTTGATATTTTCAAAAATATGTTTGTTGTCAAAGAGTTAGGTGCTAATTCTTTTTTAAAATTTTCAGGTCAATTCAGATTTCAGATGTTTGTATTTCTTTTTTCAGGAAAATCTGAAATTTCAGCTGAATCGAGTCTATGTCTGAATTGGCTGAAAAGCCACAATTTCCAGACTTCAAAACAAGTCTGAAATAATGGCCCAAAATCTGAATTGTGATAATTAACACTTATACTC
>BEHA01050433.1:424090-435664 GCA_002897215.1 Eschscholzia californica subsp. californica
TTTGTTATAGGGAAATGCTAAAATCAAAGAGGATTTTGACAAAAGAAGTTACTCATTTGATGTGGAGGTTGTGATTTGAAACTTTGACTAAATCTGGATCGTTGAGAGATGAATATCACAACCGCCACATCAGTTGGATAACTTCTTTTATCAAATCCTTTGTGATTGTAGCACTTCCGTTTGTTATATTACATTTATTTTTATAACATGCGCATACTAACTCCGTGACTGTGTCATTTACTAAAAATATCTTATCGAATGGAGATGATGAAGATAAATGCAAAACCACCTTATTATTATTAGGGAGTCCGTCCGCCGTTCGGGTCGGGGTGCAGACAGACGCAGATTGTGGGACGACCCAAGCCAAAGCCTTTGATACGTCCAAGGAGACGTCGTCCCGACGGTCGTGGCGGGTAGCGCGCGCCTCCTGGCGTGCCTCGTGCAACTGCATGCTCCCGGCGTGCCTAGTGCAACTTCGCGCTCCCCAAGTCCGCCAACGGGCCTCCCATTAGGCCCGTCTTGAAACACGATCATGGATTATAATAGAATGTGTAGTTCATAAAAATATTGAGAAATAATTTAAAATGAAGGAAAATTAAAAAAAAATAAGTCCCTACTATTTATCAATTTGTAGGATGTCTTGTCTCTCTTGTCTTTAAATCCTTTATATTATACCAATTAGAGCTAGCAAGTATCAATCTAGATAATAATGGAGGTTGGATTGGACCAAGTTCAAACATAGGGGAGACATGTAGTCAATGTTGGTCAAATCACTTTGGACCCATTTACTCCCTTTTTCTAGTTTTAGTGGTTTAGACTTTAGAGAATCAAAGAGTAGTACTGATTCTATAGGTGGTTAGCACTATGGTTTTTTTGATTCCAAAATCAATTAGGGTCCTACATCTGGAATCATCAAATTCGTAGAACCAATCCAATAATTCTAAATATACCTACTATAGATATGGATTTTATTTTTATATCAAATTATCTTGTTTTAGGAATCATAATTTACGTGGAATTGTTTTTTCTTTTTTTTTTGTTGAAAATGTACGTGGAATTGTTGGTGTTTATAATTTTATAATATTGCATTTTATGTGCCAAAACTTTGGCCATTTATGTTTGAATATGTTAAGAGAGGAAACAAAGAAAAACAGTTTCGAACTCAATTGCACCAGCAAGAAGTACTCCTACGATTTTTTTCTATTTGAAACAACAGCTGCTCCGAGTTGTAAGAGCAGAGAGCTTCTAACTCCATTATAAGTTCCGATGGGTATACAAAATCTAGGGTTGAATGTTTTTTTAGAACATGCGGAAATTAGTGAATATTTTTACTTAAATTGGTAAAAATCTATATTAAAAAAAGGTCACTTGGTTTTGGTGAAACAAAAATTCACAATCTCATTTCGATTTATTTCAATAATTGTATACATATTACGAGAATCTTCAAATATTCCAAGAGATCGCAAAATTTTCTTATGTTTCTTAAGATTATCACAAAAATATGTGTTTCATTTTTTAGCAACATTGAATAATAAAATTACGATATCAGGCTTCATGTCCAAGTGTAGCCTTTAAGGTATGGTCCTACAAAATTTTGTAAGGCCAGTATTTACTACCACTAGAAATCTATAGGCACTCCATTTGGCCATAGCAACCCCGGAACCGAACGGCACTGTCTCCAGGTCAAGGGCATCTGAGCACCTAAGTCTCACGCAAATGTGGGCCCCCAAGTGAGTGGACAATCAAATCACCTAGTTTGGATTTTGAAGTGCCTATAATATTCCCCAACTATTTCAGGTGAGCTGGGGCCGTACTGGGCTTACTTTTATATAATTTTGTAGTAGACGCCAAAATCCTCTTCCTCGATGAAAGCCCATTAAGTGCCATTGTCATGTGCCGTAGTGTACAACCCTTTGTGTAATTTATAGAACTTCATAACAGAACTAGGTATACGGTGCTTACGGCCTTACGGGTGCAAAGAATGTCATTATGCACATTACAAAGTTGTTGACAATAGGCCCACAGTACGCCCTACAGGCCTAGACAACAACGTGAATCACATTGAAAGTGATACATAGCAAACGTTGCCGTGTTATCCGAGCCGACTAATATGATTTTAGTAGAAGCGGTACTTTGAGTCTATCTATTTTAGTAGAAGTGTAGACATTATTCAAGTATGTGCTAGATATGTAATACATGTCCGGATAATCTCACATTAGTTGTGGAAGGGACAAGTGTCCAGTCCATAGGTTTGAGATAATTATATAATGCCCAACTCATGAGCTTTTCAGGGTGAGAGACATCGAAGACAAACAATGGTCTCAAAATCCAAAATAAACCAGTCCGAGCCTATTAGTGTATTGAAGTTAAAGCCAATGCGTGAAGATCACATTCTTGGAGGGAGAGAGGCCTCAAACAAATGGTAGCCCAATTGTCTCACCTCTTGAGATGTTAGAGTCAGAAAGGCCTCATACCATATGACACTTGTATCAGAATCCTAGGTAAAACGAGTCATAACTCAATAGTCCACTGAAATTAAAGCCAATGCCTGAGAAACATATCATTGAAACAATGAAAAAATGTCCCGTCAATAAGTGTAAGAGAAAAACTCGTCTATTTAATTAACTTTTAGAGTGAAAGAGATGCCCAAAACTACCTAATGGTATATTAAAATGAGGCACAACTAACAACTTATTGATTTAATCTTCTCTAGCTGCACTAAGATCCATTATCTTCTAATAAATTTACTAGGTCTTTTTTGTATACAATATTACAATTGTGTCTTATCGTGTCAGGGCCTCAGAAATATAGCACAAAAGTAACAAACACACCTTGTGATGGAGAGAGAGAGGAGGCCGTATGGAACGAGGCATTTACTCAGCCTCACTTGTAAAGAATGTGTGTGAGCCTTAGAACATGGCATTTTTTCATCAGATATCCAAGGTACACAACCATTGATTCTCAATCTGAAAATTGGAAAAGAATTCTCACAATTTTTCAGATAGGACCACATGGGAAGTACCCCACCGCCCTAATGTTTCTCTGTGGCAAAAGTCTATCTACTTAAAAAGACACCTCTCTATTTCACCCTCCTCCCCTCACTATTATAGTGAAGGAAATGTCTTTCTGCCCAGCCACTATGCCAACAGAATCCCCCTAGGGGTATATGCCTGGTCACAATTTAGTCTCTCTAAATCTTATCCGGATACATATCTCTGCCGGAATTCTGCTAGCATAGTGGCGGGGCAAAACATTACGATTGTTATCATAAAGAATGGTTCAACTACTACAATCACTTAGAGTCTTATTCTTAATCGGATGATCTTATATAGGTGTGATTTTTATAGCTATACAAAAAGTAGTGAGATTTTCAAATGAACAAGTGATATAAGAATGTGGTGTGGCTGCTGGCGGCTATACACACTAGCCTATGAGACGTTAGCGTATAAGAGAAGAAACATTCCTCATAATATGATGGTTTTGTTTGCACTCCATTAAATTTTTAATATCATAATCTTCAACAGTTTCGTGGAATATGAAATCTTGGAATAATATATAGTGGCTACGTACAAGTATATTGCAAACTTTGAAAATTCTCATTATAATGAGGCTTACTTTGACATTAGTGCTAGATTCTTTTTGAAGTACTTCAAACTTATACTTTCATATAATTGGATTGTTCTCTACTACTTCCTTAAAAATTCATTGAAATTGAAGTTCTATCTTTATAATAAGTATTAACACTCTCTCTAAACTTTTCATACTAACCCAATGATTTAAGTTAGCATCTAATCATTCAATTATCTTTTGGCTAATTGAGGACAATAGATCCAATTAGTTAGGTTAGGGCCCATGAACATTGGTGGGTCCCACATCTCAAAATTAAGGATATTATCCACCTTAAATTAATTTTATTTATCTAATTTCAGCTTAGCCATGCACATAAAAGTTAAATTATTTAAGTGATTAAATTATTTAAGAGAAAAAAGTGGGGAACTAAAAAGAATCAAAGAAGATTGTATAGTGATAGATCAAGTAAAGTTATTAAAGAAGAATATCCATTTTGATTTCTTTAGGTACAAGAGAATGTAGAACTACTTAGTCATGTGACAGTTCATAAACTAAACTCAATATACCTAATATCTAATTTGTATTTTCTAAAGGGATTGGATGATTCCACCCCATACTGTTTCTTTTTGTCATTTCTATTATTTGGAGTTATAAAGTCGGCCGGGCGGGGTTTGAATATATCTTTAGCGTTAGCAACACGGCTTTGAATATATCTCTCTGGCGGTAGCAAAGAAAATACTAAGTTGGCTTTTACCAATTTAATAGTCGGTTGATTTTGAGTTATACATACACTATGTTTAAATTTACAATCATAACTTAATTAAGAAACTGAATTTTTTTATCTTAGGCATCTACTTTCTGTATTAGATTCCTACTAAGTAAACGTACTTAAACAGAATCGCCCCAAGTTTTTGCGCGTGATAAAGTAATAACAACTGTACTCTAGTGATCTCGAGTCATACGATTTTCTCTTTCGAAAAAGTCAGAAATTATCACAATGCAAGGGCATCTAATCTTGTATAAAAAATAAATTTTCTATGATTAAAAGTTATCCAAGATTCAGAGTAGTTCAAAACTCATGAGATTTATGCACATACGACAATTCCTTAGTTTTTTTTTTTTGATGCACTACAATGACATGATTTACTGAATAAAACCAAAAGAATCGGATGTCTTTGTTTACGAAAATGGGAAGTTTTAAAGGGGCCTCCAACAAGTGTTGTTGGCACCCCGCACTTCATTTGACTTGGTAAATCTATCTTCACTGTATTTGATTATAGGGGCTGCCGAAACCGGTAAAAAATTCACCTCAAAGTTCATCGAACATAACTCAAATGTTTTGAATTGAAACCGGTGGATTCGGGCCAAACTTTGTTGCAAAACATTTTCTTTATCTCTTCTCTATGGAAAGAGGGGACGTTTCATGGTATACCTGATCAGGTGGTCAACGAGACGTACTTAATTTTTTGCTTAAGATCCACCAATGTTATAAAGTAAAAATTTGGAGTTAAATTCGGCGACGTGAGCCGAAATTTGTAACAAAATTTGACTTGAATCCACCTGATTGAGTTGTATTTAATAGTTCTCGGCCGTTTGGGATTGATGGACTTAAATCCGTTTTGTAACTAAATCCACTCAACTCCAACCGATTTAAGTTGAAAAAATTGTGAGAGATTCTATTTTAAGAGGGGGTGCTTTTAACCATTTTCCGAAATACGAGGGCGTCAACAATAATACTCACAAAAAGCACCTTTTAAGCTTTCCTACCAAAGGTATATTGTGTTAAAAATCTATGCTTGACTTATGTTTGATCAATGATCATAAGACTATAATGTCAAGATCTTAGGATGTGAAGTAAAAAAAAATACAGTAAATAAATTGATTACTAACCAAGTAAAGTTAGGTCTGGAATTAGAAATAGGATGGGATGGCACAATAGAATTGTTGCTCCAAATATATGTAGACGCATTATAAGCTACTTGTCCATTTCTGGTCCCTCAAAACAGTAACCAAGAAGGCAAGGCCGGCCCTGGCCCAAAGCGAGCAAAGCCTCGCTTTGGGCCACCCAATTTCAGGGGCCACATTTGGTTTCTTACACTAAGGTGCCTATAAAGAAAATGAATTAACCCAGGTCACAAACACATGGAAAGGAACACGTCTAATTCCAAGCCCCTTTGAATCCAAACTTTCTTACGGGCCCACCATTTCATTTCTGGGTCACGTGCAAGCCACTTTCACATTAGAAATGTTTAATTCAAATGTGGCCCCTAGTGTTATAACTATCTTTAGAATTTGGTCTTAATTGTGGTCAACTATAAAATTTGGTCCTCATGTATATGTTTCCAAGTTAAATTTACCCCAAATCTATTTTCATTCTTCCAAATTATTGTCCTCATCATTTCTCTCTAGTCTAGTCATCTTTGCATATAAAAGTTGATTGTCAGCGTGAAGTGCATCTTGGTCATCTACCAATGAGTCAGACACAAACACATCTTCTCACCGTCACCTCTCTTCATACCTCTATCTTTCATGGCACTCTCACGCTCACTTCCTCATTTCTCCACATTTATCTTCATGTATCTATGCTTCCCTTTCCATCCGACTTATTCTAGGGAACTCAAGAAGATACTCGGAAAAATCTCAAGGATAAGTCCTTTACAAAGGTTTTCAAGTTTGAGTTAATGTACTTTTGAGGTATCAACTCATTGTGCAAATTCATGCAACTTTTTTTGAACTTGACAATTTAACATGTGGTTAATTCTTGCATAATATGTGCGAGATTTCACAAACTTTATTATGTTCAAAATCCTTGCAACTTTACATATTGATTTATTCTTTTTTGGAAAATTGATAAATACTTTTCGAAGAAAATCGCAAAGAGTATTGAAAAAATTATACTTCTAGATTAAAAAATTCGGGGCCACATTTACTAAGTCCGCTTCGGGCCTCAGCAAACTCAGGGCCGGCCCTGCAAGAAGGCAACAACCAATGGGAACCAAAACCTTCAAAAGGTGGTACTGTACAGTACTATTGGGAAGAGAGAGAAAGAGAGCAATTAACAAAGGTAGTCCTACACACTTAAATGAAATAAAACACTAGTCCTTGAAGTTTGAAAAGGATTAAAAAACAAACAATTACCAAATTATGATGAAATTTAAGGCAAAAGAATGTAGCAGAGACACTATAATTAACAAAAAATTTGTAACACTGAAACCCTAAATTAACTATTTCCAAAGGAAACATCTAAATGATGAATAAGAAAATGCTATGTACCAAAATTAGGGTTTATATTCTTGCAACTTGAACCCAAGAAACAGTCAAAACTGCAACTTAGTATCTATTAAAATATGTAAGAAACCAGAAAATTAGGACTCTGTTTTCTCATCTCAGGAAGCAGAGGAGACAGTTGTTTGGAAACTTGAAATTTCACACCCAAATCCTAGATTGCAGAAATTTTAACAATTAAAATGAAAACACAGAGGAATCCCTTGAATTTCAAGAGTGGAAAGATAGAGAGAGAGAGAGAGAGAGAGGAGATAAGGAGGAAAACTGAAGGATATTGAGTCTTTACCAACATGGGAGAGAGCTTTAGAGAGAGAGAGAGAGAGAGAGAGGGACCATGTTGCTATTAAGAAAGGCAACAAGAAAGATTAAATCTAATTGGGTTGGCTCCCAACATGCCCTTGCAAAAATGAAGAGACCCTCAAAAACCCCATGGTTTGTTTTCTACCCCCACACACCACATGACTCTATTTTCTCTCTCTACTACCTACATCTCTCTCTCTCTCTCTCCAACTCTCTGCCACCTCTTCTTCTTTCTCTCTCTACCTTACTCCATAAATACCCATGCTACTCTTTAGCCTTTGCACACTCATTACTTTCACCTCTCCTTCTCTAATTATCCTTTGCTCTCTCTCTCTCTCTCTATCAACCAAAGCTTCTTCTTTTTCTCTCCTAACTGCCTTCCACCCACACAACTTCTTTCTCTCTCTAAACTTATAAAAACAATGGCAATTAGGAAATCAAACATACTACCCCAAACAGCAGTAATTAGACAAATTCTCAAAAGATGTTCAAGCTTAGGTAAGAAACATGGTTATGATACTGAAAATCATCCAATTGATGTACCTAAAGGTCATTTTGCTGTTTATGTTGGAGAAAAAAGAAGTAGATTTATTGTTCCAATTTCTTTATTAACTTACCCTGAATTTCAAATTTTACTTCAAAGAGCTGAAGAAGAATTTGGGTTTGATCATTATATGGGTCTAACTATTCCTTGTGAAGAAGTCGTTTTTCGATCTTTAACTTCAATGCTTCTTAGCTGATGATACATGGAAGAAATTATATATTATGACCTACCCACATTTGATTAGTTATTAAGTTTGGAGAAAATTGATAACTAGATGAAGATGATGATGAAGATTGAATTGAAGTTCACCAATCAAATCAGTACTTCTCCTTTTTCATTCTTTTAATAGGTTTCAACCCATTCTTGGGTTGTTCTTGTTGTAATGACTTTCAATTAAGAAAGGCAGCCATGAAGATAGTGTATTTTTAAGCTATGTAGTTAGACTCTTTGAGAGTATTTCTTTACAGTTTGTGGTGCTTGTTTGCCCCTCTGTAAGAGATTATGATGATGATTTTGAGTAAATCAATGTTATTTATTTTTCAATTTTAAGATTTCTCTTTCTCTCAAGATTCCATGCTTTGACCACACAAAGGTAAAAATTGCCAAATGGCACAACTTGGTTAAGGGGCATTATTTAAAGTGGGAATTGGGCTCTTTCCATCCAATTTTAAGTTAAAAGAAAAAGTTATTTTTATTTAGGTAAAAATCTAAATACATGTATTTTATTTGGTTAAAAATCTAGCCGCAATGCAACCAATGTAAATATGTTTTGCATCCCTATGTAAATCAGCTGTAAATTGCAAGTCTATTGCAGCATGTTGCAAACTACAAAAATATTCAGAGAAGACTAGAAAACATTAAGTGATACTTTTTCACTATGTCAAAATATTTATAGAGAATTTTAACAAATTTCTCATTCTTAAAAAAATCTCAATATGGTAGTTCAGACCATTTTGCAGATTAAAAATCTTCCAACAAATCATAATGAAGGCCACGTCAATCTTTTGGCCCCTCAAAATTAATTGGTAATTGAGTTTACCCCCTTCAGTAATTGGTAATTGAGCTTACCCCCTTGAATTTAGATTTTTTGTCAAAACTACTAAGGATATGTTTGGTATGTGATAATAAAATCAGAAAATAAATAATATATAACCAAAATCAATCTTTATTAATCATATTCCTGACCAAATCAAACAATAAAATGAGGTAGAATCCCTAATATGAATCATATTAAAGACTACTTGTTCTTGGTAGTGGCAATTATTTCACGTATGCCAAACATAGCCTTTGTGTTTTTGTCACTAATAGTAAGTCTAAGGGGGTAAGCTCAATTACTCATTATTGAGGGGGGTAAACTCAATTACTAATTAGTGACGAGGAGGTAAGCCCAAAAAACCCTTTTTTTTCTCCAAGGGATAATGACTCTCGTTAGTTGGTTAGATTTTTAAAAGTTAACATTTAACCGCTTGAATTTTCCTGCTTAATTTATAAGTTTAGAGAAAATGTGAAGTTTTAACTATATAGGTCAAAATAATATTGAAAATAAATAAAATGCGAAAAACGTTTTAAAATTGTTATTCAGGTAAAAATAGATACGAAGACTAAAGTACCCTTTTCTCATTTTCTATAACTAATTGTTTTATTTTTTCTTTATACTTTAAATCTATATAACTTTTTCTTTAGATATCGGATTTCCATGAAATTTATATAATTAGTAATGATATTTCATTTGCTTTCTAACAAGATCCACATTCAAAACATAGAAAAAAAGGGCTTTCTTTTCGTTTTTTCTGTAAATGCAATTCTTGCAAATTGCATTTGCAAAATGTATATTGCAAACTAGAGTTTCCAAAATTGACATGGGAATCAAGCATTGCACTAGGACGACGGGGTTAAGGGCATGACCCCAGTCCGCTTAAGTCCGAAGAAATGGGGTCTTGGAATCACATTATTCAACCATGGACGCTATTCATTGAATAATCTGGCAAAAAATAAATAATGTGGCAAAATATGTTTTGCATTGATAACAAGTATTAAAACCTTGTTTTTTTTTTTTTAATGTAGTTTTAATCGCATATTAGAAACTTGTTTTTTAACCTTCGTTCAATCCTTGAGAAGGAGTTGAACGAAAGTAACTTCCGTTCTTGGAAAAGGAATCCGAGAATCGTTCTCAGATTCGAAATAAAAAAAAATGTCCTAGAACACCCAATCCCATTGTTGGCTCATGCCGGAGAAGGTCAAAAGCCTTTTGTAAGCAACCATGAAACTTTCTCTTTGGAAGAGATATGAATGCATACACGAGCATTAGGCAACTGAGGAACATGTTCTTGCAAAAGTCATGAATGGAAAGGTACGAGACCTCAAGAGATGGGAATCAAAGGTAGAGTTAGATGAACTCGAGGAGCCTTTTGCTCAAGACGAATTAGATTCGCAATGAGAACTCTCAAATAATTGAAAGTGCCTCACTAGTTGTTCAAATCCCTCGTAGATTTTGTTGGATCATAGATCTATCTCATGGGACCGAAATCATGTTCGTAGAGAATAATGATTATCTATGACGGAATCGAACTCTGAAAGATTGGCTTGGAGCCACAAGATCAGAAATGGAATCTGTGTCTAATCAAGTTTTGAACTTGGTCCATTTGACAAATAGGATTAAGCCTATGGGATGCAGATGGCTTTTTTGAGAATGAAAACAGGATGGAAACATTGAAGTTTTCCTAAAGCTAGACAAGAGGATAAAGACCACGACTTCATGGTAAAAGACTATAAACGAAGTCTTTACATCGATCCGTCGCTAAGCTTAAATCCATAAAGATCGCACTAACTCGTGGAGGTCAAAAACCATCTTCCTTAATGAATTTCTGAAAGAAGATGTGTACTGGACACAGTCTAAAAGGTTATTGACTCAAGAGGTTGGAAAAATACGCAAGCTTCAGAAATCTATCGATGGATCGTGCAGGCAAGTAAGAGTTGGAATCTTCGGTTCGATAAGGTAATCAAAGATGTTTGATTCCTAAAGAATGAAGAAAAATCTTGAACCTCAGGAATTTCAAGAAGGTTAGTGGGAGTAACCCAATTTTCTTGGTCTGGTATGTCAAGGACATAGTAAAATTGAGAACAACATTATGATGTTGAGAACTGACTCAATAAAGGACCGCACATAGAGGAAAAATGCTTTTAGGCATCAAAGATCTATAAGAATAGATCAAAAGGATGATAGGACTAAATCAAGAAACTTACAGAGATAAAATTCTTGAAAGGTCTAATGTGAAAGACTCTAGAAGAAAAATTCGACCCAAGTCTCACGACACATAGATCAGCTAGACTCAGAGCCTAGTAGGCCCTGGCGAGCGAGCACGCATGAGAAAGATGCTTATGCTTTGAGCATAAGATCGTTCATGTTAGACACGATCAATATTCGCCTAAGTCTCAAATACTTGGAGTATGATGAGTCGTCGCCAATCAAATCTAGAAAAAGGGCTTCTGGACCACAACTAAAGAACATCCTAAAGAACTTCAGAAGTACTTAAGATGAGTTCTTGGTACTAAGTGGGAAGTGAAAAGGTAATATATGTCATATAATGCAAACTTCAAGACATGAAAGGATAGTAAGCTGGAAAGAGTTCCAAGCTGGATATTATTGGAAACTCTACAAGCGAAAAAAAATATAATAATAGCTTTAACAACATAAATTTTAGTAAAGAGATACTAGAGATTATCGAAGAGAATTGAAGGCAGCAACCTTCAATTAAATAGATAATCAGCAAAGGCTTACTCGGATTAGATCTGTTTAACTAAACTGTACCCAAGACCAAGTAGGAAAGGTCATACACTACAAAAAAAAGGCATATTCGGGACGGCTAAAAACCGTC
>BEHA01050433.1:435840-492696 GCA_002897215.1 Eschscholzia californica subsp. californica
GAAAATTAAAAGAGGGTAGTTTTTTTAGATCCCAAAAAAAAAAAGCGAAGTTTTTTCTTTTTGATAATAATAAGAGGGAAGTTGTGTTTTTGTTTGCGCCATTGGCCGAAATTTTGCGCCACTTTTCAATTGTCCCTATTGAAATTTTATTAGGGACAAATAGTAAAAAATGGTCCCTATCATAAATATATTAGGGACAGACGTAAAATTGTATGTCCCTATTGACCGTTTTTTTTGTAGTGATACAAGGGCCTAAGGCATAAGGTGCATTTTGAAAATGACCTTGACTGGTAAATTGAGTAAGTAAAGGAGTTTACGGGAGGAAACTCAATTTTACAAACTCATGTTATCAGAAATAAGAGTTGTTTATTTTGTCGTCTAAACCTGGATTTATATTTAAACGAAATCCATAATAATGAAAATATTTCAAATAGGTTAATCAGATGTGTGATCTGATGAATGAATCCCTATTAAGTAAACTTGAAATCATTTCGTTATACTCTCCCTAATCCAGGTCATTGTATGGACAACAATGACTTATGAACACTACCACGTGAGATTGACAATGTAACGTTGTTTCATGGGATACGGGAACAGGAGTATTCAAGTCATCTACGTAGATGTATGATTGGGAATATACATCGGATAACCCAGCAAGAGTGATAAACGTCAAAAACCACTCATTGACATGATTGGAAAGAATCCTTAAAACATGAATACTCCACTCATCCTATGTAAAGAATGTCTGATATTGGTCCTGTCAAACGTCACGCCCTAAAAGTATAAAGGCGGACACTGGTACATGCATAATAGACATGAAGGTAAGTGGGAGTGTAAGAATGGATCATGTCATCCTAATTAAATTAGGAAAAGTATCTCCGGACCACTTGATGAGTAACAACTGAAAATGCGTGGCCACACTCAAATTGATTAAGAGAAGATGTATCAGATGGGATACAAATTGATATGGGAATCCAACATTGCACTTGTTCTAAGTACAAGTGGGAGACTGAAAGAGATATCCTTCAACTAGAGTGGCAATGCGAGCAATTTGTAGGATAAGACAGAAGATCATCAAAGTCCGGAAGATTTAAGGATCGTAATGTTTAGTAGAAACCAACTACGATCGTCGAGTCACTAGGTGATTCGCATCTAACTTCGCCAAAATCCTACATCGGGTTACACCGAAGAGTATCGTTTTGATCGAAAAATATGACTAGAGTGATGAGACATAAAAGTATGGATTGGATCCATAAATATGTCCATAAGACCATAGACAAAAATAGAAAAATCCGAGAAAGAAGGGTAATGAGCTGGACAAAAGGCCCGACCAGAGGAGGGCGACCAAGGCATGGCTGGCCATGCTATGGGAGCCGGCCAGGCCCAGCCCAATAAGGGGCAGATCTGGCCGACCACCTTCATTAGGGTTTCCTAGATGATTTACTCATTTGGGAATCCTAATCAGAGTTGGGCTCTGAATCTGTTTGTGTGGCCATTAAGGAATCCTTGACCGAATGAGATTTTTGACTCTTAGGATTCTATTTAAGGGTTTCTTTAGAACATAAACAGGTGTGGAAAATTCTTAGAGAGATTTCTATCTTTACAACATCAAGTAAAGAGAGAAAGCGAGAACAGTTCCCAGCTATCAATCTAGTCTAAAGAAGAAGGAGTTCTTCGTCTAACTGCCGGGAAGTTTAGCTAACTTGAAAGGCGGGAGATCAAGTTGATTGCTCGGGTTTCTCAAGGAGAGGAACTACAATTGGAGCTCTTGGTCTTCGAGAAAGCAATCAATCAAGTTTGTGGGAATCAACGATTAAGGTAAATCTCTAAATCCTTTAGTTCATCTTTAGCTTATGCATGAGATCTTGGGGATAATAATGTTAGACATTAGATGTTTGAGATTTCACCTAAAACACTAGAAGACACCAGAATCCAACATAATTTTGATTCGAAATATTTTCGTAGTGACTGTTTAGTATGAGGGAGTCACAATAACATTTAAGAAAATGTAATGTGTACTTTCAGATATGAACTACGTACATTCACGATGCAAATAATATTTCAAAAAATAAAATGTGTATTTTCTAATATGCACTATGTATATCCACGATGGAAATAACATTTATAAAAATATAACGTTAAATTTTGTTTCGAAATATTTTCACCATAACTATTTAATCTGAGGAAATCATGATAACATTTAAGAAAATGTAATGTGTATTTTTAGAAATGCACTCTACATATATCCAGGACGCAGATCAGATTTTAGAAAATGCATTGCTAAATTTTGATTCGAAATATTTTGTAAGTGACTATTTAGTATGAGGGATTCATGATAAGATATAAGAAAATGTAATGTATGTTTTCAGATATACACTACATATATTCACTCTGCAAATAACAGTTCAGAGAATGTAATGTTAAATTTGACTCAAAATATTTTCACTATGACGGTTTAGTCTTTAGACTTAATTCACAGTGAACTCTGTAACTTAAAGATGGTTCAAACCTGAGGTGGCAAAAGGTACTTCATCACCTTTATCGATGACTCCACTTGGTTCTATTATATTACTTACTAAGGAGTAAGGAAGAAGCAATCGAGAGGGAAAGTATGAATCTCCTTTCGCCGAGATATGCTCCAAAGAATGACATAGTTCATCTAACAACGACTCTTTTAGTATAGTAGAGTGAACGCACAAAACGTTAAAAGGGATAAAATTCGATCAGTGGAGATTGAAAATGATGATCAATCTAATCCCGCTGGATCGGGTGAAGTATTTCACTAAAATCTATCCCTAGCAGTGGACAAGAATAAGGCTCAGCACTTAGTCATCATAAATGTTGACTTTGCTGATGACTTTTAATTATCTTCTCGATTATAGACATATCGAAGAGGTAAGCGATACCTTAACCACCAATTATAGACATAAATACTAGGTGTGAATACGACTATCGAGAATATGGAGAGCCGTCAATGACTTAGATAGAAGTCTTGGATACTTGATCCTAAAGATTCAATTCGATGATGAATCAAATAAGACAACCGCATTAGTGAGCTGAGAAGTGTGTCAAGCCAAATGTCGAAACCTAAATGGAAAGATAAGGCCGACGACAAAATGTTCTCGTCAAAAGAATTCGTCGGTCTGAGATAATGGAACTTCCATGAAACGGTTTCGAATACAAATTAAGTTGACAGAGAATAAAAATTCTGAATTTAAACTTGTTTCGAGAAAGTAAGTTATTTCAGATAACATATTCAGATGGTAAATTTGTATAATTCTTGGGAAGGTCCTTAGGTCTCTCTAAGAATAATAAAAGGATCCTCAGATATGTTAACAGAAAAATTTACAGAAAGAACCTTTACTGAAAGGTCCCAGGATCAGTGGATATTATAAATCCATAAATAGGTCCCTAGTTCGGTATAATTTACAGAATAGTCATTCATAAATCCTCATGGGCAACCTAGCTCCTTGGATAGATAAGGGAATGAGGGTTGATAAGACATAAAAGTTGAATATTACGTCATTCGGTCTAGACGTGACTCGAATAGTAAATTCAAGGGTCTTAATAAGATTTCTGGTTCAAGAGTGCGAACGAAACCTAGAGACGAAGAAGGAGAAAATATGGAATGATAAATTTGGTGATCATGTGATAGTTTTTGAACTTATCAAGCAAGTATATATGTTAAGACATATAACTTCAGAAAAGAGTTTAGAGAGAAATTCACCTTACGCTAAAATTCAAAGGTTCTAATGATCATAAATTATCATTTATGGAACAAAACTAAAAACGCTACACTAAAGGAGTTGTGTAAGAATATAGTTTTGTCAAAAAGGGAAATCAACTGGTTACCCTCGAACTGTGGGGGCAGATATTGTTAAATATCTGGATGGTACCTATATCAAATATTATAAGATTCCATCTAAGTCGATGGATAAGAAAAAAATGCTCTTGAAATGTGGGGGGAACCGAGAAGGAACCAAAATGTCAGTTATAAAGAAATTAATGACATAAATGTCTCCAAATTCTCCTTAAGATACAACGTCATAGGGACGTGAGAAGAGGGAAATTATGGAATACCTCAGAAACCAGATTTAGCCAAAAAGAATGTTTGGTCGATAAGGTTTCATTGAGCTAAGAACTATAATTATATTCACCAAGTTGTGACAAGATTAAGAAATCAAGTGTGTGAATATAAGTGATGGCGTAAATGGTTAATTCACTCAACAAATTTGGAAAAACACAAATTGAAAAAACTTCTCTTTCTACTCTTAAACTAAGTTAAGTAACGAGATTCAGCTGTGAATCATCTGTTCAAGATAACAGACGATGCTAGTTAGGAATAAGGAAGTGTTTGAGAAGATATGATCTCGATGCTTTTCCAGATTAAATCATTACTCCTAAATTGAAAGTTTAAAGTGCGTGTTTGGATCGAGAAGGGTAGAATTACCACTCAAGAACCACGATAAGCATTTATACTTGAATGTGAACAAATTCAAGAATTAGTTATCTGAGTAACAAATAGTTCTTAGGTATCTGAGCAGACTCGTAAAATTTGGTTGTATATATCATAAACAAAGAAAAATGAAGATATGTGGACAACACTCGAATCTCAGATACAAAGTCTAACAGGGGATTTGAAAAATCACTAAGGGCTACGATATCACAAAAATTCTCAAAAGGCAGACGTGCATAGCTGGATCAACAATGTAATCCTAAAGACCTTGATGGATACATTGCTCTGGAGAAAGAAAATGAAGTAGGTGAACTTCCTGGTGAAGGATATAGTCTTTCGGCATGAAGGAGATGTCCTTTGACCAAGATGGCAATGCGTACAATTTGTCAGTTACGATAACGATGACTTTATCCGGAAGATCATCTAGTTCGGTGCAATTAGGGGTTGTAATGCTTAGCTAGAAGCTGCTTACGATCGTCGGGTTACTTTAGTAATCCGCGGCTAACATAGACCAGATCCTACAACGGGTTACACCAAAAAGTGGTAGCTTGATCAGAGAGAGTTGACTCATGAGAGCTTGCCTATAGAAGGATATAATCTAGTCTGATAGTGCAAAAAAGATTGAAAGAATCGGGCTCGAAAGAGAAGCCCGAAAAGTGGTAAAACCCACTTATAGGGTATCCTGATCAAGCCCGGTGAGGGAAGGGTCAGGACCGGCCATATAAGGTGGGTGGGCTGGCCAGGGTAAGCCCACTAATGGGCTTAAGTAGTCGGCCCACACCATAAAGAAGGGGAAACCCTAATTTCCCTTTTTAAGGGAAATTCGAGTGATTACCTTTTCTGGGACTCTTATTGAAATCTTATGAGAATGGGATTCCTATTAGGGTTTCTCTATATAAGGGTCATTAGAGAACAGAAAAGGTGCGGATTTTTCTCATGAGAAAACTTTATCTCTCTCACAATATACAACTAAGTGGAGAGAGGGTTTTAGAGAAAAAGCTCCCAATCTATCTATGGACTCAATATAAAGAATGGTTCTTCTTCTCAACCTTCAATATTGTTCTAACAGACAACAAAGAAGGGAGATCAAGTTATTCACTCGGGTGGCTCAAGTAGAGGAGCGACATATGAAGCTCTCATCTTCGGGATAAAAGAGTTGGAATCTAAATCGGGAAAGCGAATCCAGGTATTTTTCTTTCAGTTTTTAGTTCATTATTAGTTCATGCATATGATCCTGGTTAATTAGTGTTAAACATATGACGTTTAAGATTCCGCTTACAACACTAGTTAGATGATTAGTATGTATTAGATACGTACAAAACCCAACAGTGACAACTAGTTTTGACTAGAACGAATTAGATTCATACTTGATTTATTAGATAGATTAGTTTGAATAGAGATTCGAACACGTTTTGGTTAGTTTAAATTAGATTTATTCGCAATCAAAACACGTATTTGAAAGAGTTTCAATGCGTAGAATCATTAGATTTTGAGTTTTTTGAAAAGGGTTTTCGGGAATGGATCTAACGGATTATAGATTTTGAACATTAGTTTTGGTGATGAATATAATGAAAACTGGTTGAAAACAATAGTTTTGTGGTTGAAAACAACAGTTTTCTGGGGTGAAAACAACAGTTTCTGGATGAAAACAACAGTTTCAAAAAGAAAATAACAGTTTTTGGTCAAGATAATTAAAAAATAGAAGCTATGGTCGGATAGAAGAGGAAGAAGGTGATGGGAATAACAGTTTCTATTAGAAAATAAAAACTGCTCCGGTCCGGGCAGTCAAGATGCTTCTAGGACGCATCTGGCCGCACAGACGGGATCACGTTAGATATTCCCGGGCGCGGGAATATCTGGGATTCTAGTCCCAGTCCGAGATGAACTGGGAGTCCGAGACCTAAAGTCTCGACATCCAGATGCATCCAGATGCGCCTGGAGTCCCAGTAGGTATCGGTATAGTACCGAGACCAAAACCCTATCCCAGACGCGTCTAGTAAGGCCGAACTTCTCAAACTTCTTGCCCGAGAAGGTCCATTACTCGGACAGACACGTCTGGGGCACCAAAACGCATCCAGGACGTGTCCAAGGCCAAAGGACGCGTCCCGACCAATCGGGCAACCTGGGCTAGTCAAAGGGTTTGTTGACCAAGTTTGACTTGGGTCTTTCGAGTATGACTCGGGCCTCAATCCGAGTGGGGGGTCTTGACTTTTCTTCTTCCGATTTTAGCAAATTTTTCTGATTTTGACCGGGCCGTTCGAGGGCCCAAACGAAGTGTTTTCCTTGAATCGATTGTAGAAATCATTAAGGAAGAAACGGAACGTGCCATTAGTTCATATTTTACGAAAATTGACTTAGTAGCATGTTATACATAGAGATGTCACAATTTCCCACAAATAGCAAACCTAAAAACGAATCTAGGATACATACTTTATTTTATGAATGTCATATTTTGTATGTATGTATATGTGAATGCGTAGAATAGTATTACCTTTAGATAAGTAATCGACTCTTGTTTCTATGCATAAGTGAGTATGTACCCGAATAATACTTAGAGTATAGGGTCATAGAATTCATTGATGAACCGAACGATGACACCATGGTTCAAGTGGGAGTAGTCAATGGAGGTTTTAGGACGTAAATCCAAACGAACCATAGGCGAACAAGAGGTAACCTAAAAGATTAGATCTTTTGGGGGCTATACTAGGAACTTATTAATTCCTTACGCAAACTCACATAAACTTCACGTAATAAGTCATGAGTGGTTATGATAGAGTTCACAGTAACACATACTTGATAAATAGCGTAAAAGTCCCCAAAAAGAATTTTGAGTAAAGCCTACCCAGAATAAGACACCTGTTGAGCCCTTGTTCAACGATGGTGGGTCTGCCTCCGCAGAGTGCCATCTTTTACCTCGGGACAGTACGGGTAGATCTATGAAGATGTCTACATGTCTAACTGGTTATTCTCAACGAGTCAGCAAAAGGGTTTTGGATTTCGAGGCGAAGGATGAATTGAACACATAAACGTGTTATTCATCAACCAAGAGTCGTAGGAGTATGACCAGTAAAGAGTTACCCACCCAGGATGATGGGGTTAAAAGCAGTGCCCTAGTATGCTTAACCTCAAAGAAATTGGGTCTTGGAATCGCATTATTCAACCGGGGACGGTTTTCATTGAATAATGTGGCAAAATTGTGTTTTGCAATGATAATAAGTTTTAGGATTTTATTTTTTTCTTTTAAAGTAGCGTATATGTGACCATTAGAAAATAGTTTTCGAACCTTCGTTCATTCATTGAGAAGGAATAAAACGAAATTTATTTCCTTGATTGGATTAAAATCCGAGAAACGCTCTCGAATTCGAAACAAAGAAAACGCCCGAGAATATCCCATTCTTAATGTTCGTTGTTACTTCAGTTTGTGAAGACAACTGAAAAGAACATTGAGGAACGTTTCAATCTAAGAAACAAGTTCTTCAGACTTAGCAACCAAAGGAACATAAGAAGAGTTCTTATGATTCATAAGACACAAGGGCTAGAGTTTTAAAAGCAATGGCTAAGCCATTACTGCAAACTATCCTAAGTACTTGGAAGACAAAGAAACGGAATTGAGAATTCCGGTTCTTGTATCTTTGTCAACAAAGTTAATTTTGCAAGTATAGTGGACTCCCTTCATCAGGTGTTTAAAACCGGATGTGTAGCTCAGTAGGAGCTCAAGAGAATTACATACTTGATTAAAAGGAGAAAAGGTCCAAGAGGGAGTAGAAGCAAGTGATTGCTAACGATGCTGAATTGGATAAAAGTCTTCTTTTAGACACTAATCTAGCGTAGAACTTAATAAGTATTATTATGCTCTTCTAGAAACATCTAATGTTTTAAATCAGTGCCAAATTAACAAAGTCGGTTCTAGGAGAACTAAACCGTTAACAATGATATTATAGGATATGATCAAAGGATTCAAACTAGTCAACTCAGGTTTTGTCATTGCGTTAAATTGACTTAAGACACATGAGGAAGATCCAAAGGTATAGACTTCTAACTCTAATGATTTTGAATCATACGACACATGTGAATTTTGTTCGAAAGGACTATTTGACAAAGTCACATTTTCGAAAGGAAGCTGTGACTAGTGAGCTAATAGTCTTCATACATACGGATGTATGTAAAACTATTAATACACTAACT
This sequence comes from Eschscholzia californica subsp. californica, assembly GCA_002897215.1. Lineage (NCBI taxonomy): Eukaryota > Viridiplantae > Streptophyta > Magnoliopsida > Ranunculales > Papaveraceae > Eschscholzia > Eschscholzia californica. The sequence goes on from BEHA01050433.1 coordinate 444,482, forward strand.
AGAGTTAACCAGAATCCTCTTGACAAAAATATATGTCATTCGATTGGATCGAGATGGTGAATATTAAGTCAGAAATTTGATGACCATCAAGAAGTTGAGAAATAGTTTCTTATCTTGCTCCAAACACATCATATGGGTGATGAGTCTAGTGGGAGTGGTCGAACATGTTAGACATGAGTCAATCAATGATGGGTATAGGCCAATCTTCCGGACACTTTTCGGGGATATACTCTCAACACGGTCGTTCTTCCTACCTAACCACATTCCGTCAATAGCTGAAAAGACACCATAAGAGTATCGGTTTGGAATGGTTCCAAAGAGGTCTTTTCTCAAGGTCTAGAGATATGAAACTAACGCAAATGGTTACCGAGAACCAAGTTGTCATATCAGACCAAATATTTCTTTATGCGATAAAGAAATACTTGGGATTCTTTCACAAACAATTAGAGAACAAGGTAGTTGTTGCACATGATGGTGTCTCGCTTGAAATAAGAGTTATTCCAAGAAGACAAGTGGGAGAAATTTAAGACATCGAATAAATTCGATAAGAGCAACAGATAGACAATGGTATTACAAACCAGCGGTTGCGGTTCCTATCTATTCTAGCCGATAGATATGGAAATAATTTCGCATAAGTCGAGTTAGATTCGCAGGAGAGCTCTCAACGAGTTGAGAGCGTCTCAAAGTTGTTCAAACCCCTCGTAGGCCTTGAAGGCTCAAAGATCTGTCTTAGAGGACTAAAACCTGCTGAAGAAGAAAATGAGCTACTTACACAAAAGCTATAACGGATACACCCCGAAATATGGCTTGGAGCCATAAAATCAGAATGGAATCCATGTCTGAAATCAAGTTGGGAACTTGATCTATTTTTCTTAAAGGAATAGTTCCTGTTAAGTACAAATAGGTTTTTCATAGTGAAAAACAGACAAGGATGGAAACATTGGATTTTCCCAAAGCAAGACTAAGAAAGAAGGTCACCAAATTCATGATATAGACCATGAAAAGAACATCTCTTAAGTCGCGACGCTTGAGACCATACTGATCAATCACTAGCAAAAGAATGTTGACGAGACACATCCTGGTGGAAGTTAACACTTCTAAAAAGTTAGTGGAAATCGCAAGGTTCAGAAATTCATCGGTGGATTGAAGTAGGTAAGTAGGAGTAGGAATCTTTCATTCAGCAAAGTAATCAAGAGTTGGTTTCTTTAAGAATGAAGAGAAATCTTGAATTTCGGAAGTTCAAGAAGGTTAGTGGGAGTGACCCAGTTTTCTTTTGGTCCGGTATGTTAATGACATACTTGAGATTGAGAACAACATTCTGATGTTGAAAATAGTTTAGAACTGACTTAATAAAAGGACCACACATAAAGGTGAAAGGCTTTTGGGCATCAAAGATCTATGAAGATAGATCGAGAAGATGATAAGACTTATTCAAGAAAAGTCTTGAAAAGTCAAATATGAAAATATTCAACTAGAGTATTTTCTACCAAAGTCTCATGGCACATAACTTAACAAGATTCAGCATCTGAAGGATTCTCATGAACAAGCATGCATGAGAAAGATAGCCATGCTTGAGGCATAAGATCAGTCATGTTGATTAGCGTTCACCTTGGCGTCTCATAATACTTGGATTATCTACGGTCATCACCAATCAAATCCAGATAAGTTGATTTGGGTTGCATAAAGTTCTTGAGAAGAACTTATTCTCGATAGGAAAATAAATGGTTGAAACGTCATATGTTGCAAACTTCCAGAATAAGATGACAATCTTGACTTGGAAGAACAGTAAGCTGGAAGGCTTCCACGCGAAGACTATTGCAAACTTTACAAACAAAAGAAAATAATTAAAGCTTAAGAATCTTTAATTTAGTATTAAAATACTAAAGATTATCATCGGGATGATAACCACCAAAATCCACATAGATAAGATATATTAACTAGACTGTCACCTAAGACTAAATATGGAAGTGATTCCAGGGTCATAGACATTAAGCTTTCCTGAAAAACTTAGACTGGTAAACTTGAGGGTGTAAGGAGTTACACGGGAAGGTTCAAGATTTACAAACTCTTATTATCTGAAATAATTTAATCATTTCGTCGTTAAATCGTGGTTTAGTATTTAACCGACAGTCCAAAAATAGTAAAACATTCCAAGTAGGATTATCAGATACGTGATTTGGTAAATGAAACCCTACTAAGTTAACTTCGAATAGATTCATTATTAGGTCCCTAGTCCAGGTCATTACATGGACAACAATGACTTACGAAGACTAGCATGTGAGATTGACTGATAACGCAGTTGCATGGGCTATGCGAATTGAGAATTCGAGTCAATTACATGGGTGTATGATTGAGAATATACACTGGATAACCTAACATGAGAGTTCTTCAATGAGTAATGAAATACGTCATGAACTCTCATAGGCAAGATTGGAGAGATTCCTTAAACATGAGTGCTCCATTCATCTTATGTAAGGAATGTAAAACTTTGGTTCCGCCAAACGCCGCGCCGTAAAAGGAGGTTATAAAGGCGGATTACCAGGAATGACATGATAGACATGAAATTACGTGGGAGTACAAGACTGGATTATGTTCTCCTAACTAGGTTAAGATTAATATCTCCGGGCCACTTGAGGAGAAGCAACTGAAAATGTACCGCCGTACTCTAATAGATTAATAGTTAATCATTAGCTTTGACAGTTGTTCCCCAGATCAAGAAAGTCAGAAAAGGTATGACGTATCAGATGAGATGCGAAGTGAGATGGGAATCGAGCATTGCACTTGTTCTAAGTACAAGTGGGAGACTGAAGGACATAGTCCTTCGGCATGAAGGAGATGTCCTTCGACCAAGATGGCAATGCGTATAATTTTTCAGTCAGGATAACGATAACTTTATCTGGAAGATCATCTAGTCCGGTCCAATTAGGGGTCGTAATGCTTAGCTAGAAGCAGCTTACGATCGTCGGGTTACTTCGGTAATCCGCAGCTAATATAGACCAGATCTTACAACGGGTTACACCAAAGAATGGTAGCTTGATTGGAGAGAGTTGACTCATGGGAGCTTGCCAATAGATGAATATGATCTAGTCGGATAGTGTCAAAAAGATGGAAAGAATCGTGCTCGAAAGAGAAGCTCGAAATGTGGTAAAACCCACTTATAGGGTGTCCTGACCAAGCCCGATGAGGGAAGGGGCATGACCGGCCATATAAGGTGGGTGGGCCGGCCAGGGTAAGCCCACTGATAGGCTTAAGTGGCTGGCACACCATAAAGAAGGGGAAACCATAATTTCCCTTTTTAAGGGAAATTCGGGTGATTACCTTTTTTGGGACTCTTATTGAAATCTTATGGGAATGGGATTCCTATTATGGTTTCTTTATATAAGGGTCATTAGAGAACAGAAAAGGTGCTGGATTTTTCTCAGGAGAAAACTTCATCTCTCTCACAATATACAACTAAGTAGAGAGAGAGGGTTTTAGAGAAAAAAACTCCCAATCTATCTATGGACTCAAAAGAAGAACGGTTCCTTCTTCTCAATCTTCAATGGAGTTCTAGCAGCCAACAAAGAAGGGGGATCAAGTTATTCACTCGGGTGTCTCAAGTAGAGGAGCGACATATGAAACTCTCATATTCGGGATAAAGGAGTTGGAATCTAATTCGGGAAAGCGAATCCAGGTATTCTTCTTTCAGTTTCTAGTTCATTATTAGTTCATGCATATGATCCTGGTTAATTAGTGTTAAACATATGACGTACGTATGAGATTTTGCTTACAACACTAGTAAGATGATTAGTATGTATTAGATACGTAAAAAACCCAACACCCGGAGGATATTTGTTTGTGATTGAAGCCAGTGCACGCAATAAACCTAAGTAGCTGTTGCATAGGGACTAATACGGTAAGTCTGGAGAATTCAAAACAAATGGAGTAGCACCGTAAAATAATTGCTCTCAAGGAATGCATAAATTAAAATTATGTTAAATCCTAAGTTACCTGGAGGGTCTGTATAAACAAGGGTGAACAAGAGAGTTGAAATTGCATCATCAAGGGGAATGTGGCAAAAACGCCTAAAGTAAATGAGTAAAGGCATGGTGAAACCCTACATAGATGACCGGAGATCCCAAAATCTAGGTTCAAAGGGCAACTGAAGCTATATCCTGGCTTGACAGTAAAACTGTAAGAGATTTCTATCTCTTACCCATTCGTAGGATGAAAACAGTGTTGCCTGCAGTGAGAGGCTAAGCATTAAACTTTTATAAATTCAAAAACTTAAAACTTGATTCTAAGGTGAGGTATAGCAGGATACCTTATTACGGATAACCTATGTCTGTGGATTGATGCCGGTTCCGTGGGAAGGTCGTCTAGGCCGACTTCTCTGAAGCACACATGAAATCGGGATTGCTGCAGGGCGGAAATGAACACAACCGAGAACCTAAGTAAGTAAGGTGTTAGCTGTGTGATAGCTATTTTGGTTTACAATTTCCAGGATTCAGTTCAAGACGAAAAGTTCAGTTACGTGTTTGTAGACCTTGTAGTTCTTCACTAGGAAAGATTCAAAGTCGAAAGACTACCTTCTTCTAATGCAGTGAAGTTCCGCAGATGAGCTTTGCCAGTGTCAGTATAATATGTTTGTATATATCCTAGTAAACCTCGAATTTCATTCACGTGGGGGATGTTGGAATCGGAGTCGATTTTGGTTTGACCCGACTCGTCAAACTCAGAAACGGAATGCACTATTGTGTTCGCCTCGTCGAGCTTTTAAACTTAGAGCGAAGAATCACTCGAATCTGATTCCGGATGAATGAGAAATTCAAGTTTAAAGTTTGGATGGAGATCGATTGGAACAGGGACTAAAACGTCAATTTGGACAAGTTAGTTTGGGGACATTTATGCGAAGCGAGCACATCCAGATCCGGACGGCTCACATTCGAAACGCGGGATTTTGCGTGATCTGACGGTCTCGCGTTTAGGTCCTCATGACGACTTCGGGATGCGGCCAGAAGCGTTGGATCTGAGCGATCCAACGACGCGCATTACCCCCGCGTTGGAACAGCAGTGGGATTCCGCCAGATTTAAATCTAACGGCTGTTGCGCTCAATCATTGATCGGGCTATCTCAATACCCATCTAACGGTTCGCGTTTAGCCCGAGGTTTTGAGAGAAATCCGACGGTCCAGATTACAACCGACTCTAATAATCAGTTACTCTTTAGATTTAGTCCTTACTTTTGAACAATTGTGTCCCTTAACCCCAACAGACATATGTACCTATTCAACTCCTATATAAACAACCAAAACCATTCCAATTCTTATCTAATTTATTCTCTTCTTTTCTTATCTTCTAAAAATCAGTATTCTGGTGTGTCAGGAATATAAATCTGATGGGAAGTACTTTAGTATATCTAGAGCAGAGAAGAAAGAAGTCTCTGAATGAATTCCGTTTAATTTCTTCCCTTCTCTCCTGAAACCAGTATTATGGTGTGTCTGGAATATATTTCTGATTTTAGAAATATTCTAGTGTGTCTGGAATTCTGAAGAGAGAAGTATCCAAGTGTCTAGAAGATCTACTCGCCTCAATCAAGAGCTCATATTATTTATAAAGGTTAACTCACTTTCAGAATATAGAAGTACCATTTTAAATTCTGAGAGGATAGTCGTTGTATCCCGAAGGCATACACACTAACGATTGGTACTGTTACGGGGGTGTAAAATATCTTAAGGAAAGAAAATTTATTCTCACTTCCACTCCATTATCCTTTGTCTATCTCGGTTAATCTGAAAGAAGGATTTATTGATAAATTCGGTATTCGCTTTTCGTTTATCTCTTTATAACTTAAAGAAAGGAAGTTCATTACTTCAACCCAGACTCTGTCTTAATCAAGACAAGAGAGGGGTAAAGTGAACTCATACCATAACCAGAGGAACAACAGGAAGACGACCTTATTTTCTCTATCATACAAACCAAGGAAGACGACCTTACTTTCTAACGGCGACTTACTTTCTCTCGCTCATAGATATAAAGGAAGATGCCCTTAGTTTTTCTCTCATACATATGAAGGAAGACGACCTTACTTTCTCTCTGATACATACCAAGGAGGGCGACCTTATTTTATCTACCAAAGACATCTTGGGCTAGCCTACATTAAATAGTCATTACGTTAGATATAACATGTATACATGAATTGAATAAGCCCTACACTTTTTCTTTTGTTGAAAATAAACCTTATATTTACTATTTTCAACAATATTTTGGGCTTTAAAGGCCATATAAAAACTCTTAAGTCCATTCTACATAACATGAAGGTCCTTGCATACCTTTATTTTATTTATACTTCTTAGCATAAAACAATAAATGATGAATTTCACTTCTATAGTAAAATGGAACATGTGACTACGAATTTCAGAATAGATGCACAACAAACTAACCAACTGTTATTGACACTTAATTGTACATAGTAATGGACCTAATACATTTATTCTAGGATCATGAATCTCTAACCCTAAACTTAGAAGGGAGCCCACGTCCTTATGGTTGAAATGGACAAGACAAATAAAACTCACATGTAGAACTTTGTAAAAAGTCTGAATTAATTTATGACATCCTTCTAAGTAGCTTAAAATTAGTTCAACAAAAAAAAAAAAAAGTAGCTTAAAATTGAGCAGTAGCCCTCAGATGGGGTATATATATGAGTTCCTTTTGTCTATTCATTTTGCTAAGCTTGTCCACTCAATTTCTAATCAATGTACCTTCTGCTTAATATTTTTGGGGCAAACCATGTGATTTATCTCAGACTAATTTATTCAAATGTAAAAAAATTTCGATTGACCCACTTTGTCACATAAAAGATGAGCAGGATTTAAATGATCACTACAGTGACACGTACTTGCCCTATATTCTCCATGAAAAGTTGCGGGACACTTCTTCCCTAGCATCCACGTAAACGGCGCATAAAATGTCTAAAAGTAACACAAGGCGCAGCTGAGTTACATTAGATTTTTTTTTCTAGGTCACTGATTTTGAATCATAGAGACATATTTACCTCACAATGATTTTCTTAGAGACGGTTGCCATATTGTACATGTCTTAATTAGTACGTGTTTTATGCTGGAAGGTACCTCAAGTGACCCTAATGTATAGCTCATCCAAAATTAAGGTCGCGGCTTTGGGGAATAAAGAAAATTCTTCGGGTAATAAACTCTCGAGGGAATCCAAGTTTTTTGAAAGTTCTCTAGGGAATAAATTTTTGTAGGGAATACAGAATACATTTTTTGAAAGTTCTCCTCCATCTCACCTCTCTCTACCACCTCATCTTCACGCCATCTCATCATCTTCACGCCATCTCATCATCTTCTCCGGCAAAGGTCGCTGGCCGGAAAATTTGCCGACCGGCGACCATCAAACATAAAAAAAAAAAAAAAAAATTTTTCATTTTCTCTCTCCTCTCTCTCTCTCTAATTTTTTTTTTTTATTTTCTTTCTCTTGTAGCACCCTTACTTTATAGGGGTGCTGCTAGCAAAAACGAGGGTGCAAATAGCAGCACCCTTATAAACCCTTAAAACACTTTAACCCTTTCCACCCCTTTTAGTTTTTTTTCTCTGTTCCTTTACCCGAGAGTTTGAAGTGGGGAGGTGATTGAGTAGGAAAAGGTTTAGAGAGAGAGTAAAGTTTAGAGAGAGAAAGTGAAGAAGAAGGATAAAGAAGATCAAAAAGTTTTGCCAGGGTTTGGTTTCTTCATCTTTGTGCTTCATTATCAAGTAGGTTTCTTTTTCCCTAGGGTTTACATAGCCCTCTTTAATTTCAAAGCTAGATTTGAATGGTTAGGACAATAACAACTTTAAACCATGAATTTTTGCTAGGTTATCATCAAACTAGTACCAATTAGTGATACAATATACATATACTTTGATTAGAAACTAATACCAACAACAATAAAGTAACCCTAGAACATTATACTTATATTAATAGAGTATTTATATACCCGGACAGCAACCTAGGCCATTAAGGTTATATAAATTTAGTACAAATAGATCCGGACAGCAACCTAGAAGTTAAGAATTATTTGTGTTTATGTGAATGATGTTGATAATTGATGTTTGTGATCAATTAGATGTAGTATTTTGCATCTCTAGACATATTTATATAAGTAAATTCATCGTAATAAGTTATAGTGATATTATAACCAATATTTATCATGTTTGACTCGTTTGATTGTATGAGATTATATGTATGATATTGGAGCATAAGTGATATCCATAGTTGTGTGTGATATATTGCTTTAGGTTGTTCACCTAGATAGCATAGGCTAGTCGAAACCAAGAATGGTTGGCTCGACATGTGGGTCGATTGCAAACACTAGTTACTAATACGATATTAAATAACTTGGTGGACCATGATCTTGAGTTTCGTTAATGGATTGAACTAAGATTGGTTGGCTCGACATGTGGGTCGATTGCAAACATAGGTTTGTCAATGTGATATTGGACAACCTAGTGGACCAGGAGCTTGAGTTCTAATATGGATTGACGGTTGTAATCCATAGGTGGTTGGCTCGAAAGGATGATCGATGCAAATACAAGTTCATTCTTGTGGACCACATACTTCTAATTTGAGAAGTAATTTACCAACTAGAGGTTGGCTCGCCTCCTGCTCATATGAGAAGTGCTCGTGTTGCACGGATCCCCTTTTTGGGAGGTATCCATGGTTTATTGAGAGGTTTAAGTCGATGCAAACACGGATGCTAAGTGAAGCTATCTCGTGGACTTAAAAATTGGTTATGCCCCTCCAAAAGGGAAGTTCTATTGTTTGAATCTCTTCAACTGTGAATCAGGTTGACTTTAGTGGTGTTGACACGAAAGGTGTAACACAATAAACTGTTAATGTTTTTCTTCTGTTCGATACTTGGTTTTGTTGTTGAATTGGTCTATTTAGACCTTAGGTAATTAGAAATCTACTAGCTGGGTTCTGACCCAGCCTACTATTTTTCAGGTGATAGAGATCGGGGAACGCCACCAACTTGATCCCAGTTCGTCAGCTCAGAGCTTCTTTCTTAGTTTTCGCTTTCGAGATTAGGTAGTTATTTAGAGTTTCACTTTCTAGATAGTTATTTCTTTCATTCGTTATTGTCTGACCTACGTGTCGATGATTCAGAACCATTGTTTGAGTTAAGAAAGTTTAATGAATTTCTTTTAGATGATTTATTGATTCTTATGAGCTTCACATTTGATATTATTTGTCTCTTTTTGATGGCTATATCAACTATGTTTAGTGATCTGCGGAGAAATGCTTTGAGTTTAGGTTTTCATGGCGGCCGACGTGGAAATCTAGATTTGGGGTGTTACAAAGTGGTATCAGAGCTCTAGGTTCATAAATTCTAGGGTCAGTGTGATAGGGTTCAACCCCGTTAAGCGCATAGTATGCGGTAATTTTCCATACAGAGTTATTCACTGTTTGAGTTTTAATTTAGTTTCTCTTTTGGATGTGAATAGAGTTATGGAAAGCGGAGGGGCTACTGGTCGTGGCAGAGAACGTCGCAGTGCTCGCACCTGAGGAGGTGGTAGAGGTCGAGGTCGAGGTGTTATTGTTGAGGAAGGGGGGTCTACAGGACCCCAAGGTTCACAGGCACAGTCAGGGGGTCATGAAACCACAAATCCTAATCTGAACGGAGGAGCGACTGTGACCATTGATGCAGCCGCATTGCAAAATTTGATTAACATTGCAGTAGAGGCTAAAATAAGGGAACAAGCTGAGGCACAGAATCCGACACCAGAGACGGGGGGTCCTGTTGTGAATCTGAGGCCACCGACTGAGATGACCTGGTTGAAGTACTGCCATGAGTTTAAGAAAATGGGACCGCCAATATTTGATGGGACTGGAGGACTGGTAGAGGCATATGAATGGTGTAAGGAGATAGAGAGGATGTTCGTGGCATTTGATTGCTCCGAGGAATATAAGCAACAGATGGCAGTGTTCCAGTTGAAGAAGAATGCAGCTACTTGGTGGGACACTCAGTCTAGGCTAGTGGATCCGTTGAGGTTCACCTGGGAAGAATTTAAGAAGGTCTTCATCGAAAACTTTATTCCTTTCTCAGCACAACAAACACTTAAGAGGGAATTTCAGGAGTTGAAGCAAGGGGAGAATCAATCAGTTTTGGAGTATGATAATGAGTTTCACAGACTCTCCCTCTTCGCTACTCAACTAATTCTCACATAGGAGGAAAAGATTGAGAGGTTTGTCAATGGGTTGCGTGACAACATTGCTGGGCAACCTAGTTTCGACACCTATCAGAAGGTGGTTTTTTGTGCTAAGGTTCACAATGCTCGGATACAGGAGGCAAAGAAGCAGAGAGGAATCAAAGTACAAAACAAGGGTGACAAAAGGGGAAAGGTAGAAATTATGGGAAGGTTGGTTGGAATCAGCGCAACGACTATAATGGTCAGCGGGATGGTAAGAGGCCTCGGATCGAGGGAGGCAACAGGGATATGGCGGTGGTGACTACAGATAGGCAACCACCAGTGGCTAATGTTGATGGTATGGGACAGAGACCATTTAGAGGAGTTTGTTATAATTGTCAGGAAGTAGGACACATGTCTTTTGATTGTCCGAGAAGGACTAGAGCTCAGACAGGAAATCAGGGGCGTCATCATGAGCGTAACCCACAGGGCAGACCACTGGGACGTGGGCAACAACCACAGTTGAATGTTATCGTTCCTAGAGATGACCGCGCACCTACTGATGTGGTGGAAGGTACATTCCTTATTCATACTAAAATGGATAAAATTTTATTTGATCCTAGTGCCATGGGCACATTTATCTCTGTTTCTTTTGTTCGTAAGTTACCCATAGAGCTAGATCGATGTAGGAGATCTTTTTCTGTTCTTCTGCTTGGGGTGGTTTGATTGTGATAGACCACATCTGTAAGGGGTGTATTATTAGATTAGGTGAGCGAGACTTCGCTGCAGACCTTTTTGTGCTTGAGTTGGTGCGATGTGATGTGATTTTAGGCATGGATTGGCTTGCCTCATACCATGCACTTGTGGACTGTTATGCCAAAACAGTCACATTTTCTCTTCCAGGGGAAGAAGTGTTTACAGTGTCAGCATTGACTCGTCCGATGAGAGAGGTTCACTTGAGTAACGTAGAGCTAGAAGAGCATCCGGTAATGAGTGAGAGGCTTTATAGTATTGATGTGGTTAGTGAGTACCACGATGTGTTCGGAGATGTATCAGGGTTGCCACCACGCAGAGAGGTTGACTTCTGCATTCAGTTGGAACCAGGTACTAAACCTATAGCCCGAACTTCTTATCGAATGGCTCCGATAGAACTGCGAGAGCTTAAGGACCAGATTCAGAAATTACTAGATCAGGGGTTCATACGTCAGAGTAGTTCTCCCTGGGGTGCACCTGTTCTTTTTGTTAAAAAGAAAGATGGGACGATGCGGTTGTGTATCGATTATAGAGAGCTCAACAAGGTTACTGTGAAGAATAAATATCCGTTACCAAGGATTGATGATCTGTTCGATCAACTGAGAGGGACTAAGTGGTTCTCTATTATTGACTTGAGGTCAGGGTACCATCAGTTACGAGTCCGAGAGGAGGACATTCCTAAGACGGCATTTGTGACGCGTTATGGGTCATATGAGTTTCTTGTTATGTCTTTCGGTTTGACTAACGCTCCTGCAGTGTTTATGGACCTCATGAATCGGGTGCTTAGGGACTTCTTGGATAAATTTGTCATTGTCTTTATTGATGACATTCTTATCTACTCCAAGACTAAGGAGGATCATGAAGATCACTTGAGATTGGTGTTAGAGAGACTGATGGGACATCAGTTATATGCAAAGTTCGAGAAATGTGATTTTTGGCAAGAGGAAGTAAAATTCCTAGGCCATGTTATTTCTAAGGACGGAGTATTGGTTGACCCTTCTAAGGTTGAAGCTGTGCTTAATTGGAAGCAGCTTACCTCGGTTACTGAGATTCGCAGTTTTCTGGGATTGGCTGGGTATCGACGGTTCATCAAGGGGTTCTCAAGTATTGCAGGACCTTTGACGAATCTTACAAAGAAGGGAGTGACATTCTCATGGGATACGAAGTGTCATGAGGCTTTCAAAAAACTTAAGACGAAGTTGACTACGGCACCGGTGTTGGTCATTCCAGAGAGTGGCACCAGATTTGTGATTTATACAGATGCTTCTATTCAGGGTTTAGGGTGTGTATTTGATGCAAAAAGATAAAGTGGTTGCTTATGCTTCTAGGCAGTTGAGGCCACATGAGCAAAACTATCCAACTCATGACTTAGAGTTGGCAGCTATAGTGTTTGCTTTGAAGATTTGGAGGCACTATCTGTATGGTGAGAAGTTCGATCTCTTTACCGATCATAAGAGCCTCAAATATCTCTTCTCACAAAAGGAGTTGACCATGCGTCAGCGCAGGTGGTTGGAGTTGATGAAGGATTATAACTTCACGTTGCAATACCGCCCGGGTAAGGCAAATGTGGTAGCCGATGCACTAAGCCGACAACCGAGGGGTATCGTGGCAACATTGATGATGAACCAGTGGAAGATGTTGGAGGATGTAGCAACATACGACATTGACGTGGTTGGGTCAGGAGTTGACTCGTTATTTCTGGGTAGTATGGTTGTTTGACCATCTTTGCTGAATCGTATTGTGGATGCCCAAGTTGATGATGAGTGGTGCCAGAAATAGGTTTTGTTAATGCAAGAGACTGAGAGTGAGTTCAGTACCGGGCAGGAAGGCGGATTGAGATTCCGAGGGAGGTTATATGTACCGGCAGATCCGATCTTGAGACGGGATATATTAGATGAAGCACACCGAAGTAAGTACACAGTTCACCCCGGGGGTAATAAGATGTACAATGACTTGAAGAGGCAGTACTGGTGGTCAGGGATGAAGAAAGATCTTGCGGAGTATGTGAGGAAGTATAGTGTGTGTCAGATGGTGAAAGCGGAAAATTGACATCCATCGGGGCTCTTGGAACCGTTGCCCATTCCAGAGTGGAAATGGGAGAATATATCGATGGACTTCATCACGAGTTTACCGCGATCTAGTAGAGGCTTTGACGCTATTTAGGTGATAGTTGACATGTTGACGAAGTCGGCTCACTTCCTACCAGTGAAGACGACAGATAGTGGGGACCGACTGACACAGTTTTACATTAAGGAGATTGTCAGGCTAAACGGAGTTCTGGTGTCTATTGTTTCAGACAGAGATTCGTCCTTTACTTCACGGTTTTGGAAGAGTTTCCAAACTTCTATGGGGACATCTTTACATTTCAGTACAACTTTTCATCCTCAAACTGATGGGCAGACAGAGCGAGTTAACAGAGTACTTGAAGATATGTTGAGATGCTCAATACTAGATCTTGGAGGGAGTTGGCAAGATCATTTGCCTTTGGTAGAATTCGCATATAATAATAGTTACCAATCTAGTATTGGCATGGCACCTTTCGAGGCATTATACGGGAGACCTTGTCGGTCACCATTGTGTTGGACAGAGACAGGTGACGCTAAACTAGAAGGACCAGAGGTGATTCGGGACACTTCTGAGAAAATTGCTTTGATTCGAAGTAGGCTCAAAGCAGCTCAAAGTCGTCAAAAGAGTTATGCCGACAACCGACGAAGGAATTTGGAGTTTATTGTTGGAGATGAGGTTTTGTTGAAGGTGTCACCTATGAAAGGTGTTTTGCGATTTGGTAAGAAAGGAAAGTTGGTTCCCAGATATATTGGACCTTTCAGAATAGTTGAGAAGGTGGGAAAAGTAGCCTATCGTCTTGACTTGCCTACAAGCTTCACAGGGGTCCACGATGTATTTCACATTTTGATGCTTCGAAAACATGTGAGAGATGGAGATCAACATTCAGTGATAGATTACCATGATTTGGAGCCCCAGCCAAATGTATCATATGAAGAGGAACCAGTTCAGATTATTGACCGTAAAGAGCATGTCCTTCGCCGAAAGACGATTCCCATGGTCAAGGTTCAATGGAATCACCACAATGACAAGGAAGTTACTTGGGAGAGGGAGGATGATATGCAACTTCGTTATCCCCATCTTTTTCTCTGGACAGGTACGATTAATTTCGAGGACGAAATTTCCTTGAGGAGGGGAGATTATAGCACCCTTACTTTATAGGGGTGCTGCTAGCAAAAACGAGGGTGCAAATAGCAGCACCCTTATAAACCCTTAAAACACTTTAACCCTTCCCACCCCTTTTAGTTTTTTTTTCTCTATTCCTTTACCCGAGAGTTTGAAGTGGGGAGGTGATTGAGTGGGAAAAGGTTTAGAGATAGAGTAAAGTTTAGAGAGAGAAAGTGAAGAAGAAGGATAAAGAAGATCAAAAAGCTTTGCTAAGGTTTGGTTTCTTCATCTTTGTGCTTCATTATCAAGTAGGTTTCTTTTTCCCTAGGGTTTACATAGCCCTCTTTAATTTCAAACCTAGATTTGAATGGTTAGAACAATAACAATTTTAAACCATGAATTTTTGCTAGGTTATCATCAAACTAGTACCAATTAGTGATACAATATACATATAATTTGATTAGAAACTAATCCCAACAACAATAAAGTAACCCTAGAACATTATACTTATATTAATAGAGTATTTATATACCTAGGCCATTAAGGTTATATAAATTTAGTACAAATAGATCCGGACAGCAACCTAGAAGCTAAGAATTATTTGTGTTTATGTGAATGATGTCGATAATTGATGTTTGTGATCAATTAGATGTAGTATTTTGAATCTCTAGACATATTTATATAAGTAAATTCATCGTAATAGGTTATAGTGATATTATAACTAATATTTATCATGTTTGACGCATTTGATTGTATCAGAGTATATGTATGATATTGGAGCATAAGTGGTATCCATAGTTGTGTGTGATATATTGCTTTAGATTGTTAACCTAGAAAGCATAGGCTAGTCGGAACCAAGAATGGTTGGCTCGACATGTGGGTCGATTGCAAACACTAGTTACTAATACGATATTGGATAACTTGGTGGACCGTGATCTTGAGTTACGTTAATGGATTGAACTAAGACTGGTTGGCTCGACATGTGGGTCGATTGCAAACACGGGTTTGTCAATGTGTTATTGGACAACCTAGTGGACCAGGAGCTTGAGTTCTAATATGAATTGACGGTTGTAATCCATAGGTGGTTGGCTCGAAAGGATGATCGATGCAAACACAAGTTCATTCTTGTGGACCACATACTTCTAATTTGAGAAGTAATTTACCAACTAGAGGTTGGCTCGCCTCCTGCTCATATGAGAAGTGCTCGTGTTGCACGGATCCCCTTTTTGGGAGGTATCCATGTTTTATTGAGAGGTTTAAGTCGATGCAAACACGGATGCTAAGTGAAGCTATCTAGTGGACTTAAAAATTGGTTATGCCCCTCCAAAAGGGAAGTTGTATTGTTTGAATCTCTTCAACTGTGAATCAGGTGGACTTCAGTAGTGTTCACACGAAAGGTGTAACACAATAAACTGTTATTGTTTTTCTTCTGTTCGATACTTGGTTTTTTTGTTGAATTGGTCTATTTAGACCTTAGGTAATTAGAAATCTACTAGCTGGGTTCTGACCCAGCCTACTATATTTCAGGTGATAGAGATCGGGGAACACCACCAGCTTGATCCCAGTTCGTCAACTCAGAGCTTCTTTCTTAGTTTTCGCTTTCGAGATTAGGTAGTTAGTTAGAGTTTCACTTTCTGGATAGTTATTTCTTTCATTCATTATTGTCCGACCTACGTGTCGATGATTCAGAACCATTGTTTGAGTTAAGAAAGTTTAATGAATTTCTTTTAGATGAGTTATTGATTCTTATGAGCTTCACATTTGATATTATTTGTCTCTTTTGATGGCTATATCAACTATGTTTACTGTTCTGCGGAGAAATGCTTTGAGTTAGATTTTCATGGCGGCCGACGTGGAAATCTAGATTTGGGGTGTTACACTCTCTAGAACAGATCTAGAGAGAGAGAGGGTCTGTTCTCATGAACCCCCATTGAAAACCTAAACCCAATTTCTGGTTGCCCTAATTTCAGAAGTCATATCTATATAAACCCTCGTAAACCCATTGAAAACCTAAACCCAATTTCTGAAAATCTTCTTTCTCATCTTCATTTCCTCTTCATTTGTTTTTCTATCAGAACCAGAGGCCCTAGTTATGGTATCAACGTTTCGATTTGATCTTACGAAAAACCCTGATTTGAAAGTTCTTGGCATGATCATTATCTCCTTTGTCTTTAGATTCAGTAGTTCATGAGTAAAAAAAACCCTAGATTGTTTTTTTTATTGGTTGATTGCAAGTGATGATAAAAAGACGGACATCAGTAATCCATTTTATGGAGAATGTTGACTCAAGTCTATTGGGAATCTCTTTGATGTATTAAGAAAGAGCTTTCGTTTTTTCTTTAGATTCATGAATGAATTCGTCAATTTTTATTTAATTTTTTCATTTTGAATCTAGGGTTTTAATATGGTGCCAGTGATGGTTTTAAATATACTATGAGTAATCACTATGAACACAAATTAAATCTGAGGCACCAAAAATCGGATTTTTTAGGGGTTTTATCTTTTAATTTTTCGTTTTTATGTTTGGTAATTCAATCTTTTAAAAAGAATATTTGAGAGAGAGAAAGGAGAGAGAAAATAAAATTTTTTTTTTTTTGTGTTTCGCCGGCCGAAGATGATGAGATGCCGTGAAGATGAGGTGGTAGAGAGAGGTGATGAGATGGAGGAGCCTTCTAAAAAATTTGTTTTATTTTGAACTCCCAAAATTAGAAGCCCCTTAGCAATAAAAAGAAACATAAAATTCAATCTTAGTTGACTAATTTTAAGAAAAGTCTTTATTCCCCGGAGAATTTTCTTTATTCCCCAAAGCCGCGGCCAAAATTAAACATTTGCATTGCACTCGGTTTTTCCTTTCATAAATGATAACTCCCTCCTTATCTTTTTATGATTTGGCGTGGGTTACACTTTGTAGCCTTTAGGTAGTGTGTAACCTTCAATGCAGTCCCGTTGCTTTCGTGCACAGTAAGAAATTATTAATCTAATCTTTTATTATGGATACAAGTTCAATTTTTTTGAATGAAATTCTATTATTTGGTGGAGATTGTTGCAACTCAATTTCGATGATGAGTATAATTGATTTCGTCTTGATTGAAAAAATGTAACAAACTATTACAGCTCTTTATATAGAGAATCTAGAGAGAGAAAGAAGAAAACTAAAGTCTGTTACAAGTTAGTTAGGTGGTTGTTATAACCGAAAATAACAACCAAGGTTTATGATAATGTGCATCTCTTCTTGATCCTGTACTTCGCAGCTATATAAGCTCTATTTCCCTCCCTCAAACTGAAGTTGCTTGGAGAGAACTTGCAGTTTGTTTCGAAGTAGACTGAATCTTGGACCAGGTAAAACTTTAGTAAAAACATCAGCTGGCTGAAGATGTGTGGAGATATATCGAAGACACAGCTGTTTTGAAGATACTAACTCCCTGATGAAATGAAAATCCAAAGCTAAGTGTTTGATTTTCGAATGGAAAACTGGATTGGAGGCCAAGGAGAGAGCTGAGACATTGTCACACCATAGCTGTGGTGGATTAGGAAGACAAATGTGAAGATCTTTCAATAAAGAACAAATCCAAATTTCTTCAGCAGGAGATTGAGCCAAGGCTCTATACTCAGCTTATGTTGAAGAGCGAGAAACAGTTGGTTTCTTCTTAGCAGACCAACTGACAGGATTACCAGCTAGATAAATCACAAAACCACCTGTACTCCTACTATCAAATGAGCTACCAGCCCAATCAGTATCAGTAAACACATCCAAATTGAATGAAGAAGACTTAGTTAGATGAATCCCAAATTGAATTGTGCCTTTGAGATATCTCAAAATTCTCTTGGCTACCTGATAATGAGCATTTGTTGGTTTGTGCATAAATTGGCAAACTTGACTAATAGCAAAGATGATATCAGGTCAAGTCCAAATAAAGTATTGTAAGGCACCCACCAAACTTCGATAGGAAGAAGGATTATCAAGCAAATCATCATTATTTGGGGCCAATTTGGAGTTGACAACAAGAGGAGAGGAGCAAGGCTTAGCACCATCCATCTTGGTCTTTTGAAGAAGATCAATAATGTACTTTGATTGAGTTAGAGTGAGACCAGAGTTGTCTCGAAACACTTCTAATCCCAAGAAATAATGTAAGGGACCCAAATCCTTCATAGAGAATTTGGTGTGGAGTTGCTGAACTATCCTTTGACAGACAGAAGTGGAGCTTCCAGTAATGAGGATATCATCAACATATACCAGGATATAGACCAAATTACCTTGATGACTATAGATTAACAAAGAAGAGTCAGAACATGACTTGGAAAACCCAATTTCAAGCAGACAATCAACCAATTTTTCATACCAAGATTGAGGAGCTTGTTTGAGACCATAGGGTGATCTATGAAGTTGACAAACATGATTGGGTTTAGTAGAGTCTTGAAATCCAGGTGGTTGAGACATAAACACAGTTTCTTTTTAATGGCCATGAAGAAAAGCATTATTGACATCAAGTTGTCTGATTTCCCAATTATTTTGAACTGCTAGAGAGAGAAGAACTCGAATGGTGGTTGGTTTAGCTACTGGACTGAATGTCTCAGTAAAGTCAACTACTCGATCTTTGTACCTCTCAATGCTGCCATCAGAGTTCTATTTGATCTTAAATACCCAATTACAACCAACTAAATTTTGTTCAGGTGAAGAAGGAACTAAAGACCAAGTGCCTGACTTCTCAAGAGCAGCAAATTCATCACACATAGCTGCACGCCACTTGGAGTCTTTATTAGCTTGTGTGAAACAAGTGGGAGTGGGAGGTAAACTAGTGGCTAGAAGTATAGGTGAAATAGAATGAAGGGTAGAGAGAGTTGATGCTTTTGGCTTAAAAGTTCCTAATTTGGCTCTTGTTTGCATAGGATAAGTTGACTGAGATGAATTAGGTATAATAGGATCATTTGGTATAATGGGGTCAATGGGAGCATTGGGTATAATGGGTTCAATGGGAGCATTGGGTATAGTAGGTTCAACAAGAGCATTTGGTATAATTGGTTCAATATGAGCATTGGGTATAATGACTTCAATAGGATCATTGGTTATAATGGGAGTGAGGATCAAGACCCTACCAGATTGAGGATCAAGACATCTATATCCCTTTTGAACATCACAATAGCCAAAAAACACACATTCCTTACTTTTGAGAGCTAACTTGTTAGAAGAATAAGGTCGAAACGAAGGGTAGCAAGCACAACCAAATACTTTGAGGGATTGATAGTCAGGAGGAACTTGAAATAGCTTTTGAAATGGAGAAATAAAATGAATAAGCGGAATCTCAGACATCTAATGTCATGACATTAGTATTGGTCCCATGAACATCATGCATAAACTAGTAATTAACTAATAGGAGATAGTAGATTACCTTAATCGCTATTTCCCTCGAACTAGTAGAATAGATGAAAGAAGACCAAGAGCTCCAATCGTCCCTCCTCTACTTAGGACACCAAATAGTGTATTTAATCTCCCTCCTTGAAAGCTTTCTAGCACTCCAATGGTGGTTTAATAATAAGAAGACCTTCTTCTTGCTTGACTAGAAGATAGCTTGGGAATTAGCTCACTTTCTCCTCTCTACTTGATGTGGTAGAGTAAGAAAGCTTAAGGAGAAATTCCACACCTTATTCTCTGCCCTAAGAGTGTTTATGTAGAACCCTAATAAGAATCCACCTCCTTTTAGGTTTCCTAAAACACCATTTAGAATAAGATTTAGGGAAATTATCGAAAATAACAACTAATTGATATTTTCTCATTTTCCTAAGGATATGACGTCCAAACCCAGCCAAAATTTGCAGATTTAATTTTCATAACATAAGGAAACTTCCCTCCAAAAATCAGCCCAATCCGAGTCCTAAAAGTGCCCGAATCGGTTTAGGCCCAAAACCCCGTTTTTGGGCTTTTTGTACTATCTTTGCCCAAATTCTATTTAAGCCTGTGAGATATGTTTATGGGACATTCCCAATGTTATATCACACTCCCACTAGTCATATCATCCGATTAAATACCCATTCATATGTGTAACCCGATGTAGGATCCGATCGAAGTTAGCCGCGAATTACTTCGTAATTCGACGATCGTAGTTTGTTCCTAGCATAAACTCTACGACCCCTAAATCAATCGGACTTGATGATCTTCTTCATCAATTGTCCTAGCTGACAAATTGCTCGCATTGCAATCTTGGTCGAAGGACATCTCCTTTAACTCCTTCAGAGTCCCACTTGGACTTAGAACAAGTGCAATGCTCGATTCCCGTGTCAATTTAGTATCCCATCTGATACGTCACGTCATTCAGACTTTCTTGATTTTCGAGTACAACTGTAAAAGACAAACGATTAATTTCTAATCCGTTTGAGCGCGGCCACGCATTTTCAGTTGTCACTCATCAAGTGGCCTTGAGACACTTTTGAACCTAATGTCATTAGGATGACACACTCCATTCTTGCTCTCCCACTTAACTTCATGTCTATCCTGTCCTTCCCAGTATCCGCCTTTATAACCTTCTTTTACGGCGCGGCGTTTAACGGAACCAAAGTCGGACATTCCTTTCATAAGATGAGTGGAACACTCATGTTTTGAGGAATCTCTCCAATCTTGTCTTTATGAGAAGAGTTTGACGTTTCATCACGAGCGATGTACTTTCTCATTTGAGGGTTATCCAGTGTATAAACCTTTTACACACCCCACGTAGTCGAATTGAATACACTATTCCTATAGCCCATGAAACTGTGTTATCTCATCGACTCCCTTGCTAGTCTTCATTAGTCGTTTGTTATCCAAGCAACGACCTGGACTAGGGAGATGATAATAAATATTCCAAGTTCATTTAATAGGGTTTCATTCATCAGATCACGTATCTAACAAACCTATTCGGAATGATTCATTATCTGTGGACTGTCGTTTAAATACTAAACCAAATTTAGAGAAATAACTCTATTATTTCCGATAACGAGAGTTGTAAATCTGAGCCTCTTCCGTAAAACTCCTTTTACCCACTCAGTTTTACTTGTCGAGGTTTATTCCAAATTTACCTCATGCCTTACACTGTGTATGAGTCTCATACTATTTCTTAGGTGACAGTTTAGTTTGACTACGTATATAGTCCGTTTTAAACTATGCTAATTATCAATTAATTTGAAGATTGCTCTCTTCAACTTTGATAATTTTTAGTAATTCTTTACTAGTATTAAGGCTTTTATTCTTTATGTAGTATTTGCAACAGTGCCCGGCTTAAACACTTTTAGCCTACTTTCCTTCCATGTCTGGAAGTTTGCAACGATGACTCGTTTCTACCTTTGTACTACTTCATCCTTTAGCCTTCCAGGATGTTTAAGTAGCGTTTCGGTTTTCCAATCCGAATTTGGATGTCTAAATGCTAATCATGTTCAACATGACTTGACTTTATGTTTTCGAACATAAATGTCTCTCTCATGTGTGCTTGCTAATCGGTGTTTTTTAGACTTCGAGTTTTGCAACGCTCTTTGTCGTGAGTTTTTGGGTCGAAATTCTTTTAGACTTTTCCGAGTTTTAAATTTTCGGTTTCGGATTTCAAGCGTCTCAGCGTACTGAGTCTCTCTAATCCTATCATCCTTTTGATCTATGCTTATAGACCTTTAGATATCCAAAATGACATTTTATCCTTGTGTGTGGTCCTTTTATTGAGTCAGTACGTTACTGTTGTACAACATTTTATGTCGTATCAATATTTTGTATGTACTCTGCATACAGACCCGGATGGTTTGTTGCTCCCACTTACTTTCTTGAAATTTCGTGATTCTAGAATTTCTTCATTCTTCAGGAATCAAAATTACTTTGATTACTTCTATGAATCGAAGATTTTAACTCTTGCGTGCTTTAATCCGTCGATGGATTCATTGAGCATGCTTATGGACATAACTGGATCGGAAGAATCTTATTCTTCTTGTCTAGTTTTGGGAAACATGATTGTTTCCATCCTTCTGAGTTTTCTACTTTGGATAACTTCTTTAGGTCTTCCGTTGACTTAAATTATCTTGATGAGATATGGATTCCATGATGATTTTGGCTCCTACCCAAAATCTAGAGTCAGTTTCCGTCTCTGCGCAGGTCTTTTATTCTTCAGAAATAACCTTTATTTTCTGAGTCTTTGAGATTACTTTTGACCTTAAGGGCTTTTGAACAACAATTTCGAGTACTCTAAGTTTTGTTGCTCTTGGTCGAATTTAATCGTCCTGTACAAGTTTCATGATTGTTCTTCATGACTCTTCATGATTTTTCCCATTATCGAATTAATTCGACTTGTACTTTTCTCCTACTTATTCTTGTAATAATTAGTACTTTTCTCTGAGAAATGCTAATTATTATAAGAATACTATCATGAGCAAACAAAAACTTTGTTCTCTTGATTGTATATGGTGGAAGAAGCCCAAATTTCTTCTAAGGAAATTGCGTCAGATATTAACTAAGTTTTGTAACGCTGTTACAAGTTTTAGCCTTAGACGGAGTAGGTTAAGTGTGAAAACAATCGTGTCTAGAATATATCCCAAGGTATTCGGAAGACTGCTTAAACCCATCATTGATCCAATCATGCATAGCAGTGTTCGATTACTCCCACTGAATCCACCATCCGTCGGATGTGTTCCATGGAGCAGAGTTGGGAAACTGTTTCTCAACTCCTTTGATGGTTATCAAGTGTTTGACTCAAGTTTTCACCATCTTGTCAAAGTGATTCTTTACTTCGGTTTGTACTTTGTTTGAACCTTTCAAACATTCCAACTCACACTTTATGATTTGTACGTTTCCATACTTCATGAAGTTTTTCGGGGTACGTATTGAAGTATCTCTCGTTAGCTTCTGCAAGTAAACTTATAGGTCTGCATAATACCGTATGAGTCTTAATAGGTTACCAGACTTATGCCCTTTTGATAGGGTGACTTTGTCAATTAGTCCTCAAGACCTAATCGACAATGCTGAAGTTGATGAGTTTGAATCTCTTGATGTCAGCCATTATCAATGTTAACCTTTAGTTAAGTTACCACTGGTTTACAACATCAGATGTTTCTAGAAGAACAAAATAATTATTATTAAGTTATAAGCTAGATTAGTGTCTAAGAGAAGACTTCGGTCCCTTTCAGCATCCTTATCATTACTGCTTCTGCTCCCTCTTGGATCATTACTTCTTTTAGTCAAGTATGTGATTCTCTTGAGCTTTACCGAGCCGCTCATCTGGTCTTAAAGTTATCTGATGAAGGAATTTTACGATGCTTGTTTAACTTTGTTAACAAGGATATGGAAGCGGAATTCATAATTCCATTCCTTTTGTCCTCCAAATGCTAAGGGTAGTTTCCTTTTAAATGGTCTTGCCATTATTTGGAAACATTGACAGTAATGAGGAATACTCTTGATCATGTACTCGACAACTGCTTTTCTTTGATCAAATGTTTGTCTCACTTGACTGACCCTTTGCCCTTTTGAATCTCAAGAGCTCTTTCTTAGATTCTTTGTACCAAATCTCAAGAACCTTTCTTAGATTTGATATTCCCACATATTCTGCTCAGTTTGTTCGTAACAACCTGAGTGTCTCATTTAAGGTCTTATCTATCTTTGTTCAATCGATATTGAAATTAGGTGATAGATGTATTATGTTGTCTTCCCTTAGGATGACTTTCTGATTTCCTGAGAGGTCTCGTACCTCCCCATTTATGACTTCTGTAGAATTTCTTCCTCAGTTTGTCTTAATGGTCGTGCTAGCATCCGTTGCTCTTACAAAGAGAATGTTATTCGATTGCTTGCAAAAGGCTTTTGACCTTCTCTTGTATGAGTCAACATTGGGATTGGACTAGACTTTCCTATTAAATATAATAACTATTCTCGGATTCATATTTCCATTCTAGGAAGTGGATTAACACCTCCATTAGGTGTGGTTTAAAGTTGAAATCGTTTCCTAGTGTCATCTTTAAAACTACATAAAGAAATGGCAAAGTTTTAAAGCTCGTTATCGTTTTTGAAAAACATTAGTTTTCCCACATTATTCAATAAAATCGTCCCCGATTGAATAAGTGATTCCAAGATCCCAGTTCTTCGGAGTAAATGGGACGAAGGCCTTACCCTTTGACTCAGTCGTTCCGGGTGTGCGAACTACTTCACTAATCATACCTTATGAATCTTGGTTGATAGATTTCATTGATGAATGACTAATCTATCATTTTGCCTCGAGTATCCAAGACTCTCTTGCTGATCTCGTTGAGTAGAACCATTTAGACATGTAGGCTTCTTCTATAGGCCTACCCGCATTGTCCCAAGGTAGAGGATGTACTCTACGAAGGCCGACCTACCTTCCTCGAACAAGGGCGCAACGAGTGTCTTAATCTGGATAGGTGATTACTCAAGATTACTTTTGGGGACTTTTACGCTAGTCTGGCGTTTGTTATAGTGAACTATTTAGCCTAACTAACATCCACGACATAAAGCGTAAATAAGTAAGTAAATGCGCACGAGAAAGTAAATCAAGCAGACATGGATCCTAGTATGGCCCCTAACCTAGAAGATCTAATCTCCTTTGGTTTTCTTCTTGTTTCGCCTTTTGGTTCGTCTTAGATCGCCATCTTTGAACCTTCATTGATTTCTCCCACTCGCCTTTGGACTCCTTCCATGAGCTTCTTCAATGGACTTATAGAGCCTAAACTCTAATTACAAACTCTAACGATTCGCAGATCGTATGAACTTGAAATTGAAATTAATTACAAAGCATGCACCCATCCTTGCTTAAAACAAGAATAAGAAATAAATCTATGTCCCTACTAGTTTCCTGTATTCACATCACATGGATTCATATAATATATCAAGGCTAAGAATTATATATGTATGATGATCTTGGGAGATACTTTTGTCGACATCCCATGTCACATTACGGACCTTAAGTCTAAATTCGAAGAATTGGACTAATGGTCCGTTCTAGTTTCATCTTTTATGATCGTAAAATCAATTTTAAGAAAAACTCCGTTTTGGATTTTGAAGCCCGGGTCAAGTTCGGAAAAATATTTGGTTTGATTTTTAATGATTTCATAAAGAAATTTTAAGAGAAAAACCCATTTTGGCCTTTCGGATGGCCCGGGTTTATTTTGGAAATATTTGGTTGGAATCGGAAGAAATTGGATAAAACTCCACTCGAATGATGGTCCCTTTTGATGGTCCGAAAGCCTTGAAAAAGCCCGGGACAAGTCCTGACCCAAGCCCACAAAAGGCTCGGACAAAGGCTCGGACATGACACAAAGGTCCGGCATGTCCTGGCCGAGGCCTTTTAAGGCCTGGTCTCGTCCTGGCCGGAGCCAGGACGCTAGTCCATGCTCCAGATGCGTCCTAGACGCGGCTGGTGCTGGACCGGACCAGTCTCGGACCTAGTCCGAGACACCCAGAACCTCAGACGCGTCTCCAAGATGTGTCTGGTGGATAGCTACTGGACGCGTCTCAAGGACGCGTCCTGGTATGGCTGGCTACTGGTCGCGTCTGGAAGACGCGATCTCAGTAGCTGGACGCGTCCACAGCTGCTACTGGTCCGGCCAGGAAGCTTCCTGGACGGATTTCATGAGTTTCTAAAAACTCATGTTTCAAAAAAAAAAAATTTCTTTTGCAACTCTAAGTTGCTATTTTCCAATTTTAAAACACTTATAAAATTCTTCCAAATTTTTGTTTTTCAAAAGTTTCCAAAACTTAAAAACAACTTTTAACCAAACCAATTTTAGATCAAAATCTAGGTTTTTGACACACTTTCAAGAACAAATTTTGAAAACAATTTGACTAATTCTTGACTCCTATTCTAAATCAAACAAAATTTTATGTTTAAAATACTTTTAAATACTACTATCAATCTAAACAAGCATAGATTGGATCAAAATCTAGGTTTTTGAAACACTTTCAATCATAAATTTTGATTTTCAATTTGAAAAGTCATTGAATTCTATTCATTGTAATCAAATTGTGAGTTTAAAATACTTTTAAAACACTTTTAAAACACTTTAAAAAACTCAATTTATTAAACTATCAAGCATATCAAATATGAACTAGTTCAATTCTTAGCAAAAACTAGTTAATTGCAAGAGGCTCTGACGCCACTATTGGGTTATGGTGGTGTCTACTAATGTCGTATAAGCGGAATCTCAGACATCTAATGTCATGACATTAGTATTGGTCCCATGAACATCATGCATAAACTAGTAATTAACTAATAGGAGATAGTAGATTACCTTAATCGCTATTTCCCTCGAACTAGTATAATAGATTAAAGAAGACCAAGAGCTCCAATCGTCGCTCGTCTACTTGGGAACCGAATAGTGTATGTAATCTCCCTCCTTGAAAGCTTGCTAGAACTCCAATGGTGGTTTGATAATAAGAAGACCTTCTTCTTGCTTGACTAGAAGATAGCTTGGGAATTAGCTCACTTTCTCCTCTCTACTTGATGTGGTAGAGTAAGAAAGCTTAAGGAGAAATTCCACACCTTATTCTCTGCCCTAAGAGTGTTTATATATAATCCTAATAAGAATCCACCTCCTTTTAGGTTTCCTAAAACACCCTTTAGAATAAGATTTACGGAAATTATCCAAAATAGCAACTAGTTGATATTTTCTCAATTCCCTAAGGAGATGACGTCCAAACCA
This sequence comes from Eschscholzia californica subsp. californica, assembly GCA_002897215.1. Classification (NCBI taxonomy): domain Eukaryota; kingdom Viridiplantae; phylum Streptophyta; class Magnoliopsida; order Ranunculales; family Papaveraceae; genus Eschscholzia; species Eschscholzia californica. The sequence goes on from BEHA01050433.1 coordinate 471,219, forward strand.
AGCCAAAACTGGCATATTTAATGTTCATAACATAAGGAAACGTCCCTCCAAAAATCAGCCCAATCCGAGCTCTAAAAGTGCCCGAATCGGTTTAGGCCCAAAACCTTGTTTTTGGGCTTTTTGTACTATCTTTGCCCAAATTCTATTTAAGCCCGTGAGATATGTTTATGTGACATTCCCAATGTTATGTCACACTCCCACTAGTCATATCATTCGATTCAATACCCATTCTTATGTGTAACCCGATTTAGGATTCGATCGAAATTAGCCGCGAATTACTTCGTAATTCGACGATCGTATTTCGTTCCTAGCATAAACTCTACGACCCCTAAATCAATCGGACTTGATGATCTTCTTCATCAATTGCCCTAGCCGACAAATTGCTCGTATTGCAATCTTGGTCGAAGGACATCTCCTTCAACTCCTTCAGTCTATTAATCAAATAGTTAGCTGTCTTAAGAGCATCCAACCAAAATTGTTTAGGAACTGATGATTGAATAAGAAGAGTTCGAGTACAATCTAACAAGTGATTGTGTTTGGATTCAGTCATCCCATTTTGCTCAGGGGTGTGAGGACAAGACATTTGATGAGTAATGTCAGCCTCTTGAAGCAAGAGTTGAGAGGAATTATGAAGGAATTTTCCACCACCATAAGTTCTAATGGTCTTAATTTTCAAACCAAGACTGCTCTCAATATTAGCTTTGAAAGTGGTGAATGTGTATCTGAAATCAGATTTATCAAATAAAGGAAACACCCAACAAAACTTAGACCAATCATCTATAATATTGACATAGTATTTATATCCACTAACAGAAGGTACAGGTGCAGGATCCCATAGGTCGAGATGCAACAGTTCTAAAAAGTAATTTCTTACTCCTACCTAATCGACAATTGGTACAAAATATAGGTTGCATAGAGTTATTTGCTGAAAATAAAATGTCTTTCAATCTTTGAAGTGCTTGAAAAGAGGGATGTCCCAGCCTTTGATGCCACAAAATCTCATCATCTTTCTAAGCGCTAGAGCGTTATTGTGAGAGTTAAACTAAGAGGACAAGTCTATAGGGTAGAGACCAGCTTCAGTTGGCCCTTCGAAAAGTATCTTGGTTGAGAACAGGTCATTCACATAAAACCCAAAAGGATCAAATGTTAAAGAACATTGATTATCTGTTGTGAATTTGTGGACAGATAATAAGTTGTGAGAGGCTTTATGTACTCGAAGGACATTAGATAGTTTAAAACTATGATTATTCCTAACAAAAGAGGTATGACCAGTATGAGTGATAGACATACCTTAGCTATTAGCAGTGGCTATCTTGTCTTGGCCATTAAACGCAGTAGAAGCATGAAGTTGATTAAAATCAGAAGTAATGTGGTTGGTTGCTCCAGGATCAGCATACCAAGGATTATGACAAAAAATATCAGCTGATGCAAGCATGGCTGCTAGGTAAGATGGAGGAGATCTGCCTTGATACGAGAAATTAATACGATGATAGCATTCTATAGCAGTATGTCCAATCTTGTGACAAATCTGACAAATTGGTCGATCATTTGATGATGAAGAAGAAGAAGAACCAGATTTATAAGAATTGTGTTGACAATTGTATCTGCCATTGTTGTATTGATGATATTGTCTTCCTCTTCCATTAGAAGACCTACCATAATTCTGACCTCTTCCATAATTGGATTGATTAGGAGGAGAATTTCTACCATAACCTTGACCTTTTCCTGAATAGACTTGATTGTGAACTAACATAGCATTGATCACCTGATTTCTCTTAAGTTTTTCATTCATTATAATCTCTTCACTAGTAAGAAGATTATGAAGTTCTGCTATTGTGACAGGAGGATTTCTAATTCGAATAGCAGAAGCAAATGAATCATATTCAGAAGGAAGTCCTCTTAGAATTGTGACTATAACCTCATTACTACTAGCAGGACTACCAGAAGCTGCTAATTTATCACAAATCTTCTTGATTTGACCAAGAAACTCAGGAATGGTGAGATTATTCTTCTTGCATTCACGAAGTTGATCTTGGAGTTGAATAATATGAGCAGTTGAGGAAGTGGAAAATGAAGTCCATGTGAAATGGAAATAACATTTTGGCCCTTTGCTTTTTAAACGTAAAACACACAAAAGAAAATTGTACTCGAAAATAACACATTATGAGCACATAGTAAGGTAGTATGGTAGTTCATGATGTGTTATAAAAATATGAGACTTTTAGACTGATAAATAAAATCTTTGAAAAATATGATTGTTTCGATCAGGAGAGAAACAAAATTTTGCGAAACTGTATATCAAAAGAGCATTCAAAAGATGGTCTATGTAATACTATAAATAAAAATTCGTCAAACAAAAAATAGAATTGGTTTTGATAAATATAACAATTATTGTTCTAGAAATAGAATGACTATGAAGCATAATTTGATAATGGTGATATGCTCAATTTCTTTCTCAATTCAATCTCCCTCTCTATAGAAATGGGACTAATGATAAAATCTTATGTCTGATGGGTAACTGAAGCATTGAAACAAGAAATGATTTAGAAAGAAAAATGGTTTTGTATTCGAGTTAAAGAAAAAATTACGATTTTGCATTGTTGATGTCAAAATTTGTCTTCTTGGAATCAGTCAGAATGATGATCCTTTTTTGTTCCTCTCGATCTGGGAGCGAAACCTGCAAACAACTCGAAACCTCTCTGACTCTTAAGACAGTCATGTTGCCCTTGCAAATAAAATATTGAGTATCTAGTGAACCTCGGAGACTTACTCATTTGATTGGGAGAGTTAGTTAGTTCGTTTTGATTATGACTTCTTCGAGGATATTTGATTACCTTTTATAGGTTGCTTTGACCGAGTGTAGAGAGTCGGCGATGATGAGACGGTAGAGATCCACAGTGTTGGATTAAAACTACTATTTCGTGGTCTAAAGATATTAGGATTCCTCTTTGAGATTATCATATATGTTTGATATTTAGAAGTTACGTTGTTCAAGGATACTTGATAGATTGTATTTCCGAGTTTGTAGATTCTTTAGGAGAAGTTTCGTCCTCGGGGGACTCTTGAAGGCCAAGTTTAATAAATATTTAGATCCTCACATGCTGATGTCAAAATTTGTCAATCCGATTACCAGTCAGAATAGTGATTCTCCTTTTCCTTGTACGATGTTGAACAGGTTTTGTCCTGTCTTGTCCATTATTCGGCTGCCCTGAAAAGTAGTACAAAAAGCCGAACTGAGCTCGTCGAATGAATGGATAGTTCCTGCTCCAAGAGCATTGTACGATCTTGCTGGTCCCCTTAGGACTGCCGGAAGACCAGACACCATGTTGATTTATCGGTGGTACTTTGGCTCATGTGCGAGGTACAATCTTGTATGGACATACTTGGGTCTCCCGATCCACCTTAGTTTTCCAAGTGAGGGCACTTAAAGTTCTTTGGCCCGCTTCGAGTGTATCAAAGCAAAGTGGGGGTGGGACTATTGATGCCCTTATTGGCGTATTATTTTCTGCATACCTCGTAGTGAGTTTGGCCAACTCATCTTGTATGACCAGATCGCTTATTAGAATATCGTCCTAGTCTCCTAGTGTTGTGGGACTCAGTTCGATTTCCGCCACTTCAATTTTAGCTGTCCGGACGATTCCTTCTCGAGAGGTCGGTATGCTTTCGATCATACCCTACATCTTTTTCCTTCTTTATTTGATCTGCAAGTGCAGTAACCCTATGAATTCTGAGTTGATACGATCAGAGTGTGGCATGAAAGCACTAGGAGGGGTTGAAAAAATCTTTCGTGAAAGGTTCTTTATCTTTTCCTTTCGTTTTTCGTCCTCTTCAGCTCTTTCCAAGGACAGTGTGTCTTCTCGAGCTTTCGAGAGACTTGCCTACAAGTTTTGCAAGTTCTCACTATCCCATAGTTTTTCAGCTTTGAGGTGTTCAACCTCAGCAACTAATTTTTTGGCTCTAAGGCATTCTGCCTACTATATCTTCTTATGAAGACATGTGACTTTCCAAAACAAATTTGAAAGTAAAGTAAAATAAGATTTTCTGAGGAATCGAGTTAACATTCGGGTTACCAGATGATGGTGATTTTGCTGGAGTCAACCCTCTTTCTAGCACCAATTTGCTGATGCCAAAATTTATCTTCTTGGAATCAGTCAGAAACATGAGACTGCAACGCTTAATCCGCTTTGCTCCTATCGAACTAGGGAGCAGAACCTGCAAGAAACTCAGAAACCTCTCCGACGAACAAGACAGTCAGCCTGCCCATGCTATTAACATATTGAGTGTTGAGTGAATCTTGGAAACTGACTCGTTTGAATGAGAGAGTTAGTTCGCTCGTTGTGATTGTGTCTTCTGCTACGAGGCTATTGGATTACTTTTTTATAGGTTGGTTTGACGGACTGTAGGGAGACGGTGATGATGAGGCGATTGAGATCTACTGTGTTGGATTGAAGCTACTATTTTGTAGTCTGAAGATGTTAGGATTCCTCTTTGAGATTATCATGTATGTTCGCTTTTTAGATGTTACCTTCTTCAATGATACTTGATAGTTTGCGTTTCGAATTTGTAGATTCTTTTGGAGAAGTTATCTCTTTGAACGACTTTAGAATCCCAGTTTAATATATACGTAAGATCCTCACCGACTAGATCTTTGATTAGGTTTCAGGATTAAGTCAGAAAGCATTAAGCACACTCCCCGTCCCCATGTTTCAGGATTGGGGTATCAACCCTATTTACGCAGACCACCTAGTCTTCTCGTAAATCCAGTGTAGACCTGGTTGTATTTAAGCCAAGGCAGGGATTAGGCGCCTAGAACGATCGTACCAACCCCAGTTCCGGGGTTGAGTGGTACCCCTCCTTCAGTTACGGGTTGACTCATAAGATGTTTGATCTTTTCTTGACTTATTGACTTTATCCAACTGATGACCATTTTTTAGGATCGTCATGCATTATAAATTATGGACGTCCATAATACATCATGGGTGCCTATAAAAATATGATCTGAAATGCGCCAGCTTATGTTACATTATGAAGAATCATAGTGCATCATGGAAATATACAGAGAACAAAATTTCACGACATTTCGCATGCAGATGAATATTTTGGTTAGAAAATAGTCATTCCTGGACCTCTTGTTAATTATAGTTTTGTCCAAATAATTTTGCCTAAAACTAGAATTAGTCCAGAAAAATTTGGAATGGTTGCCTATCTTTTTCCGAACCAGGACTAATTGTTCATTTTGTGGTACATAATGGGTTTTAGGACTATAGTCATCGAAAGTTTAGTAGCAAATACAAAACAAAATGAAAAATAAAAATAAAAATAAAACATCAACATTTATATATGAACATTATACAAGTTGCAAGTAATTAATTCCTTTTGAATGGATGTTATATTATTCAGCTCGAAAACCTAGTTTGATCTCTCTCTCTCTCTTTATTGTTGTGGTTGTTGAATACTTAGGTTGTGTTTGTTTTTTCATTTTTTCAGATCTGAAATCTGAATTGAGACTCAATTCAGATTTCAGATGTTTATTTTTTTAATTTAAAAAAATCTGAATATTTGACCGAATTAGACTTTTGTCTAAATGGGCTGAAAAGTAGCCCACTTATTTCAGACTTCAAAACAAATCTGAAATAAGGGTCAACTTCTGAAATGTTGTCGAATGACGCTTATGCCCTCGTGATTTAAAAAAAATTCCTTCTCCCATTCTCAGATATCTTACCACCACCACACAACCATCACCACATCCACTACCACCACCGCCACATCGACACTGCCACATCGGCACCACCGCATCAGCAAATCACCACCAGCACTTGCAGAACAAGAAAAACACCATTATACAGTACCGATTTGAAACAAACCCTAACCACCACCATAACACGCCATCACCACCACATGAAAAGGCTTTATAAACCTTCGACCCACCGCCACCACCACCGCATAAGGGCTTTCTGAACCCTCACCGGATTTGGCGAGGGTCAACTTGTTCGAAACCCTCGCTAGATCCGGCGACGATCTAACTTTGGCTAATCTTCATGTACAGAAAGAGAGAGAGAGAAAGAGAGAGCAAAAAACGACAAGAGTACCACTCCATCATCAATGGAAGCATCACCAATTTGGCTGCATCATCTTGTCATCATGTTCTTCTTGAGACCCAGTTGAAATTAATACCATGAGGTTAGATTAACATATAATTTTGGTCTATAATAAATAGCTACATCTAGTAAAACTTTCTCCTGTTCTCTCTTTGATCATCTTTGATCTTGTTATATCAACTTCTCTTTCTAGAATCTAGGGTTTGGAGATATTGTAAGTAGCAGTCGTTTGGAGAAGAGGGAAGGAGAGAGAACGTGAGAGTGAAAAAAGTGAAGAATAGGATTTTTTTCCTCAAAAATATCAATGGGGGTAGAGGGTAATAATGTAATTTTTATAATTTAGATCTGATTACTCAGATTTTGTAAACAAACATCTTACTAACAAAATTATCAGCTAATTCAGATTCAGTTAATTTAGTTCAGCTAATTCAGATTAAGCCAATTCATATTCAGACAAAATAAAAAAATAAACACAACCTAGGCCAATTTATTGGTAGTTTTGAAATAAAGTTATGAAGAAATAAATGCATGTCTAGGAGGGGGAAGGTTTAGTAGGGTATACATGTTTTCAGTTAAAATGGCATCTATCTATAGTTGAAAGAAATTTTTTTTCTCATTTCTTGGATGTCCCTTTCTATACATTTTTCTTACTCGATCTCTTCACTAAATCGACAACAACTCCAACTGCTTGCAATGAAGTCTCTTACGACTTGCCAAAAACGAAATATCATATTTATTTCTCTCATCCAAGATACTCAAATTATTTAGTTCAACAGGTTTTGACGAAAGTTTTTTTTCAAATAAAAAAAGTTTGAGTTGTGGTATGTGTACGGGTCAAAATCCGTTATCGAGAATGTCTCTAAAAAAATCCACGATTAACGGGCCTATGTACTAACCAAACTTATAAACTAAATAATAATGGATCTGACCCACTCATTCGTGGGCACTCACACTGACGATAAATTGCGCATAAATTGGATGAGGATGTCAGTACTAGACAAAAGAGGCCAGCACAGGACAAGTAGGTCATCACTAGAGAAGGAGGTTTACCCTACCTTTAACTTGGAAGACCTTTCACTATAATCCTCTCACAAATTTGATTCCCTCGCCAATACGTTCGTCGGAGGCGTAACTGCAATCTATGTTCAAGACTACAACCGACCAAGGAACCCTCGCGCTATTCTCTTTCATGCTAATATATTCGTTCGAAGTGTTCCTTCCATTCAAGGTGACAACTGACCAAAGATTTCTGTAATAAATTTGTTAAAAGGGGCATTACCCTATCCAAGGTTGAGAACTGATCGAGGATGCTAAAATGACGAGGAAAGCGACGTACAAGGTATGTCATTCTCCACGAAACAACCGACGACCGCTTTACGTTCTCGTTTGATGTCTAAATTTCACTTTTAGGTTATCATTCAGGATAAATAGATCGATGCTTCTAATCTCGAACTGTTCCTCCTCGTTTGGGGGCAAAACCTGGAAGGAACTCGAAAACCTCTCCGATGCTCGAGTCACTAAAGGATTCTTGCTGTTAAAGAATTAAATTGGAAACGGAAGTTAGTGAAAGAACATTCGATTTATTGCTTACTTTTGTGTTTGCCCAGTTCAGAGCAAAATTGTGTTAGATATAGGCCCGTGTAGCCAAATGTTGATTGCGACTACGATGAGACGGCATATATACACGGTCTAAAAATGAACTACTACTTCGTAGTATGATATAAACTTTCCTTATGCGGGCTTATCCAGTACATTTGATAGATCTTATTGCCGATTTTGAGGATTTCAAACTTTCTCCTCGAGGTATTCTTGAGTTCCAAGTTATTTAAATTCATGATATATATTCCGCTCGGATATTAGATTAGATTCAGGCTTAAGTCGGAAAAGTATTAAGCACAATCTACCCCACCTCCCCTTGTGTTTCGGGATTAAGGTATCAACCCCACTTCCATAGACCTCCATTACTTCTCCAAAATCCAGGGCATACCTTATTATATTTAGAGAGCCAGAGCAGGGCTTACGTGTCTAAGACACACGTTATAACCCGCCACTTCTGGCCTTAAGTGGCAGTGTTCTTTCATATTCACCTCCCTGGTGGCTTGATACGGGGTACCCTTTGGGATTTTGGTCCTTTCTTGACTTATTCTCCTAGTCAACTGATATCTAATATTTGGATCATCACGAATCGCGTCATTACTTAGTCGAAAGAAAATAGACTAAGGAGTAGAATAACTTATTGTCTTTTGTTCGCAAGTAATTTAAATAATCGAATAAATTATTTCAACAAATTTACTCTTGATTTAGGAGTTGTACCTGTACCAGGGTTGTAGGCAGAGCCCTATTTTATATTCTTACATAGCGAAGATGTTTTGCCTAGCTGCTTTTTAGGGATGCTTGTGCGTGTTATTGAGGTACGAGAATTTTGAGCACTTCAAGTCGATTTTTCCAGAAATAACTTCATTCCTTCTTCTTGACTCTTTTGTTATTAGATTAGTAACTTATGATTACGCATTTTGCAACGTGTCAAATCCTCAACCTTTATTTTTTCATTGACCTTTAATCTGCAACACTGAATTGACTTGAGCGTCATAGTGTCTTTGTAAGTAGGCCTACCCATCAAGTCATCGACAACAAGGAACAACAACTAATCGAAGGTAAGATATATAGATGATTTCTGGCAACACGACACGATCATTATTACGAATCCAACAACCTTCAAAATATTTGAGCACTCTGCCTTACCATGTCCGGGGGTAGAGATTTGGTAAAAGAGGCAGTTTGTCTAAGAGAAGAAAACAGAAGAGATACTGTTATGCCCAATCGGGGTTAATGTGAACAATACGAGTAATCAAAACAAGCAATAGGAATAGTAAAGAACAATCAAAGAACAGAACACAGAGATTTACGTGGTTCGGTTGGTGAGACCTACTCCACGGCGACAACAGCGGGATGATTTCCACTATGATAAGCAAACAAGTTTACACAAGAGATTCGTGAGATTGTGCCTTACTGATATCTCCTTAGGGTTTAGTTTATATAGCCACTAAACCCTAATCCCACCGTCTCCCCGACTCTCTCTCTACAACCGACATTATACACGAATAACACTAATCACCGACATAAGCCTAGCTTCGCATTCCAGCTCTGTCTCGGAGTCCAGCTTTGCCTCAGAGCACTGCTTCGCATACCAGCTTTGTCTCAGTAATCAGCTCCGCTAATGGGTCCAAGCTTCGGTAGGTTTAACCGGGTTCGATACCAATCCATATTCGAGTCACTTCTAACAATTCTCCACCTTGACTTGATTATGTTCCTCTTGACTTAGATCTGCCACCATAATAGCTCAGCGCCTCTAAGCCATCGTCGCTCCAGCCCTGCTAGGGCTAACATCTGAAAAACCCAATCAAGTCTAAGCAATGCTTAAACTTGAAAGTTGTAACTGCCTTGGTCAGCATATCCGCTGGATTCTCTGCCGTAGAAACCTTCTTCATCGTGATCTTCCCGTGTTCAATCACGTCTTTGATAAAGTGATATCAGACGTCAATGTGTTTAGTTCTCTCGTGGTACATTTGATTTTTTGTCAAATGAATAGCACTCTGGTTGTCGCAGTAGACCTCTGTCACCTTCTGCTTTAGGCCCAAATCCAGAGCTAACCCACTCAGCCATATTGCCTCCTTCACCGCCTTTGTTGCTGCCATGTACTCAGCTTTCGTTGTAGACAGCGCTACCACCGACTGCAGCACTGCTCTCCAACTAATGGCACACCTGCAGAGTATGAACGTATAGCCCGTCAGCGACCTCTTCCTATCAAGATCCCCCGAAATATCCGAATCTACAAATCCAACTACAGAACTAGAAGTTTCAGCCCTTCTGTCGTAAACCAAACCAAGCTCCGCAGTTCCTCCCAGATACCGCAGTATCCATTTCACAGCCTGCCAATGACCTTTCCCAGGTCTGCCCATGTATTTGCTTACTACACTAACAACATGTGAAATATCAGGCCTTGTGCACACCATAGCATACGTAATGCTACCTACTGCATTTGCATAAGGCACCCGAGACATGTACTCCGTCTCGTCATCAGTTGTTGGTGACAGTTCCCCTGAAAGCTTGAAGTGTGCTGCCAATGGAGTACTGACAGGTTTTTCCTCAGTCATACTAAAGCGTTCCAACACATTCTCGATGTACGTTTTCTGAGACAAGAACAGTTTCCCAGCCGATTTGTCTCTCCGTATCTCCATACCCAATATCATCCTTCAGGCACCCAAGTCTTTCATCTCAAACTCACCCTTTAACTGATCCTTTAACATGTGGATTTCTGCCATATCCTTGCAAGCTATCAGCATGTCATCCACATACAGGAGTAGATACACAAAAGAACCATCTGATAGTTTCCTGTGGTACACACAACTATCATACCTGTTTCTGTTACAGCCGTTTTTAACCATAAACATGTCAAAATGCTTATACCACTGCCTAGGAGACTGTTTTAGTCCATACAAAGACTTCTTCAGCAAACATACCTGGTCTTCTTTCCCGAGAATCTCAAACCCCTCTGGCTGACGCATATAGATTTGTTCCACCAGCTCTCCATGTAAGAACGCTGTCTTAACAACCAGCTGCTCCAATTCCATATCATACAAAGCAACCATAGCAAGTATCACTCTAATAGAGCTATGTTTAACAACAGGAAAAAATACCTCATTGAAGTCTATCCCTTCTCGCTGTGTAAACCCCTTAGCTACTAACCGTGCTTTGTAACGTGCATCTTCCACCCTTGGGATTCCTTCCTTCTTCTTGAAAACCCATTTGCTACCAATAATCTTCTGACCCTTAGGTTGCTCGACTAATTCCCATACCTGGTTCTTCCGAAGTGACTCAATCTCTTCATTCATGGCAAGAGACCACTGCCGTGAATCATCGCTCCTCATAGCTTCTTCATAGGTGCATGGCTCACCTCCATCTATGCTTTCTCCCACACTAAGTGCAAATGCAACCATATCTGCCATCCTATACCTTTCCGGTGCCCGGATGTCTCTCCTTCCCCTATTCCTCGCAACACTGTAATGAACCAGCTCTGGTTCATCTTCCTCAGCTTGCTCATCTACCTGAGGCTGAACCTCTACCGGAGTGTCTATCTCAAACTCCACCTGCTCTCCATGATCTTCCTGCTCCACCTGTTTACCAACACCCTCCCGAGTATCTACAGGCGTTACCTTCTGAGTTACCATGGCTAACTCATCAAAAGTAGCATCTCTACTTATGAGAAACTTCTTCGATTTTCCATCCGGATTCCACAACCGATAACCCTTAACTCTAGGCTCATACCCAAGAAATACACATTTCTTAGCCCTCGGATCAAGTTTACCTTCTTTAACATGTGCATAAGCCAAACAAAAGAAGATCCTCAAGTTCTCATAATTACCAGGATAACCAGACCACACTTCATTAAGAGTTTTACACTCTATAGATGTACAAGGTGAAATAATCAACAGATACGCTGCCGTGTTCACTGCTTCAGCTAAGAACACCTCTGGCAGCCCTGCATTTGAAAGCATACAACGAGCTCGTTCCAGTAGAGTTCTGTTCATACGTTCTGCCACCCCATTCTGCTGTGGGGTCTTTCTGACCGTATGGTGTCTCACTATCCCTTCGTCTACACAGAACCTATTAAACTCGTTTCCGCAAAATTCCATGTCATTGTCAGTCCTCAAGCGTTTGATCAATTTTCCAGTCTGCTTCTCGATCAAAGTCTTCCACTGCTTGAACTTGACGAATGCCTCATCTTTGCGTTTCAGTATGTAGACCCATACTTTCCTGGAAAAATCATCTATCAAGGTTAACATGTATCTACCCTCACTATGTGAGCTAACCCGAGAGGAACCCCAAAGATCTGAATGGATGTAATCCAGAGTTCCTTTGGTATTATGAACCGCCGTACTGAACTTTACCCGACATTGCTTCCCGAAGACACAATGTTCCCAGAATTCCAGTTTTCCAACCTTCTGCCCACAGAGTAAACCCTGTTTGCTCAGTATAGCCATCCCCCTTTCACTCATATGCCCTAACCGCATATGCCATAGCTTGGTAGTCTCAACTTCCTTGTCTAATGATGACACCCCTACAGATCCGGTAACCGTGTTACCCTATAGGACATATAGACCATTTTTTTCAACCCCTTCATAACTGTAATATTCCCCTTAGAAACCCGAAGAACACCACCTTCACCAACATATTTGCAACCATTATCATCTAGAGTTCTCAAAGAGATTAGATTCCTTTTCAAATCTGGAACATGTCTGATGTCTGTTATAGTCCTCACAACACCATCGTGCATCTTGATTTGAATAGTACCAATTCCAACCACCTTACAAGGAGCGTCGTTTCTCATTAACACCTTATCGCCATTAATGACTGTGTAAGTGGAAAACCATTCCTTATGAGGACATACATGGAATGTACAACTAGTATCCAAAACCCACCTATCTTCTGCGAAGCAGGTATTGATCGTCAGAACCATAGCTTCATCACATTCTTCAATGATTGCCAAGACACTACCATCATCTTCTTCACTGACTGCTGCCTCTGCTGGCTTCTTCCTAAGCTCTGAACAATTCCTTTTGAAGTGTCCCTCCTTCTTACAGTTATAGCATCTGTACTTCTTTGGTTTCGATTTAGACAGAGAATGGCCCTTCCCATCAACCACATGCTGCGTCCTTCCCCTTACCACCAAACCATCACCTGAGCTACTTTCTTCCATTGACCTCCGTCTCAACTCCTTCGAGTTCAATGCTGCTTTAACATCCAAAGGTTGTAGTTGTTTTACCAGACATAAAAGAATCAACAAAGCTTTCATATGATGGTGGAAGGGATGCAAGCAATAATACTGCCTTATCTTCTTCTTCGAATTTGACATCTATGTTTGCCAAATCTAAGAATACTCGGTTGAGTTTATCCATATGGTCTTTCAACGATTCTCCTTCTATCATTTGTAAACTAAATAATTTCTTCTTTAGATACAAACGATTAGTTAGAGATTTCGTCATATACTTTGTCTCCAGCTTACTCCATAGCCCATCGGTTGTAGTTTCCGTCGCTACTTCCCGCAAGACCTCATTGCTCAAACAGAGTAGAATCTGACCATGAGCTCTCTCCATGAGATCTTCCTTCTCTGCTTCTGAAAGTGATTCAGCGAGTGCAGCCTTCCCATTCAACGTCTTCAACAGACCCTGTTGAACTAATACTGCTCGCATCTTAATCTTCCAAAGATTAAAATCGTTACTTCCATCGAACTTCTCTATCTCGTATTTCGCCATCTCAGAAACCTCAAAACCACAGCTCTGACACTTATGCCCAATCGAGGTTAATGTGAACAATACGAGTAATCAAGACAAGTAATAGGAATAGTAAAGAACCATCAAAGAGCATAACACAGAGATTTACGTGGTTCGGTTGGTGAGACCTACTCCACGGCGACAACAGCGCGATGATTTCTACTATGATAAACAAACACGCATGAGATTCGTGAGATTGTGCCTTACTGATATCTCCTTAGGGTTTAGTTTATATAGCCACTAAACCCTAATCCCACCACCTCACCGACTCTCTCTCTTCAACCGACATTATACACGAATAACACTAATCACCTACATAAGCCTAGCTTCGCATTCCAGCTCTGTCTCGGAATCCAGCTTTGCCTCAGAGCACTGCTTCGCGTACCAGCTCTTTCTCAGTAATCAGCTCCACTAATGGGTCCAAGCTTCGATAGGTTTAACCGGGTTACATACCAATCCATATTCGAGTCACTTCTAACAGATACTAAAACACGACTAGGATACGAGTGTCGGTTGAGCGTTAGAAAAAGGGTTAGCAAAAATAGATGCAGAAGCTTTTCCCCTGGGAATACAAGGGAACCAATAAAGGTTCACGTGACAGAAGTTGACCCAAACCCGTCTATTGAAGGCGTGATCGTAGAAGACCAGGCAGATTCCATTACGATAGATTAAGAGATGGGTGAGCACCATATGAAGCCAGTAGATACAAAGCAGTGGAGACAATAGAGTGAACCATTCCAGAGGATATGATGGTCCTAGTATGGATTGACACCCCAAGGTATCACTTACGTGGGCAACACTCCGACAGAATCAGAATGATAGGAATTGATTAAGTTCTTAAAAAATTACAGGCACATCATTCCTTCAGCACAGATGAGGTCTCTGCTGTATATGCCTCAATGATATCTTGCAGATTAAAAGTGAAGCAAGAATGTTGATCAGTCAACACGCAGATAAAGAAAATTGTACCCCTAAAAAACAAATAAAGATATCCAAAGAAGTTAAAAAGCTCATGCTCTCATGAGTGATCAAGGAGCCATACTACCTATAGTGGTTAGCCGACATACTATTGATCCCGAAGAATAAATATACTTGGAGAATTTTGTTGACTACATGGATCTGAATAATGCTTGTCCCAACGACGTCCTCCTTCTGCCGTCAATAAACCAAATGATCAACTTAGTTTTCATGGACCCCTTTGTTGGCTACCATAATAGCCATGCATCCCACATACCAAGAGCAAACAATCTTCAAAACTGACACATAACTACACTATTACCAACAAATTTCGTTCCATTTGAAGAATGTCAGGGCAACCTATTAGAGGTTTGTCAACGAGGTCTTCCAAGAGGAAATCATGTGGGTGACATGATTGTCAAAAGTAGGGTCCTGTCAGATGTCATCCCAAACTTGACAATGGCATTCGATAGACTCCAAATGAATACATGAAGCTGAATCTTGACAAGTGTGCATATAAAGTCTAGTAAGTTCTTGGGCTTCATGGTCAGCCATAGAGGCATCGATACCAACCTGTCAAAGATCACTACTCTACAGGAAATGTCGAGCCGGAGAACTAAACGAGAAGTACAGATACTTACTGGAAAGCTTGCCTCCGTGTCTCAATTCCTGAACAGACTGGGAAAAGCACTGCAATTCTTTAGGATCTTGAGGAAGATACACAAATTCAAATGGACAAAGGATGCAAAATAACCTTCTAATATTAGAAGAGGCACTTGATGGCTCTACCTTTATTGGTGAATCCATGCTAAAAGGATACCCGGGTCTTATACCTGTCTGCCTCCAAAAAAGCTATTTCTTCAGCTTTGAACACTGTATATTAATAGGAAAAATGAGCCATATTTTCACACCCACATCATTAAAGTACATAAGGATCACCCCCTGAAGGATGTATTAAAAAAATTAGATATATTTGGAAGACTACTCAAGTCAGCAGTAGAGCTTAGTGAGGTCGATATTGAGTTCGTATCTAGAGAAGCTATCTAAGGATAATCACTGTCATACTTCATCTCAAAAGGCACAGTCAACGCGGTAGAGTTGGGCCTAGAGGTTGTATGAAAGTTGTACGTGGACACTTCTCTAAGCGAAGCTTTGAATCGAGAAAGGGCTATGCTAATCTCTTGTGGAAGAAAACACACCTACCAGACTCTACAATTTGAATTTCCTAATCCATGTAGAAAGTCGAGTGTGAAGCTCTGATGGTAGGGTTCAATTGGCCCTATGAAAGCAATTAGCAAACTTACAAGTCTTCAGTGATTTCCAACTTGTTACAAATCAAGTTGTGGTAGAGTATGAGGCAAGAGGAGTCACTCTCATAAAATACTTAGACAAAGCAAGATCCATGATTAGGCGGTTTGAAAAATTCCCAAACAACAGATTACGCAGAGCAGACAATATAGTGGTAAACGCCTTGTCAAAAATGGTGGAACATAAGCGAACTTGCTAGGGGTTATATTAAGGTCGCCATCCTAGCAAGATAACCCATCTGGTTAGATAGCCTCTTTTGGCGGATTTTGTCTGAAAATGCTCGATCAGCATTGCAGACTTTGCCCCCGAAGTAGCATGGACATTGTTCGTAGATGGAGCCTCAAACGAAGCCCAAGAGGGGCGGCATGAGAGGTATTCGTAAATCCAGAACGGGTGATGATATATCAAGCACTAAAGTTCAAATTTTTGGTAACTCATTATGAAGCGGAATATAAAGCCCTGCTGGCAACACTAAAATTAGCTCTAAAAGTAAAGGATACAAGTGTTCAAGTCTATAGCGAGTCCTAGCTCGTGGTGAATAAAGTATTCAGAGCATGCGAAGTTCGAGGTCAGACCTCACAAACTACATGGAGAAAGTGAAAGGGCTGATTAAGCAATTTGTTAAGTTCAAAATCACTAGAATCCCCCGAGAAGAAAATTCAGTGGGCTACTCGCTATCTAAGATGATAAGCGGACACGAAACCTTACCGGGTTTCCTATTTGAGACATTAGAGAGAAGAACATCGACAAAGCAATAGAGATGTTGGCAATCTAGTCAGCCTAACAAGAAAACTGGATGACTTCCCTAATTAAATATCTAAACAATGAGGAATTACCATCCAACCCAAATGAAGCGAGGAAAATCACGCAAAATGCCTCAATGTATTTCATGATGGATGAACTTTCATACATAAGATATTTCAAACACCCTTTAAGAAGATGTTGGACAAAGGACGAACAAGAATATGTAATGAAGGAGATCCACAAAGGTCCCACCTGGAATTACGTATGGCAAGGTATTACAGAGGCAAATAACCATAGTCGAATACTAGTGGCCTGACATGTTCAACGACTGAGTCGAAAACACATGATGCATCCAATTATTGGATTAAGGAGTCTCCTAATGTTCTAATCGAAATCTCAGACCCCTATGCGTCCAACATTAGGTTGCCCAAGATCTTAAGCCAAGACCAAAGATGAACTAGTTAGGTTAAAAATCCACCTAAATCGATTTTCCACTAACTAAATTGATCGCTTTATCCCGAAGACCGAGAACTCTACTTGTACAATTCCTCTAATTTAGACATCGAGCTATCGATTAATGTCCCGTCTTTCAAATCAGTAAGGTGTAGTCAAAGATAGAAATCTTTTGAGAATTTTCGACACATATTTATATTCGAATGAGGTCCTTAAATAGTGACTCCTAGACTCAGAATTTTGTTCAAAATAGTTAAATAGGATTCCATAAAGACCACAAAAATTAAATCACTCAAAATCTACTCCCGAGTGGAATTCCCAAATGGGAGTTTATCCCATTTGGAACACCCAATAGTGGCCAGCCAAGGCAGTGCCATTACCATGGCACTGACCTTGGTCAGTCCATGCCATTGATCGGGCCATATAAGGCCAACCTTGGCATAGGCCATATGCCCGACTTAGCCTGGGTACTTGGCCCAACCTGTGGTATACTTATCCTGTAAGTCGGACCCTTTTGAGCATATTTAGGCGGATCTGATCCGAGCCGTTTAACCCTAGTCCCTCTAGTCATATCTTCCGATTGATACGACATTTTTTGGTGTAACTAGTTGTAGGATCCGGTCGTAGTAAGCCACGAATTATCCAAGTGACTCCTCGATCGTAGTTGGTTTCTAGCTAAAGATTACGATCCCTAAAATGACTGAATTCGATGATCTTCTTCATTATATGTCCTATATGTCAAATTAAGCGCATTGACACAGTGATCGAAGGACATCTCCTTCAATCTCCCACTCGTCCTTTAACAACTGCAATGCTCGATTCCCATGTAAAATCGTCTCTCATCTAAAACATCATTCCTTTCAGACTTCCTTGATTCATAGTTCAACTGTCAACGAAAAGATTAGCTCTTTACTCCATTTGAGCACAATTTTGATTTTTCAATTGCTACCTTGAAGTGGTCTAGAGATACCAATCCTAACTTTATTAGGAGGACATAATCCATTCTTGCACTCCCACTTAACTTCATGTCTATCATGTCTTCAGATCAGACATCTGATAAACATATTTGAAGTATTTCGTTATCTTTTAGATGTCGTTTAATACTAAACCAAATTTCTACAATGAAACAAACTATTTTATTGTGAATAACAAGAGTTGGTAAATTTTGAGCTTTCAGCGTACACCCTTTTACGCACTCAATTTACTGGTCTAGGTTAGTCTCGGATGAACCTAATACCTCAGACCCTTGTATGACTTTCATTCTCGGTCTACGGTGATAGTTTAGTTGATGGATCTAAGTTGCGTTAACTTTGCTTATTAACATTTTGATTGAAGGACACTTCCTTCAACCTTCTATGATGATCACTAGTATCTTTATACTACCATTAATTCTTATAAAGCTTTATTTTATTCGTAGAGTTTGCAACAGCCCCAGCCTAAATATATTTTTAGTTCACTGTTCTTCCATGTTATGATCAAATCGTATTAGTCAGGAAGTTTGCATCATATGACTCGCTTTAATCATTTTCTCTTACTTCCCTTCTAAAAATTTATCCTTAGTTCTTCTCAAGTACTTCACGATGTTATCTAGTTGTTGTCAAAAGCATTATAGCTGGATTTAATTAAGGGGGGCAATAGATACTCCAAGTATATGAGACGTCTGCTTGAATACTAATCATGTCTAACATGACCGACCCCATAGCCTCAGCATACGGTATCGTTCTCATGTGTGCTTGACTGTCTGCTCATAAAAGTCTTTTCGTCGTTGAGTCTTGTTGAGCAGTGTCTCACGGGGCTTGAGTAGAATTACTCTCTTAGAGTCTCTCATATTAAACCTTTCAATAACCTTATCTCTGTAAGCTTCTTGATTAAGTCCTATCACCTTATGATTATGGGAGTCTCCTAGGGTTCTAAGCAGAATCTCGAACTATACATCTAACATTAGGTTACCCAAGATCTCATGCAAAAACCAAAGATGAACTAGTTAGGTTAGAGATATAAGTAAATCCTTTCCCACAGACTAAACTAATCACTTTATCTCGAAGGCCTAGAGCTCCACTTGTGCAGCTCCTCTACTCGAAACATCTGAACAATCGACATGATCTCCGCCTTACAAGTCATCTAGGACCTTCTTTAAAATTAAAGACAAAAAATTGATTTTTCTTTAGATTAGATAGATAGTTGGGACTAATTCTCTATTTCTATCTTCTCCTTGATGTAGACAAAGATAAAACTCTTTTTGAGAATTTTTCACACATATTTTTGTTCAAATGAAGTACTTATATTGAGACTTCTAGAGTAATAATTCTATTCAAAATAGGATCCCGTAAATACCACAGAAATATAAAGAGTTACAATCTTTTTCTGAGTGGGATTTCCATATGGGAGTCTGTCCCATCTAGGACACCTAATAGTGGCAAGCCAAGGCAGTCCAGTTCCCATGGTACTTTCCTTCTCGGGGCCATGCCATTGGTGGGAAAAGACAGGGTCAGCCCTAGCATGTCCCACACAATTTGAAGGAGTTGTCCTTCGATCGAGCTAGCAATACGATCAATTTGTTGGCGAGGACAAATGGTGACGAAGATCATCAAGTCTGGTCAAATTAGGGATCGTGGTGTTTAGCTAGAAACCAACCACGATTGGCAAACTTCTTAACTGATTCGCGACTAATTACGACTAGATTTTACAATAGGTACACAAAAAACTATCGATTAGATCGAAAGAAAAGACTAGAGGCATATGGCATACGAGTATGGATTAGATCCATGAATATGGCCCAAAAATCTGACGAGAAGCCAGGACAAAGGTAGCATAAACCTGGACCTAAAGGGAATGGACCGGGCAAAAGGCCAGGCCATGGGAGGGCTGGCGATGGCATAGATTGCCACATTAACTGGGTCGGTCAGGACCAACCCATTAAGGGCAGATCTGTCTGGCCACACGGTTAGGTGCTGATGTCGAAAATAGCAATCCCCGATTATCAGTTAGGAAATAGAGACTTGATGCTGAATCAGGTCTGAGTGGTTGATATCTCGTCTGGATGGATGAATCTAAATGAGTAATACTGCTCCTGCTCCTGAAAATCTGGGTGGAAAACCTGCAAAGAGTTCGGAAACGTTTCACAATCTCAAGATAGTTAAATTGCCCTCTATAATCAAAGTATTGAGTATTTATCCTTGGGCAACATACATTGTTGAAGGTCATGTGATGCCCTAGTGTGGCCGAACAGGAATTAACCCATATTTTAATGTCACCAAAAAGATAAATTGTCACATTCGGATGTCCAACTGATTGGAGGTGGGGCTACTTATGGTGTGCTTTCTTCAACTTGGAAATTTTGAAAAAGTCACAATCAATCTATTCACCTTTTTCTTGAAAAATGAAAGAACCAGTAACGAAGAAGACATAAAAAAATTAACAATGTAAACTGAAAAATATCCAAATATCCTATGAACTATATGGAATGGTAAACTTGAATTCGAAATTCTCCCAGCAGAGCCAACCTAGACATTTGGGAGGCTCCAAGCAGAGTTAAAACTTGAGGTTCTGTATGATGCATATCTATATAACAAATGGCATAGGTTTATTTGTCATGTAATAACTTGCATCTATAAATCTCGGACGTTCATTTCTTATTTATGAATCTTAACTATTAGTCTTTAGAAGATAGATATTTCAAAGTCCAAATAACTACCCACTTCCTATAACTTCTCACATTATTTCTCGCTCTCTCTCTTAAAAAGTAAGATTATATTTCTCATTCTTTTTCTCTTCAAACAACTCAATAATCTCTATTATTATCCTTTTAGAAATTACAATTTATTACTTCTACTATCAGGGCCCGTGCAGGCAGTGCGCTCGCACAGGGCCCCCCGACGCTAAGGGCCCACTTTTAGTAATGGTATAAAGCTAACGGTATATATATACGTTTAGAAACATAATTAAACATAAATTGTCCCTCAGCTCAGATGGCAAGGAGTTCGGGATTTCAACTGTGTGGCAGCATATCTTTTCTTCTCTAGTTTTGGTGATGTTGGTAGTACCATTGCTAAAGAAATCTTTTGTTTTGCTCCGCTACACTTTTTCTTGCCCATTTTGTTATTTTGATATATTTCTTTCCTCTTTTGAAATGTTTTTCAGAAATAAAATTTTTGAAATTGTAAAAAGAATTCAAAAATATGTAATTACATATGTGAAAACCATCACACAAAATTCAAAAACTCGTGTTTAGATTCTAAACAATAGTTTTACGAAGAAATCATACCTTGTTAAACTCTTATGTGTAATTTCTTTTCATTCTTCCAAAAAAGTTAAATTCAAAATTCGCATGGGCCCCCAGGTTCTCAGTCACGGCCCTGTCTAATATATATTTCTACTACTTGAATATCTGTAAATAACTAAAGTATTCGACGATAACCGCGTAACATGCATCTAGAATTTTTGTGCCCAAGGGGCTATTACCCTAATTAATATAAATATTTGTAGGTTAGAACAAATTACTGAAGGTGAGAGAGTAACTCAAGTCTTTTTGGATATTACTTCTTATCATGTCAAAGGAACAAATAAGATACTAGTTCAAGTCCTTTT
>BEHA01050433.1:505033-534196 GCA_002897215.1 Eschscholzia californica subsp. californica
CTCGACGCTACTGGTAACATCTACTCTCATACTTCTGATCATTTCACTCCCGTAGATTCGAACTCCGGTCATTCTACGAGCCTAGCCACTCTCCGATTATACATCAACGGTTATACCCTCGGCTTTTCAATTATTATTCATTGTAATACTTTGCTGACTTGACCGTCGGAGGGCCCTTGGCAGGCACCATCCCAGTGTCCCCTAAGTTTTCACGGGTTTGTTCGTGTTTGTTCACTTTCTTTTGCAGGTTTCTTCTAGACGTTGTTGGTGCCCATCAATCAAGAATTCGACGTTTGGAATTCCAGAAGACGTTCACGCTTCCGACCTTCTGACTTCCGACCCGTAGACTTCTCAGCGTCTACAGTTTGGTGCCCACCGTGGGGCCTCAGCAACTAACAACGAAGACAATCAACCAAATGGAAGAGAACATGACATCTGCTCCTCTTGACGTTTCTGCTCAACTTGTTGCACTTACCGCTCAAGTACGAGAGAACTCTGAACGCTTCAAAGCGTTGGAAGAAGAGAACCTGTTGGTTAGAGCAGGGAACCAGTTACTCCAGGAAAAAATTACTGAACTTTCTATGACGACTCCAGGAGGTTCCAGAATTCATACCTCGAGAAATGCCAGACCAGTTCCTACAAGTACAGAAGGAGCAGGCCCCTCGAGTCAAGAAATTCTTGTAACGGTTGGAGGATCAACTCCAATCCCTACCGCTACTCCTATCACACCATTACGTGTCTCCCAGCACACGCATCAAACTCTTCCAACTACTACACCCTTTTACTCTTCTCTCCCATATACTTTACCTACTATGTATCCTATGACAAATGGATCAACTCAAGTTAATGTATCTTCTGATTCGCTTCCGTTTACGTTTACATGTACTCCTCTAGAACAGGCAATGGCAAAGAAATTAGCAGAGATGGAAGCATTGATTACACGTATTCCAGGAATGCCCACTCCTTTCAAAAAGAGTCTTCCTCACAGCTACGCTGACTCGCCCTTTGTCGACGCTGTCGCGTTGGTGGAGATTCCAAAGAAGTTTTCTTTCCCGAACATGAAAATGTATGATGGTACATCTGACCCAGATGACCACATTGCCTCTTACAAACAGAGGATGTTCACAGCAGCTATTCCAAGAGACCTGCGTGAAGCCTGCATGTGCAAATGTTTTAGGTCTAGTCTCATCGGACCAGCATTGCAGTGGTACACAAACCTCCAAAATAACTCGATTGCATCATTTGCCCGGTTGACGGACACCTTTGTCGAACAATTCGCCAGCAGCAAAAAATTGGAAAAACTTTCTGGTGACTTGTACCGAGTCCACCAAAGAAGAGGAGAACCACTACGTGACTACGTGGGAAGATTTAATAGGGAGAAAGTATCTATCCCTTATTGTAACCAGGAAACTGCTGTAGACGCCTTCAGAAAAGGTCTTCTACCAGATGGAGAGCTTTACAAAGAACTCACAAAGTTCAACTGCACTACAATGGAAGACGTATTAGCAAGGGCGTGGGTAGAAATTCGTTGGGAAGAAGACGAAGTCCACCGAAACAGGTCATACTCATATGAAGGAAGAAACAGTGATTGACGCTCTAGACAGTCCGACAGAAGGACCGATCGTCGACATGCAGAACCATATCCAACATCCAGAGGACCCTTGTCCCGGGAGAACAGGAAACCATTCAGCACCCCCTCTGGGCGTCCAAGTGATAAAAATCAAGTGCCTGTTCGCTCCAAAATTCCAGAATTCAATCTCAACATTGAACCTGTCGAAGTGATCGCTGTAATGAAAGGAATGGGCAATGTAGTAAGATGGCCCGCCAAGACAAAAATTCCTAGTGATAAGAGAGACAATACCAAGTGGTGTGAGTTCCACGCTGACCACGGGCACATGACCGCTGATTGCATAGCCCTTCGACTAGAAGTAGCTGAACTCTTGAAGAGAGGTCACCTCACTGACCTATTGACAGATAAAGGGAAAAACACGATAGCCCAAAGAGATGTTCATCCAAAGGAACCAGAGGAACCAACTCAACAAAAACATGTTTGGTTATCACAGGAGGATCATAAGTAAGCGGAGTCAGTCATTCAGCCGCCGAAAGAAGTGCTCGTATCGATGCCAACCCAGCTGCTCACTCACCTAAAGCCTTTTCATGTGCCTTCACTGATCAAGTTCTTTGCTTCCCTGACAATGAAGCATCAGGGCTCGTCAACGCTCATCATGACGCTCTCGTTATCTCACTCACTATCTCGAACATCTTTGTTAAAAGAATACTTGTTGATAATGGTTCATCTATTAACGTGTTGTTTTTACATGCATTGCGAGGAATGAGACTGGAAGAAACGAGTATATGTCGCCGACCCACCATTCTCATCGGTTTCAGTGACGAGCAAAAGTACACGATCGGCGAAATTTCTTTACCTGGTTTTGCTGGTGGAATCAACATGAGTACAACCTTCGTAGTACTCGACAGTCCCTCTGCCTAAAACATCATACTTGGACATCCTTGGATCCACAACATGAGGGAGGTCCCATCAACCTTCCACCAAGTTATAAGGTTCCCTACTCCGTGGGGGGTACATGAAGTCAAAGGAGAACAGAGCACGTCCCGAAACTGCTACAAAAACACCTTGAAGACGCCCAAAGCTCCCTTATAACAATTACAGACAGAACAACTACTCCATAGTGACCCAGACAAGCCAACTATGGAGGAGTTGGATGAAGTACAGATTCACTCAGAGCTAACAGATCATAAAATACAGATCGGTTCAAGACTGAATCCTACGCTCAGAGAAAAGCTAGTAGAATTCCTCACACTTCACCATGACTGCTTCGCATGGTCACACGCTGACATGACAGGTATTGATCCGCAAGTTATCGTTCATAAATTACAGGTTGATCCGAGCTTCCCTCCGGTCAAGCAAAAGAGGAGAAAGTTTGCTCCAGAAAGAAACAAAGTAATCAACGAAGAAATTCAAAAGTTGATCAACATCGGCTCAGTTCGTGAGGTCCACTATCCCGACTGGCTTGTTAATGTAGTAGTGGTAAAACAGAAGAATGGCAAGTGAAGAGTGTGTATCGATTTTACCGACCTCAACAAGGCGTGTCCAAAAGACTCCTTTCTATTACCACATATTGACATGCTAGTCGACGCTACATCTAGACACAAACTCCTCAGTTTCATGGATGCCTTCTCCGGGTACAATCAGATCTTGATGCATCCTGATGATCAAGAGAAAACTGCCTTTGTGACAGAAAGAGGCATCTTTTGCTACAAAGTAATGCCCTCCGTCTTAAAGAACGCAGGAGCCACTTACCAGAGGCTCGTCAACCGAATGTTCGCTGATATGATAGGGGATACGATGGAAGTATATATAGACGACATGTTGGTTAAGTCATTGGAAGCGGAACAACATCTCGATCACCTTCGCCAAGCCTTCGACGTCCTCAAAAGGTATAACATGAAACTAAACCCTGCTAAATGTTCATTTGGTGTTTCCTCAGGAAAATTCTTAGGTTACATGGTGACACAAAGAGGAATCGAAGCCAACCCAGAACAGATACAAGCAGTCATGAAAATTCCATCTCCCACTTGCATAAAAGACGTGCAGAAGTTAGCAGGGAGAGTCGCCGCACTCAGTCGCTTCATATCGAAATCTTCTGAAAAGTGCTACCTTTTCTTCGCCACCCTACGCAAGTCAAAAAACTTTGAGTGGACGCCAGCATGCGAAGATGCACTTCAACAACTCAAAGCGTACCTGACTTCACCACCTCTACTCTCAAAACCCAAAGAAGGTGAGAAACTTTACATTTATTTGGCAGTTGCGGAGACAGCAGTAAGCGCTGTGCTGGTACGAGAAGAAGATAAAAAACAACTTCCAGTCTACTACGTGAGCAAATCACTTCTAGACGCAGAAACCCGATACAGCCGGTTAGAAAAGCTTGCCGTTGCACTGGTTACTGCTACTCGTAAACTCAGACCTTATTTCCAGTGTCACTCAATAGTGGCCGTTACGACATTTCCTCTAAAGAATGTTCTCCACAAACCTGAACTTTCTGGACGTCTCACCAAGTGGGCAGTGGAGCTGAGTGAGTATGACATTTCATACCAACCAAGGACCGCCATCAAATCACAGGTATTAGCGGATTTCCTTGTTGATTTTTCACCTAACATACTAATGCAGGCAGAGAAAGAGTTGTTGTGCTTAACCGACAAAAGCGAACAGAAGTGGAACCTATCAGTAGATGGTTCAAGCAACATGAACGGTGTAGGGTTGGGGATAGCTCTGACTTCTCCCGAAGGAGATCTAATACAACGAGCTATCTGTTGTGCATTCAAAGCAACAAACAATGAAGCTGAATACGAGGCACTTATAGCTGGGCTTACACTTGCAAAAGAAATGGGAATCCAGAGATTAGACGTTAAGTCAGACTCCCAACTCATTGTCAACCAGTTACAGGGAACTTATCAAGCACGTGACGCCAAGATGACTGCATACCTTGCTCACGTAAAAGAGTTACAAACGTCCTTCAAAGAAATGAACATAACACAGATACCTCGTCTAGAGAATGGACACGCTGATGCGCTCGCTAACCTCGGTTCTTCAATTCAAACAAAGGTAACTCAAAATATTCCTCTAATTTTGCTCGAGTGGCCAGCAGTATGGAAAAATCCTACTTCAGAGGTAGCCGCTACGGATCAAAACGATAGCTGGATGAATCCCTTGATTCGATACTTGGAAAATGATGAATTACCAGAAGACAAAGGAGAAGCGAGAAAGATTCGTGCTAAAGCTGCCCGATACACCATCCTAGATGGACAACTACTCAAGAGGTCATACTCAGGACCTTATCTCAAGTGTATCACCCCACAAGAAGCCAGGTACGTCATCACTGAATTACATGCAGGAGAATGTGGGAATCATTTCGGAGGACGCAGTCTAACAACTAGAGTACTCACTGCCGGGTACTATTGGCCAACTATGAGGTCAGATTGCATTGACTTCGTAAAGAAGTGTGATAGTTGTCAGCGCTTCGCACCCACATCTCATCTCACCCCCAGAACGTCTCAACTCAATACTATCTCCTTGGCCATTCATGAAATGGGGGATGGACATAGTAGAAAAACTTCCTACAACACCTGGACAATGGGTGTACATGTTAGCTGTGACGGACTACTTCACCAAATGGATTGAAGCAGAAGCATTCCACCAAGTTCGAGATAGAGAGGTAAAAAGTTTTATTTGGAAGAATGTCATTTGCAGGTTTGGCATTCCAAAAGAAATTGTGACCGACAACGGTTCGCAATTCATTAGTTTCGACTTTCAAGACTTTTGCAAAGAATGGGGGATCAAACTAAACTTCTCAACTCTGAGATACCCCCAAGCTAATGGACAAGCCGAATCTTCAAACAAAACAATCATGAATACAATAAAGAAAAGACTGAAGAAGGCCAAAGGGGCCTGGGCAGATGAACTACCTGGAGTCCTATGGGCATACAGAACAACTATGCGAACTCCAACAGGAGAAACCCCTTTCTCTCTCGCTTACGGCTCAGAAACCGTCATACCAGCAGAAGCAGGTCTTCCGTCTACTCGTTACCAATGGACGGAAGAAGAAAGCAATTGGCAAAAACTCAACCACAATCTTGACATGCTCGATGAAATTCGTGATATGGCAGCCATTAGAAATGCAGCTTAGCAGCAGAAAGTGACACGTCATTACAACAGAAACATACGAACTCGAATGTTTAAGGTAGGAGATTGGGTACTTCGAAAAGTGTTCTAGAACACCAAAGAAAGCGGTGCTGGAAAACTTGCACCCACTTGGGAAGGCCCGTACCAGATCACTAAAGTGGTAGGACAAGGCGCGTATAAAATTCAAGCACAAGATGGGCGTGACATAAACAACAGTTGGAATGCCGTGCATCTCAAACTGTATCATTTCTAAACTCTATTGTTACTTCTTTGCTTTATCTCCTGCTTGTACATGTACTGGCTTAGGCATCGGAGAGTTGGTGGGATTTCCACCAACTATAGCCCCTCAACGGAAATTGTGCAGGTAGAAACATCTTCACACCAGTACACGTTTCACGCTCACAAGAACATGTCGAGAGGAAATGGGAAGTAGTTTCCACACACTAAACTCAAATATTTCATCTTTCGCTTCTCTTTTGGTACTTGACTAACTTGAGCGTCGGAGGGTCAATGGCTATGTCGTTGACCACTTGTTTCTTCCCCCATAGGAAATCAAGGACACCTCTTGCCGAAGGATAACACAGCCTAAGTCCAGCACAAAGTTCAGTACTACACTTAGGCTGGGGGGAACACACTCATGATGTATTTTCACAAGACAAACAGATGTGAGAAAAAGCAAGCATGAACAAAGAAACAACGAAATGCACGTAAAGACATATGAAGAAGCAACAGATGAAGAAGCAATAAAAACGCATGAAAAGATAACATAAACCAGGTGTGAATGTACAACAAACTCAACTACAAGACAATCCGTTTGTTTGTCTACATTCGCAAGCATCGACAAAGTGGCAACCCGATTGCTCATTTTCTTTACATATACTTAGCAACCCGATTGCTCATCTGTTTTACATGTACTCGGCAACCCGATTGCCTCTCTTCTTGTAAAAAGGCTTACAGGCGATAACCTGATTGTCTTGTACTCGTACTACTTGTCTCAATAAAGGATTTCTAAAGGTATTATTTCATTTATGTGTGGATTCCAAAGCCTAAGTTTCTTACTTCTACTCGTCTTTATACGTACACAATTTCAATATAGTCTACAAAACATAAGTCAACAAGACTTATAAAAGGCAACCCGATTGCTCATACAAAGAACACATTCACAACTTGTGTACACAATATAAGCGTAAACGAAATACTTCATTCAGAATATAGCAAGTGAGAATCAACGTCTCACCAAGTTCAAGTCAAATACTTTAAATCAAGAATGGGGCAAAAACTCACCCATTCACGAAATCCATCAACTAGTACTGAAACAAAAACAAACGAGCAAAGAAAGAAATAGAGTCCACGACTCAAAAGACATCTCTAGTCAGAGCAAGAATCTATGTAGTAATCAACATCCTTCAAGGCCTCATGACGCGCAATCTCCCCCTCCAAGTCCCACTCCGTGTGCTCCTTCGCGACATACTCCTTCATCACCTCCCCTCGAGCTACTGCCACGGTATTGTAACTCATCTCTTTAAGCACTCCCGCACACTTCTTATGCGAGATTTTCAGCTTGGAGTACTTGGCCTCTAATTCCTCATAACGCCCTTGCATGGCTCTCTCCGACTCTGCGTGGCGACTACTCTCCGCTTCGATCTGCGCGTTCAAAGAACTAATATGTTCCTGGGCGTAGTTCGCACTCATCATCGCCTACAACAAAGAATATGGATGTTAACACATACAAGTCGGGAAGCCGATGATGTAGCAGACGTCTGCTCCAACGCTTTTTGAACTACAAACCTGGTAGCCACTAAGCACCGTCTGCTCCAACGCTTTCTGAACACCTATCTTCTTAAGATAGGCTTTATCACTCTCAGAAGTTAAGGAGCTAGAAACACGTCGAAGGGAGGATGGATCTTCGAACACCGACATCGAGGAGGAAAAATCCACGTGCATCGCCCCAGAGTCTGCCTCATGCGTATTAACTCTCGAGGAAAAGGGCCCAACACCAGAAGTAGGGGGATGAACGAGCACACGCTCGGGAGACGATTCGACCCTCGGTTTCTTCGTTGGAATTTTCTTCTTGGAGGCCACCTCCTTAGCTGATGGTACCTTCAAACTCTTTCTTGGAGCCATATTTCCACCTGTAAAAAACAAAGGAAACAGCTGAAGAAAACATCTACGCGCGCGAAGGAAACAGGTAAAAGTCAAACGGCTGGAGAAAGCTGATGCGCGCAAAAAGCAGAACACGTACCCTGTGCGCGTCTGAGAGCTACAGACTCAGTCTCTCCGAAAACCAACCTTCTCCAACTCCTCCTCAATACGGGCTCCTCCCAGAAATTCTGGAACTTGGCTATCCGATCTTCACGAGAAAGTCCCTGCAAGTTCCCATCTGCCAATTCTACATTACACAGAGCAGATGTCAGAGTAAAACATGTGGAACAAAACATGTGAAACAAAACATGTGAAACAAAACATGTGAAAACAAAACATGTGAAAACAAAACATGTGAAAACCAAACACACGAAAACAAAGCATGTGAAAGCGAAATCGACAATATGGACAACACTCACGAGCATCTCTTCATTTGAACGAGACTTTCCCGTACTCGCGCGGGGCAAACACGCCGTCCCTCTTACCAAAGAAGAACCGACGCTGCCAATTCTTTTCAGAATGTGGCAAACCGACTATAACTTGTTGCATCCTTGGACGGACTTTGAGTTGGTACTGCCTTAATCCATGATCATTTGCTTTCATGAAATAATGGGCGGTTACATCTTGCGCGGTTAAAGGCTCGTTCAGATTCTCCCCAAGCTTCTCCAAAGCCATCAACAACCTCCACGCGTTCGGCATGAGTTGAGTAGGGGCTATCCCAAACCTGACCAACACATCCCTCACCAGACAAGAAATGGGGAATCGTATGCCCGCTTCAGAAAGTTCTCATAAAGGGCATAATATCCAGGTCGACGCGACTCGACTACAGTTTCATCGGGTCCAGGCGCTCTCATCTTTAGAGTTGCTGGAATTTGATACCTCATCCTGAGGTTTTCTACGCACTCCTCAGTCAGCACCGAGAGTTGTTGTTCCACATCGATCTCGTCATCAGAAGACGAGTCAACATGAGGCTCTCCACCTAAATGCGGAGAAAGCTCAGCTACTTTGTTCACGGTTGTATGGGAAAGTCCTGGCCATCCTACGTATCAAAGGGAAAACACACTCAGGAATGCCTCACACGAGTACAAAACAGGCTAACTGAAAATCGTGTGCAAAATGGAGGCATGTACAAAATAAAGACACTTACGAATCAAGAACGCATATAGACGAGTCACGTTAAATTGAGGTATTTTCTGTACTACTTACAGGATTGAGCAATTTTTTCTCTTGTGTACAGATACACGTCAGAGATTATACACGCATCCTCCTCATGAGTACGTGTACACACCTCCACCTCACAAGTTCACGTGTACAACTACGCGTACTACAAGTTTTACATGTACACCCACACGTGCTACTAATTTATGTGTACTCCTACATGCTTCACCGGTTCACTCGTGCGCCAATACGAATTACAAGTTTACTTGTACTACAACTACTACCAGTTTGCATGCACATCTACAACTACTCCTGGTTTACACATCCTCCCACAACGGCTACCGGTTCCCGTGTATCCCTATAACTACTACGAGCGGGTGCATACGTCTACTACAAGTTCACATGCATACGGGAAGTTTCGTACAAGCACTAATATGGAAGAACATGCTGATCGGTAAGACAAACGTAAAATAGCAAGTTCCATACGTCGAAAACAGATCGAAGGATCGAAATTTCAAAAAATGGAAAAACGACTTACTTGTTGAGAATTGGTATGAAGATCACGAAGAACGCGAAGAACAGGAGAAAACCACTTCTAGAAATCCAGAGCTCTAAAAAATCTCACAACAATGAACTTCAAAGGCCTAAGGACCCTTTTTATAGGGCTCCCAACCCCTGATCAAAGGGCCACGTTGACTCACAGGTCACATCGCCACATGGCAAGATCCTGATGATCCATGACATAAACGCCACCTGGGCATCCACATGGCACAACTCTGCCAAGTCGCCAAATTCGGTCACCCCGAAAAACAGCTTCCGGCGTCGGAGCTCGACAAGAGCGGACTCTCCACGCATTACCCGTCCACAAGACACAGGGTGTCAAACCCCCACGCCGCCGGACGGCGCAGGAAAGGCTTCGTGAAATGAATCCCTGCACTGCCCAGGCAGCGTGAAAGGGGTCTCCACGCTGCCCAGGCAGCGTGGGAGGCTCCACGCTGCCCAGGCAGCGCAGGAAGCTCCACACTGCGCAGGCAGCGTGGGGACGACCCTCGAGTCGCCTCGATTCAAACGAACCTTCAACGTTGTCCGACAACGCGAGAGACATCTCGGAACCTGCCCGACGACGGGAAAGGACTCCCGGACTTCTCCTCCCAAGCAGGGCTGCAACATTGTTATCTGGGTTTACACACCTAACACAGAAATTATCTGACCAACGAGACCGCTCTCGTTCCCTCTTCCTCATCTACTCTCCAAGGAAATAGACCATTTACTTAGAGAGTGGGGGACAAACTGTGTTGACCAAAAACTACACCTGGGCCCTCGATGATAAAATGTCCATTGAGACGTCAAGCCCAACTCGGCTCGCTCGTCCTTGTTTGGGCCCAGCCCAGAAGCCTCTTAATGGGCCCTCGTCGACTAGACCCTAAAACTCGTGTCAAAGCCCAATCACGTGCAAAGAGTTTCCACATGCACAAAACTCCACACGCCCGAATCTCCACACGTCTGGCGCTCGACACGTCTGTATCTCCACGCACCACGCGTAAGAGATTACTTAATGAAAAGATCCTTTACATGTCAAATATATCCATAATGACAAAGATCTCAGACTTGGTCAACGTAACTCCAGCAACGAATATCCCCCCATTGATGAAAGGCATAACATAGTAACGTCTCACATAAATAACGAGACCATCTACATGCACACGGAGAGTCATTACCAGAGAACATGCACAACCGTTGTGCATGTACAACTCGTGCACACGTCACCACATCCCAGGTATCTTGCCATGCATTTACTCTGTAACGGTCAAGCCTTTACTCCCCCCAACGGATCACTCCTCAAGCCTATATAAAGAGGAGCACTTTCATTTCTCAAGGCATCGAAAGCAGAGCAAAGCAACTCATACTACTTCTTCTTCTCCACTCGCTCTCTGTTCTTCGACTGTCCTTGAGACATTTTGCATACAAGTTCACCTGGTTCTGGTCGTCGACACTACTAGACGCCTCAAGGGTGTTAAAGCTTATCCTTGCTCGACGCTTCCTGTTCGACGCTTCCGGCTCGACGTTTCCTGCTCGACGCTTCCAGACGTCTTTGAGGAGATCACAACCTTCTTCTTGCTCGATGCTACTGGTAACATCTACTCTCATACTTCTGATCATTTCACTCCCGTAGATTCGAACTCCGGTCATTCTACGAGCCTAGCCACTTTCTGATTTTACATCAACTGTTATACCCTCGGCTTTTCATTTATTATTCATTGTAATACTTTGCTGACTTGCCGTCGGAGGGCCCTTGGCAGGCACCATCCCGATGTCCCCCAAGTCTTCACGGGTTTGTTCGTGTTTGTTCACTTTCTTTTGCAGGTTTCTTCTAGACGTTGTTGGTGCCCATCAATCAAGAATTCGACGTTTGGAACTTCAGAAGACGTTCACGCTTCCGACCTTCTGACTTCCGACCCGTAGACTTCTCAACGTCTACAAGTACTAGGTTATCCCTTAAGGGAGTTAAGCATGTTCCAGATATCTGGTTAAATTTGATATCTACAGGGAGACTTGATAATGAAGGTTTCTATAGCTTATTCGGAAGGGTAAGTGGAAACTTTCACGAGGTGCTATGGTTGCGGCTTTAGGTGATAAGTTTTCATCTTTCTACTGGATGAAATCTAAGGTCTCCATGGATGTTGTTACTACAGTGGAGAATGATGATGCCATGGAGTTATGGCATAAGAGACTTGGTCACATCAGTGAGAAGGTTGTCTGTGTTATCCAAGAGGGATGCCATTACCGGTATCTCTAGTTTGCAATTACAAAAGTGTGAACATTATTTTGTAGGGAAACAACACAGGATCTCGCTCAAGTCTTTTGGATCTTCTAGAAAACCCGAGATACTTGATCTGGTGCATTCAGATGTGTGTGGTCCAATGAAGACAAAATCTCTTAGTGGTGCATCACATTTTGTCACATTCATCGATGATCACTCCAGAAAGCTATGGGTTTACATTATGAAGACCAAAGATCGGGTTTGGGATATTTGAAGCATTTTGTGGCATTGGTTGAGAGGAAGACAGTTAAGAAGCTGCAATGCATTCACAATAATAATGGTGGAGAGTATTTTGGACCATTTGATGCTTACTCTAGGTAACACGGTATTTTGCATCAGAAGATGTCACCCAAGACTCCACAATTAAATGGGTTAGCTGAAAGGATGAACAGGACGATTGTAAGAGAGTTAGATGTTTGATTTCACGGTCTGGTTTGGCGCAGACTTTCTGGGGAAAGGCTTTAAGCTCGGTTGTTCATGTATTGAACTTGTCACCAAGTGTTCCACTTGAGGGTGATATTCCAGAGACATTATGGACAGGTAAGGATGTTTCTTATGGTCATCTGAAGGTCTTTGGGTGTAAGGCATTTGTGCACATTCCCAAAGATGAAAGGTCAAAGCTGGTGATGAAGTCGCGACAATGTGTGTTTGTTGGTTATGGTCAGGATGATTTTGGGTATAGATTCTATGACCCAGTGGAGAAGAAGCTCGTTAGGAACGGAGATGTTTTGTTCATGGAAGATCAAACGATTAAGGACATTGACAAGTCCGGAAATCCAACTCCGGGTTATGAAGGTTTGATTTATTTGGAGGTTGCCCCTTCTACATCGATTGATGGTCATGTCGAGGTTGAGATTCAAGTTTATACACCTGGTGCAGATGCTCCCGCACAAGAAGATAGTCGTAGTGGTGGTCACGGTGACGATCATGATGGAACACCAACTACCGAGAACCTCCCTACTGTTAGAAGATCTAAGAGGTCTGAGACGTTCGACTAGGTATGATTCTTGTGAGTATGTGTTACTTACTGATGGGGGGGAACCTGAAAGCTTTGATGAAGCTTCGGGAGATGAACATAAACATTATGGTGGAATGCCATGAGAGACGAGAAGGATTCTCTGGAGGAGAACCATACGTTTTAGCTGGTGAAGTAACCAAAGGGTAAGAAGGCGTTGCTTAACTGGTGGGTGTATTCTCTCCTGTTGTAAAGATGTCATCCATTCGGCTTGCTACCTCGATACAAGGTTAGGTTGGTTGTGAAATGATTCAGCCAAAGGAAGGGAATTGATTTCGATGAAATATTCTCTCCTGTTGTAAATATGCCATCCATTCAGGTTGCAATTGGATTGACAGCAAGCCTTCATATAGAGGTTGAGCAAATGGATGTAAAGACTGCTTTTTTCCATGGTGATTTGGAGGAAGAGATTTACATGATGCAACCAGAAGGCTTTGTGAAAAAGGGGAAAGAGGACTACGTTTGTCTCTTGAAGAAAAACCTTTATGGATTGAAACAGGCACCTAGACAGTGGTATAAGAAGTTTGAGTCAGTTATGGGGGAGCATGATTATAAGAAGACTACTTCCGATCATTGTGTGTTTGTTCAGAAATTTGGTGAAGATGATTTTATCATCTTGTTGTTGTATGTTGACGATATGTTGATTGTGGGCATGAAATTTGGGAGAATCCAGGAGTTGAAGAAACAACTTAGCGAGTTCTTCGCATGAAAGATTTGAGTCCAGCGAAGCAAATTCTTGGTATAAGAATTGTTCGAGATAGAGAGAAGAAGTTGATTCACTTATCTGAAGAGAAGTACATTGAGAAGATACTTCAAAGGTGTCATATGGACAAATCTAAAGCTGTCACCACACCTCTTGCCGGACACTTTAGATTGAGCAGTCAACAGAGTCCAAGTACAGACGTAGAGAAGGAAGGTATGGAAAGGATTCCATATGCTTCTACTATTGGTAGTTTGATGTATGTTATGGTGTGTACCAGACCAGACATAGCTTATGCGGTTGGTACCGTTAGTCGCTTTCTTTCTAATCCAGGGAAGGAACATTGGAATGCAGTGAAGTGGATTTTGAGATACCTTCGAGGGACTTCTGGTTTGAAGCTTACTTTTGGAGGTGATCAGTCATTAATGGTTAGTTATATTGACGCTGATATTGGTGGGGGCATTGATTCAAGGAAGTCTACTTCGAGTTACTTGGTAACATTTGCAGGGGGAGCTGTAGCATGGCAGTCACGGCTGCAAAAGTGCGTTGCACTTTCTACCACTGAAGCTGAGTTTATTGCCGCAACAGAAGCTGAGTTTATAGCCGCAACTGAAGCTTGTAAGGAGTTGTTGTGGATGAAGAACTATCTTGAGGAGATCGAATTCAATCGAGAAAGTACATATTGCTTTATGATAGTCAAAGTGCAATACATCTTGGCAAGAATTCAACGTTTCATTTACGTTCGAAGCACATCGATGTGAGGTATCACTAGATACTTGATGTGGTTGCTTCAAAGGAGTTAGAGCTGTTTAAAGTTCTTACAGACAATAATGGATCTAATCTAATGACGAAGGCTCTGCCGAAGGGGAAGCTGGAGGTCTGCCGAGGGATAGCAGGGCTGGTTGTTCAAGTCCGCCCGAGGGACAACAGGGCTGGTTGTTTCTCCCACCTACTCGGAGGGAAAGTTTGTCGGGTTTTCCTCCTAGTGGGGAAACCTAATGGGTTTGGTCTACTAAACCAAATCCGGGCCTAAGTCGAGTTTCTTTGGATCGGTGGAATTAGGGTTAAGGGAAAATTCTATAAATACTACCTTAATCTTAATTAGAAGTTGAGAACACAATAGGAACACACAAGAGAATAGAGGAGAGAGAAAGAGGTCAGCCAAGAGGAAGCAGCCAACGGGTCGGAGTATTTTCAACATGTACAGTCTTCGGTGTTCGAGAAAACCAATGGTGAGATCTTCTCCGGTTGAGCTGAAATTTTGTAGAGGTATTATTGACTTGTTCATCTAGGATTTGTACGGTTTGATCGGTAATTGGTGGTCGAAATCCTAGTGAACTTATGGTCGTTTTGGACTGCATATTTCTACGTTGTTTTAATCTTTCTTGTGAGGTTCTCTTCGTATTTGAGATTGATTCCTTTTGGAGTCTGAGTCTCGGGTTTTGTTCTATTGAACAAGGAGGGCGTAGTCTGTAACTCGATTGCTTATTATAGTTGATTTGGAGTGGACTACTTGTCCCGTGGTTTTTACTTCTCATATTGAGGAGGTTTTCCACGTTAAAAATCATTGTGTTATTTACTTTCAGTTCTTCGTGTATCGCTACCACTATTCTGTATATTTTTCTCATAACTAATACAAAGGAGGAAAACTTATATTTCCGCTGCGCCGACTATCCCATTTTTCCCAACACCATATATCCCTAATCTGTCTGTAGCATAAATCGTTTTGAAGGGACCAACTCGGTTCAAATATTTCCTTACACAGATGGACTAAATAGTAAGCTTCTGACGAGTGAACGAAAAGTAAGTGTTAATACGTAGCAAATAAGCTAAGTTGGTGTAAGTAGGAAAAAAAAAAAATTACAAATGTACTGAATTGATATCAAGTATCAACCATTAATAATAGAGAACATTAAAGTGTTAAGGATAATAGACATTTCATTAAACTTAATCATTTAGGTAATAGTTGCAAAATACTAAGCACAAAATATCTTATATAGTTGGTCTGTGACACCGGCCCTTTTTCGGGCTTCTTCAATAATACTAAGAGGCCGTTGAATTAGTCGGGCATGTAGCAGATTGATTCTTTGTTATCACAATTTTGACTTCTCTTCGGATACTTGAAATTTATATCTAGGCTCAATATCGTTCAATACAATCCAACCGAATTGATTACATCAGACATATGGTGGTTGAACAAATGACCTAGGGGGAGGGTCAATCAAGTCTTTGTCCTTAAAATTAATTATTATATGGCTAAAGAGAGAAAAAAAGATACTAGTTCATGAAGTCCCTTTCAAACTTATTTTGTTTTGCCGAAAATTCCATATTGTCACAAGCAAAGACAAATTTGTGTATCTGAAAATGCTGTCCTATTTTTGATGGAGCCCTTTTCAGATAATAGTTTGAGGTGCATCCATCTATCACCTTTAAAAATATGGCACAAAATAGAGAAAGATGATCATTCCTTTTGTAGGTATAGAAAACAAAAAACTATGCCCCATTTTTTTGTAAAGAGACAAATTGATCTGACAATGACCCAAGATCTACCAATAATAATACAAAATAGGGATCTTTTAAGTAATTCCAATACTTACAGGACAATAAATAAAGTTTGTCCTAAACTAAATTCAATATGTTTTCTTTTGATGAGTTGGTTCATTTTCAAAATAAATTCTTTTCACATTTAAAGTGAACAAAGACTAAATATGAAATATACCTTGTTTTTAAGTAAAGAGAAAACATCTAAAAACAAAAGGTTTCTTACCAATAATAATAGAGGGCGTGATTTGTTCGATAACTTTAACGCATATACTTTCAAACTATTTTAATGTTGAGATTTACCATCAAAAAATTTCAAATTATGTCACTAGCAAAATACTTTATTACCAAGTTCAATAATTTTAGGTATATTAAGAGATATTCTAACTCGTCTTATGACAGATTTACTCTCTATTGTCACAATTATGATTTTTTTGTGACTACTGAAGATTTACACTCATCGGTTTACCCTCCAGTATTCAGTAGATTGTCAAAGAGATAGTTCATCTCTAGTTTAGTTAGAGATTGAAGATATGATATGATTAATATCACTATTTCTGTAAAACATATGAATTAGTAAGAAGTTTTGTTTCCAAAAATGTTGAGTAAATTTGCATTATTTATTTGTCAACAACCCCTAGTTAGAGTGGTAAGAAGTATAGTCTTTCACTCTAAAGGTCAAAGGTTCGAGACACGGTGAACAATTCAAAAAACAAAGATATTTGCAATATCTTTTTCTTATGAGTAAATTTGCATTATATTTTTCTTATTTCTTTTAGAAACTAGAAAAATTGTATTGACATAAATGACGTCAATACAACAACTAATAAGATACATGAATAAATTTTGACAAAGATTAATAAGAATGTCAACATCTAAATTCTTATAGACCACGTTATCTACGTGTTCACGTAAAGAAACAAAAAACTACAGATACGGGAGATCTATCAATTCATAATAATATAAAACAGTGATATGTCTTCACATATTTACGTACCGACTAGAACTTGTCCCAACTACATTCAAAATATCATATTTATTTGCTTTTCTCTTAAAATATCGTTTAGAAGAGTCAGCAAACCTTCACGTATCAGAAAACAAACTGATTTAGCTATGTGGGGGTTAAAACAAATAGTTCAAGTCTTTGTCCTTAAAATTGATTATTATTATTATTATTATTACGTATTCCATTGAAGGAACAAATAAGACACTAGTTGAAGACTTGAAGTCCTTTTCAAGCTGAATTGTTTTCCCCTAACAGTCCATTAGTCCCATATGGTCACCACCTGCATCCATGTTGTACTACTTCAAGTGGGGCCATTTTTTCGTGAAGCTCACAAAGGAGCCAGTAGTAGTCCCCCTCCTAAGAGGTCTCTATGTCTTTCCAAAAGTTGCACTATTTGGGACAGATTAGAATTTGTAATGTAGGTAAATGAAATAGTAAATTGTCGACGATATGACTTTTTTTTTGTAAGCACAGAGTGACACGTAGAGAAATAACAACCTAGAACTTTCGAGGATACACTATTAATAATAGAAAATATTGATCTTAAAATTTTCAATACGACAAGTAATTTGCCAAAAACTTAGTCCAAACTTTCTATTTTTCTTTCTATTGAGTCGGTTCACTTTCAAAGTGAACGGAAGGAAGTCTTCTATTGAGTCGATTCACTTTCAATAAAAATCTGCATTCCTTTTTGTAGTTTTTTTTTTTTTTTGTTGAACTCATTCCTTTTTGTAGTTAGAGACATCAAAAGGAAGTCTGCGTTCCTTTTTGTAGTTAGAGACACCAAAAAGAAAATTTGTCACTTATTCAGTATCCATTTTTTGCCTCGTATTTCAGTACCGACTGAAATTTGCCAAAACTAAAATATCTTATGTGTTTGCCCTCTCTCAAAATAACATTTTAGCAACTTCAGTAATTCAAGGAGTCAAAGAGGCTGTGCAACTGGTTTTTTGACAGATTTATCTCTAGCACAACTATGATTTCTTTTAGGGTTATTTCCCAAATAGCCCCCAACTTTGTGACCGGTTTCCTGCCTAGCCCCCTACTTTATCAAAAATACCCAGATGGTCCCCTTTTTAAGATTCCATTATAACACCGTTAACTAGTCATCATTTCTCTCTCCTCCATCTCATCACCTTTCTCTGCCACCTCATCGTCTTCACCGGCAAAAGTCGTAGGCCGGTCAATTTTCCGGCCGGCGACGTTCAAACCTAAAAAAAAAAAAAAGTTTTTTTTTTCTCTCTCCTCTCTCTCTAAAAAAAGTATCTTTCATCTCCGAAGAGGTTTCCCTTCGCCGGAGGTCTTCGAACCAGTTTATTACGACCATATAAAAAACCCTGGATTATTATGACCATATAAAGTAGTAAATACAAACTTAGGGCTTAAATCTAGTAACCAATAAGTCAGTTCCTGAAATCATGATTTCATTCCAAATTACCCACAAGATAGAAATTGAACTTATTCAAAGCCATTGAAGGAGATATAACATCAAGTAATGGTTGAGGATAAAGAGATGAGTGATGGTTAAATCCCAAATGATAATTTTTTTCATCTTTGAAACTATAGAAGAACCCTAGTAATAGATGTTGACCCAAGTAACCAGTTCCTCCTAAAATTAATATTTTCTTGTCATCAATTTTTGTTTATTCAAAGGGTAAACAAGATTGAAGATGTTGGAGAAGATGATGATGAAATAAGTAGAAGATGATGAAATGAGTGATAGGTGAATCCCAAATGATAATTTTGAAGATGTTAGTAGTTTAATGGTGGGTGATGACGGAATAGTTAGTACTCGTGATACGAAAATTATACATCGTGAGCGTGATTCTTCTTTTGCATCTTCTTCTTCCTTAATTTCTTTAATGGTGGAAGATTAGATGAAAGAAACCCTAGAAATTCATCATCAGAAATTGATGATCAAAGAGATCTGAACCAGCAAACAAGCAAACATACATCTTTGAAACCGAAATCAATCCAAACATAATTAGAAATCAGATCAACACACACAATAAATATGACATCAGTCGATTTCACCTACTATCAACGCCATCATCATCAGGAAGAAAGGTTTTATGAAATCACCTTAAAAGGTTTCCCCTTTCTTTCTGCCACCACCATTAGCCGATTCACCCACTACCACCACCATCATCATCATCATCAAGAGTACCAAAGGAAGAAAGGGGTTTTCAATTTTATTCTCTCTGGTTACCATACCAATCGATTGCACCCACCACCATCACAGGAGTACATGAATACATACTAAGTAGACGAAACTCATTAAAGAAACCCCTTTGGAACATATCTTCGCCGGACTACTGAGAGAGAGAGGAAAGAAAAGAATTTTTTTTATTATTTTAGAGAGAGGAAAGTGAAAAAAATGAATAAATTTGTTTTTTTAGGTTTGAAGGTCGTTGGCCGGAAAATTGGTCGGCCGCAAGGCCGGCCCTGGCCCAAAGCGAGCAAAGCCTCGCTTTGGGCCACCCAATTTCAGGGGCCACATTTGGTTTCTTACACTAAGGTGCCTATAAAGAAAATGAATTAACCCAGGTCACAAACACATGGAAAGGAACACGTCTAATTCCAAGCCCCTTTGAATCCAAACTTTCTTACGGGCCCACCATTTCATTTCTGGGTCACGTGCAAGCCACTTTCACATTAGAAATGTTTAATTCAAATGTGGCCCCTAGTGTTATAACTATCTTTAGAATTTGGTCTTAATTGTGGTCAACTATAAAATTTGGTCCTCATGTATATGTTTCCAAGTTAAATTTACCCCAAATCTATTTTCATTCTTCCAAATTATTGTCCTCATCATTTCTCTCTAGTCTAGTCATCTTTGCATATAAAAGTTGATTGTCAGCGTGAAGTGCATCTTGGTCATCTACCAATGAGTCAGACACAAACACATCTTCTCACCGTCACCTCTCTTCATACCTCTATCTTTCATGGCACTCTCACGCTCACTTCCTCATTTCTCCACATTTATCTTCATGTATCTATGCTTCCCTTTCCATCCGACTTATTCTAGGGAACTCAAGAAGATACTCGGAAAAATCTCAAGGATAAGTCCTTTACAAAGGTTTTCAAGTTTGAGTTAATGTACTTTTGAGGTATCAACTCATTGTGCAAATTCATGCAACTTTTTTTGAAC
The DNA here is from genome assembly GCA_002897215.1 of Eschscholzia californica subsp. californica. NCBI lineage: Eukaryota > Viridiplantae > Streptophyta > Magnoliopsida > Ranunculales > Papaveraceae > Eschscholzia > Eschscholzia californica. Next base: position 525,269 of record BEHA01050433.1, read on the forward strand.
TTGACAATTTAACATGTGGTTAATTCTTGCATAATATGTGCGAGATTTCACAAACTTTATTATGTTCAAAATCCTTGCAACTTTACATATTGATTTATTCTTTTTTGGAAAATTGATAAATACTTTTCGAAGAAAATCGCAAAGAGTATTGAAAAAATTATACTTCTAGATTAAAAAATTCGGGGCCACATTTACTAAGTCCGCTTCGGGCCTCAGCAAACTCAGGGCCGGCCCTGGTCGGCCGGCGTCTTTTGTCGAGGAAGACGATGAGGTGGCGAGAAGATGAGGTGGCAGACAGAGGTAATGAGATGGAAGAGAGAGAAATGATGACTAATTAACGGTGTTATAACGGAATCTTAAGAAGGGGGCTAACTGGGTATTTTTGATAAAGTAGGGAGCTAGGCAGGAAACCGGTCACAAAGTTAGGGGCTATTTGGGAAATAACCCTTTCTTTTATGACTTTTTAAATTTACTATTTACATGAATATTAAGGGGAATTTAGTACTTTTTTTTTGATGAAGGAGGAATTGAGTACTTAGTATCACTATTTCATGTTAATAAAAAGGTTGTCATGTTAATAAAAATGATGGGGCAACTGAGGTGATATTGATATCCTTAAAATTAATTGTGATTTGGTTGAAGGAACAAAAAGGACACTAGTTAAAGTCCTTTTCAAACTTATTTATTTACCAACTTGTTTGTTGTTTTGGAAACGGTACTCCATGCCATCACCACCATAGACAAATTTGTAACGTTCCAATCTCCACATATGCTAGTACTATTTGGGGTGGAGCCATTTTATTCACCACCTCTCAATTCTTCAACTTGTGGGATATGAAAGAAGCCGAGTCCATTCACTTTCGAAGTAATTCCGAAGTAATGTGATACTAGGCGTCGAATACGACGACTTCTTTCTGCAAGTAGAGAGAAAACTTTGTATTAATACGAAGATCTGTTATTAATGTTGAGAATACGGGTCAGAGTTGCTTAGCAGGGAGGGGTAATGAACTGTTATATAATTATGCATGTCTTTAAATATATTCCATCTACCAATTCCAAGAGCACAAATAATAAAAAATACTATAGCCCTAGGGTTTTCACCTATTGCTCTGTAGAATCATTATGTCATAATAGAATGATCCTTGAACTGATACAGTACATTACATATGTGATTTTGACACATCATAAGGTCACAATAAGAACATAAACTAAAAAGTGTTTGATATAATATATATAGACACACACACACATTAGTTTATGTTCTTATTGTGACCTTATGTTGTGTCAAAATCACATACGTAATGTATTATATTTGTTGAAGGATTATTCAATTATGACGTAACGATTCTACAGAACAATAGAAAAAATGACCAGCTAGCAATTAAAAAGATTAAGTGAAAACCATAGAGCTATAGTATTTCTTATATATGTACATACTTATGTTTGTATAAACACATTCTCTATCTAAATCGTTTCGAGACACAAATCCCTACCATGCAGAATATCGCGACTGTAAAAATAATCCTAAAAGCCATGATAAGAATAATAATCTTCCCAACAATAATAACATTTTTATAACTACTAATACATGATATATAATTATATATGTGTGATCATAGGCAGGGACGGAACTACAGCTAGGCCGAAGGGGGCCATGGCCGCCTCGACCTAGCCGTAGCGGTTTACATTATAGCCCCAAGTCACAAAAGTTATGCTATTATTTCAGGTAATACGCATCATGAAATAACAAATTTTAATTGGCTCGCTGGTAGAACTATTTGCTTTCCACCTAATTGACTCAGGTTCAATCCCTTAGGAGCAGCAATTTTTTTTTATGTGTAATCTTTGTTTGAAAACTTTTCTGTAATTCCAATTACATTGGCCCCCCTAGATCATTAATCCTAGTTTCGTCCCTGATCATAGGTCTGTTCATCTTTGTCTAAACAAAAGTCTAGCGAAGTAAGAAATTGGTCTTCTAGCTCGTTTGGTTAATTTTTTGTCAGATTCCGTTCTGTTAGTTGGCCCGAACGATTTAATTTCTTATAATATTTTCAAAACCTATAACTTTTCTAAAATATATACGAGTGCCTTGAATATTTTCTATTTACATATTTTTTTACAAAAATAACATATTGGCAAAACATGTAAATAACTTAATTCTAGGATAAAACTTATTACCTACTCAAATAATTGTATAGTCTTAAATGGTTATCAATTCATCCAGGGACCCTTTGGGTCCTCCCAAAAAAATTTAATAGTAGTCTATAAGAAAATGAAGGACTTTTGTGACGTCCCGCGTACGTAGCAAATGAACAAAATCCGTAATAAATGAATTTTAGTTACGACAAATAGCCCGCAACCGATAGTGACGTCGCAATGGCTTTTAGATACAAATTTTCGGTTATGGGATAGTTCGTAACTGAAAAAAAAAACTCTTTGCTTAATGGCTTTTGTCGTAGCAAAAGAGCATAAGCATCTCATTAATTTTATCGAAATAACTTTGTTGCATATAGAGCTTTGCCGCTTGCAACAGTCTCTTTTGAAAGATTTTTTCAGCTATGAAGTTAGTCAAGACACACTTAACAAACAAGATGAATGATTCTGGTTGAATGATAAATTAATTAGTAATCTTTATTGAAAAGAAATTTTTTAGTGAAATTGACAATGCGTCGATTATGCGAACATTTCAAAACATAAACTCTCGTAGAGGTCAATTATGTGTTGTAATCCTTGATGTATTTGTGAAATTATGTTTCGAGCATATAATTTTGCACCCCTTAAATCGAAATCATGAATCCATCCTAATTTTAGCGTAACAATAATAAACTTTGAAGAGAACATATAAAATTGTACATCAAAGTGGACAAGTAACCTAATACTTTTATCATTATGAGAGATGTGTCATAAATTTAAAGATTAAATTTTTAGGGTTCCAAAACCCTAACACTACTAGCCTTATTTAACCTTCTTTCTTGTTAACATTAGACAAATCTGATTAATACTCCCTAATGCAATCTTTCTTGAACTTTTGTTGATCATCCGATCTCGTCTCTCAATCCGGCACGTGAATTCCTCACATATCTCATTAGTAAGGTTTACAAAGAGTTGGGTGAGGTTGTATTAGCGTTGTTGTGGAGTTTTTGTGGGGTTGTGTTGGGGTTTTGATAGATTTGCATTGGGTTACATTGGAATTAAAGAACATTTTAAAAAAATATGTGGGGTCAAACCCAAATAAATTCATGAGTTTTCAGAAGACAACCATGGCCCCAATCTCTAATTAACATTAACTATAAGGCCCGATTTCTAATTAACTTTAATTATCAGATATTAGTGTACTTGTAGTTGGGATGGCTGTCTATTTTTCGACCTTGTATGTTTCATATCAAGTCAGTTTGGTACTGGTGTTGAATGAGAGTACGTGGTGACATATGAGATCTGTTGTACAAGTGTTGGAAGACAAAGTAAAGTTGTAAGAAATCCTGTCTTATACATTGAGTAGGGATGAGTACAAAATTTGGGTGCTTATAAAATCTATACCTGGTTTAATTGCAAGGCGTGGAGGAACAAAAGTAAGTCCAAGCCCATTGGAACTAACTTAAAGTCCATGAAGACTAACTTAGCCCACTACTAAAGCTATTAGTATTAAACAAGGGAGCATCTAAAGGCACCCGGCGAAATTTCTATTCACGCCGCGTACGGCCTGGATCAGGCTCCCCGGCGCCCACTTTAACTGTTCCTCTTTTTTCTTCCTCCTGTGTGCGTGTGTGTCTTCTTCTTCTTCTTCTTCTTCTTTGTGTCATCACCATCACTTCAAGGAACAATGAAATCCTAAAGCATCGAACGACCATGAAACCTCAAACATCAAATCGAGTATGGCAGAATCAAATTTCACCATCATCATCTTCTTCTCCTTCGTATCATCCTCATCTTCTTCTCCATGAAAATATGCTATATAGAAATTAGAAAAGCTCCAAAATAAGTAATTTCAAAACATCAAACCCGGAAACACAAATTAGATGTAATATTGAACAATCAAATTAAGTTAGAATTTATCTTGAGTACAGTTAAGGTTGAATATGATTACAACCGCAAAAAAAACAAGATGGCAACCCGAGCTAGCCAGTGTGAGGAGTTTGAACTGGCCAGTCTGAGGGGTTTGGACTGGTCAGTCCGAGCGCTTTCTCTGGGTCTCAGACTTGTCAGGTCGAGAACTTAAGCAAGGGTTCGGATTGACAAATCTGAACTCCAAATCAAAGGCTCGGATTGGACTAGTCAGTTTGAACTTCTCGGACTGGTCAGAGTCTGAACCTTTGCTTAGGTTTTCGGACGGGTCGATCAGTGTACTTTATAACCAGATGCCAACAGATGTTTGTGATAAAAAGAAATTAACCTTGACAAATCTTCTCCCCCGGTTGCTAACAACAATTTTCAAGTGCTTTTAGCCGCTCCCATTAAACCAACAATCTACTTACTAGAGCCGAGGAACGTGACACTTCTCTTTTGAACATAATTCATATATCGTTTAATTAGTAACACTTATGAGGGACGTTGATACCTTTACGACTCTACCAAGAATTTTCGTACCACTTACCCTTAATCAACTGATATTAACTTTTTCATTAACACAAAATCTCCTTTTAAGATTATGCGTTCGATCTCAACAAGGGCCACTTCTTAGTAATGGAGGTAATTTATTAGTTAGTTCTGCTACCATCCATCGACTGAAATTTACCTCTCACATTTATAAACTAATTAAATCCCTTTTCTACTAGCTACGTAGGATTAACTAAAAATTAATATCTCTTCCAACAACCCTTGACCACCAAAGTATCATTTCTCAATCTTTACCACCCTTCTTTTCTAATATCTCTTTTCTAAAACTTGACCTGCCATCAACTAAATGGCCTCCATTGATTGGCTACAATTAATATAAAAAAGGAATTAGGAATGACTTCGATAAATAATTCAAGAGATTACATCAAGAGAGAAAAAGAACAATTTTCCCATGACTTCTTTCACATGGTCTGGGACCCTTTCTCTAATGTTGATATCTTTTTCAAATTTATGAAACATTATTTATTTGGATGGTCACAATACTTCTACCGTCATATACCAAATTGTTTTTTTTTTTACCTCTAGGTCATTTCGGAGCGTGGGTAAAGGTGTGAGCTCACGTTTTGTGTGTTAAAGGTTTTTCGGTCGAACATGTATTACGTCCTAAATAAAACTCCGTGCTCTTTAGACTTGGATGATACATGTTGAGACAAAAATAAGTTATAACTTCCGTTGTCACAGGTGAACAAATCAGAATTGAATTGTGGCAAGGGAATGTGAGGTTGTGCTATCGAATGTGTAAAATACAATATTAATCCCCATTCTAACTTCTCCAGTTTCTATTATATCTCAATTATTTGATTCGAATTCAAAATTAATAATAAATTAGAGAATTACATTAAATCTCAAATTTTATGGGTCTCCTCCGATTCAAACTCGGACGGCTCGGTTGTGAAAACCCACTTTTGCCATCTCCAAATATTCCATTGAGCAAAGTCAGAACTCCCCCAATATCCTCCACCGTTAATTATGTCTTAATTAACAAAACAAACCAAAAATGGGACTAAAAGAAAAATCAAATCCGTGTTAACTCACTAGTCCCAACGATTCACCATCCAAAATCCAACTCACTCAATTCTTTAACCCGAAGTCATACAAAATTGCCCATGAAAGGTTCAAAACCCCCATTTTGTACTTACCCTCAATCTTCACGAGTCGACTCAATTCTTCAAGACCCATTCAGCTGAGTTAATAAGAATCGGTATTTTTTTAAATGACGAATTAGTCATCAGTCTAAATTTATTTACCAAATGGATTTCTCAGAGAGTCCATTATGAAGAAGAGGTCTAGATTCAGTCCAAAACTCAAAACTTTGCCTTAAACCAACATGACAATATCTCTGAAAATCCTCGAGATTCACAAACTTATTAGACTCGGGTCGTGAGATGTACCGAATAATTTCTTCAAAAACCGATTCATCACATGGAATTGATAACGGACCATGATGATTACTAAAACCGAACTCTTCTTCAGTTTGGATTAGAAGTTTCTTGATTACCGGATGGTTAAGGTGAGTCGCGCGTACAACAAATCTCCTACAACTCGTTCCTACGATAACTGCCACGTGTCCTGCAGGTATATCGGACGGTACTCTAGTTGTTGGTCCTCCAGTTAAGCGGGAAGCAGCGGCGGCTTTTTGACGCCACCGTCGGAGCATTTGTTTGAGTTTGACAATGTGACGGATTTTGCGGCACTTTCCGATTCCGGTTGACATTCTTTTGGAAGTTTTTGAGTTTTGTTTTGTAGAGAGAGAGAGAGAAGAGAGAGAAAGTGTTGAGGATGAGAAGTGGGGTTTGGAGGGAAGAGATAGAAGGGTGGTTTTATAAAGCTTGGGTTACTAAAATACCCTTAGAGTTTGGAGATAATAACGAAACTAAAGAGAAAACCGAAAGAACAATATAGTACAGTACAGAAATAGTATTAGTTTTATAGTTGGATCTAATCCTGGAATTTGGTGTCAGTGTTACAGTGAACCAGAATAAAGTGGCGAACCCGGTTGAAGTAATTCGGTTCTGGTCTCATATAAGTCATTAGAGATGAGAGAGTGAGAAAAAAAGTTCCGGATATTGAGTTTCGGTCCAAAAAAAAGCAACACGAGATAAGCCCACGATCCTTTTCGAATTCATGGACGATCGTCGAGTCAGTGTTTTGTCAATTTTATAAGTCTGCTGCGTATATTTGCACATTGAAAGGTGTGATGTAAATTTTTCTTTATGTTTTATCATCTTCTTTATTATTTCTCTCTTTCTCGGTGCGCCCCTCTCTCTATTTTCTATCTCTTTTGTATTTTTTCTTTTTACTACTCGATTTACGTTTTCTATCTGAAATTACTTGATTGACAATTATAGATATATTTTATATATAAGCCACAATTAAACATAATAAACATGACACTTGATTCGTTTAACTAGTGTTTTTGCTTATTGCGCATGATATTTTGATTTAAATAACTATTTTCTGTAATTAAAGTTTGCAACTCGTAAATAGGATGGAGCTATGTGTAGAGTACATAGGGCTCGAGCCTTAGGTAATATATTTGTTTTTCGCAACAGACTAGCAGCGAAGTCTTCTATGGCCTGGTGGTGAGAGGGATGTTGTTATGTGTTGATGACCAGGGTTTGACTCTTCTACGACCTGAAGTCATATTTCTTCGTGAGTTAATGTGTTTACTTTCCGTTTTCTTAAAAGCATTTTTTCCCGATCTTTCCTTTTTTCCTATCGCAACGGATATCGAACATACGCTGAAGATTTTCTTAAACTTTTATGTTTCAATACTCTCTTTTTGTCCCTAACCAAATTTGAAATATAATCCAACAATGATATTTTCTATTCTGTGATGAATTGTGTTCCTTACATTTTTGCATTCATTCATTGCGAAATTTGACGTTAGAAAATATAGATATTCTGAAATGTATAATTCAATAATTGCTTCTAAATTTTAAGTAGTACACTATATTTTGACTTATCGTAATTTTAAGTTAGCCTTGTCTGAGTTCAAATCCTTGCTCCGCCCCTGCTCGTAATGTAATTGGATTTTTTTTTTCTTTTATTAAGTTCTTGTTCCAACTTTTATTTATTGGTTAAATTATTTATTTGAAAGTACGGTGATAATGTGCGTTTGGTGATTATATTTAATGCATCCGCATAGAACGCTAATGCATGTATACTTACCTTAAATTATTTAGTGGATAATGGAAATGTTTAATGTTTTAGTATTACATGATTAGTTATCAAGTATAATACAAAATTAAGCAGATTAAGACTTGGATTTTGCTGAGCACACCAAGACAAGAATTCGTTATAGCTCCAGCTAAGTAATGAACATCAAATTAAGGTTAATTATTCTAAACAATACTGGTAGTCAATTTAGGTATAATGTGTCCAAAATAATAAACTACAATTACATAGTGTGTATATATATATAGGGAGATTTTATATGGTCATCATTTTTGTTAAAAGGACCCCCCACCCCCTCAATGATAATTTACCAAGTAAAATGATTCATGGGGAGGTCTTTTAACAAAATTGGGGAGGCCTTATAAAACTTTCCATATATATATATATATCGGGGGTAAACCACTCCATCCAAAACTGGAACTCGTGTGACGCAGCGGAAAATTAATAAAAGAGTCTTAGATCTTCGTCTAAAGACTATAGAACCGAAATTGATAACAAGAATACTAAAATACTGAATTTTATTGATTGAATGAATGATTGAAACAACTTCTAAGCCCTCTTTATATAGACCTAGGGTTTCCTAATCTTGGTCAAACTCCAATAACAACTCCTAATGAAATAAAATACTAGAATAGTAGTAATCCTAAACTGATAACAATTCCAAAAATAAAAAAAAACTAGTAAAAGTCCGTTTTGAGGCCCTAAACGATGGAATTTGCCCCTCAAAGTGGGCCCGATGTGGCAAAGCGACAACGAATGATCGGAACGCTATTTCGCACCATCCTTCAAAATTTCGTCCAATTCCGACACCCGTAGCTTCTATTTTGGCCGTTTTAGTCTGTCACCTTTGAATTTGGCCGCTTCTATTTCATCCATATATTTCTCGGCCAATTCCTCTACATCATCGTGACAACCGGAACTTGAACCAGAAATGCAAACTACTGGACCAAAAGTCAGTTAGAAGTCACAATCTTCAATCTTCTCTAGTGCAATTTATAAAGTCACTGAAAAATTCTAAAGCTAAAGGAAATAATGCAAGAAATATGACTTGGCATGCACCTTTTTTTGGTTCGGATATAATTCTTTTAGATCATATCAGAGATAGATCTTGATTAAATCTAATAGGCTGCAAAATAT